>CM043326.1:26429148-27029148 GCA_023736055.1 Quercus glauca
ATAATGTTGTTTCTTCAGCCTAGACTTATGATCCCTCCAAGCCTTCCCAATTTTTTGTAAGGTAAATGCCTTCAGAGCCGCATATGCAACAGAATTAACAGGAACATAGTATTTTTGCTACAATCAAATAATTGAGTTATCAAATTACAAATGTTTTCATGCAAAAATACTTATGTAAAACTTAATACAAAATGTCATAATTACAAGTATTATAACTTTTTTAATACCTCTACAAGACGCCAACACTCTTCTTTAAATTCTTTTGGCATGGCCTTCCAATTAAGAAATCTAATCAGGCACATGTGGGGTTTCCGCGCAATCGTACCCAAGAAACCAGTGAAAGTTCTCGCCCCATCATCAACCGGTTGATCCATACTATTTAGCGGCAATTCAATTTCTTCTTCATCAGGAAGATTCCAAATATCCAAGTACTTACTTGGCCTGCGAGTGACACGTACATCTGGCTGTACATCTAAATTTTGAAGGAGATAATATCAACCAATGTCAAACAACAAGACATGCAAAGCTAAGGATGAGTCTAAATATTCTATTAAATAAGTGGTCACTATATGCTAAAGAAAATAAAATATTAGAAACATGCTGAATGGTACATGTCTCCAATCAAGAGGTGAGGAGGCATTCAAAACTTTGAAGACTGCATGGTTTTAAGAATAATTCAAAACTTTGGTTCAATTAAAAAATTGAACCATGCAACATATAATATATATATATATATATATATATATATATATATATATGGTGTGATACAGATTTATCATAGCCATACTCTTAGCTATTAACATGTTTTTGGTGTGAGTCAAATAGCCTTTCTTGTAACGTTGCATGATGCAGAATCTCAGAATTAACACTTTAAGGAGAATCCTAGAATTTTGTGGTAGATAATGGTTGAGAGGAAACCAACTTACATGCCCATTTGTTTCATAAAATTTCATATAAGGGTTCACAACTTACATGCCCATATCTTGTATATGAATGGTAAACTATTGAGTAAAAAGCCCATACCTTGTGTAGAAGCTTCATGCGTTTCTTGGTTACCCACTTCATCCACATCTTGTGAAGAAGCTCTTTCCAATGTTGCACTCTTGGAACGAGCGCGCAGCTTTGTCTTTCGCCTTCCCATTTCAAGTGTCAAAGTCTAAAATAAACAAGTATATAATTAGCACAATGACAATTAATGGTACAAGTAATTGCAACATTAAAACTTCTCATAAAGCAAATCTATATAAGACTACCATTAAACAACACAAATACAATTGCTAACACAAGACCATAATATCTTCAACCTTTCAAATTGCTAACGCAAGACCATAAATTTCAGCATCTAACAATTAGATTAGAGAACATACATTTTCATGCAATTTTACAAGCATGAAAACTAAGGCAGAAAATATAACAAATGATACAAAAGTATTAACTAGAGTCATCACCACTAAAGTCTTCATCACTAGACTCATCATCATTGGACCTATCATCATTGGACTCATCATCATTAGACTCATAAACATCATCACTAAGCTCTTCATCATCGATAAAGTCTTGTTCAAGCAATTCATCCTCACTAATCAACAGTGTATCATAAATGGTTCCTTCTTCATCAACTCGAGCCCAAGCATTGTTGTCATTTGCATCATCATGTGCATCATCGATAGTTACATTATAAGGGATATTCTCCATATATGTATCCACTTCTTCATCATCATCTACAACTTCAATACCAACATCAAACACCTCCCTAGGTTTTGTTTTGACCACCACCATTCAATCTTTATGTCTCACATCCTTCACGTAAAACACTTGCGAAGCTTGAGATGCTAATACATAAGGTTCGTCAATCAATCGATCATTCGTGTGTATCAATCTTGAAAAATTGACAAGGGAAAATCCAAAGTCATCTTTTTTGCATCCTCTCCCATTAATAACATCAGCCCATTGACATTTGAATAATACATATCAATACTTGTCAGAGTAGTTCAACTCAATAATATCGATTAGTTCACCATAATAAGTAGCACCACCTTCAGTATCAACACAAACTCCACTATTTTGAGTTTTCCTAGTTGTCTCAAAATCTTTGGTGCGAAACTTCAAACCATTTATGACATAACACTTGAACCGTTTGGCTTCATTATCTGGATATCGAGCAAACCATCTAACTTTATCAGAGAGTTTCATTCTCTTGGAGGCATCCATTGACATCACCTATTATAAAAGCAAGGCTTTTATTATAAGTATACTATTTAAAGTGTTACAACTGAAAATAGTTCTATATATATATATATATATATATATATGCTTTACTTACATATTCCCTAAACCACCTGCAAAATTCTTCCATGTGCTGCTTTTGAATAACATCATCAGTCACATGAAAAGGGAAACCAGCCTTGATCTTCGTAATGTGTACACTGTGTAGACAAACATGTTAGTGTTAATCTAGAGTATTGTATTGGAATGTCGTTAACGGATACGCAAGGTTATATCACTTACCCGCGAAATGGGGCGATTTCTTCACAATTGAATAGCACATAACGATGTGCTTGGATCCATGAATTTGAATCTAGTGTAATGCTCACCACTGCACCCATGGATTCCTCAACATTCCTTACAGGCCGATTGAATGCAGTCTCAACAGATTTAAAATAGCGTGAGCAGAATGTTAAGCATTCCTCTGCTATATACCCTACTGCAATTGAGCCTTCTGGATAAGTTTTATTATGCACGTAAGACTTAAGTCTTGACAAGTACCTATTGGAAAACCCAAGATTAACAATGGAAAATTGGTAAGTTAAACAAAACCAAATAGACCAAGTTAATATAGGTGTTACCTCTTTATGGGATACATCCAACGATAATGAACTGGGCCAGCAACTTTGGCTTCGCTAGCCAAATGCATGACTAGATGTACCATCACTGTAAAGAAAGACGAAGGGAATATTCTTTCCAACTCGCACAATGTCACTGCAATTCTCTTCTCAAGAGCCCCAAGTTCCTCCACATTTAGTACTTTGGAACATATCTCCCTAAAGAAACAAGATAAGTCAATTAAACTCCTACTCACTTCAGGGGGCAAAGATCCGCGTATTGCTATTGGAAAAAGTTGCTGCATTAAGATGTGATTATCATGGCTCTTCATTCCACTAATCTTGCGTTCTTTGAGTTTAATGCAACGTGAGATGTTTGAAGAATATCCATCCGGCACTCTTACATCTTTCAAAACTTGCAGAAAACCATCTTTTTCACTAGCATTCATATGGTAGCAAGCATGTGGCATACGTGTCTGATCATTCCTAACCTTTTCCAAGTGAAGTCCACTTCTTATATCCATATCCTTTAAATCTTGGCGTGCCTTCAAGTTATCTTTTGTCTTTCCATCCAAGTTCAATAATGTGCCAATTATATTATCAACTACATTCTTTTCAATGTGCATCACATCAAGATTGTGACGCAACACATGGTCTTCCCAATAAGGTAAGGTGAAAAATATACTTCTCTTCTTCTACACAGTTAATACTTCCTCCCCTCTCTTTTTTTTATTGGTCAAATTAACTTTTTTCTTCCCAAACACATGATCGGCTATAGCATCCGTTTGTAACATGATTTCCCCTCCAGATACTATAATAGGAGCTGGTCTCATATCAATATGCCCATCAAATGATTTTTTTGCTTACGAAATTTATGATCATTATCCAAAAATCGCCTATGTCCAATGTAACTAAATTTCCTTCCATATCTTAACCAACGAGACTGACTATCATAGTTACAAGAAGGACATGCAAGAGAACCTTTGGTACTCCAACCCGAGATATCACCATATGCAGGAAAATCATTTATGGTCCACAATAGTGCAGCATGCATTTGGAATGATTTTTTGGAAGACACATCAAACGTAGAAACTCCAACATCCCATAACTCCTTTAGTTCTTCTACTAAAGGTTGTTAGTACACATTTATATCATTCCCGGGTGAGGTTGAACCGGGAATCAATAATGATAGCATGAAATAAGACTTTTTCATGCACATCCATGGAGGGAGATTGTATGGGATCAAAATAATAGGCCATGTACTATGAGTAGTACTCATATTTCCATACAGGTTGAATCCATCGGCTGCTAATCCAAGCCTTACATTGCGAGGCTCAGATGAGAACTCTATGTACTTAGAGTCAAATGATTTCCAAGCCTCAGAATCAGCAGGATGCCTCATTAATCCGTCATTCACACGACCATTAGCATGCCACTTCATATGATTGGCTGTTTCAGGAGACATAAATAGTCGCTTCAATCTTGGTTTTAAGGGGAACCACCGTAAGATCTTTGCAGCTTTCTTTTTTCTTCTCTTAAAGGAAGTATTAGTACTTTGTTGACCCTTAGACTCATTACTTTCCCATCTTGAAAGGTTACAATTTGGACAAGCTTTAAGGTTGGCATTGTCCTTCCAGTATAAAATACAATCTTTAGGACAAGCATGAATCTTCTTATAGCTCAAGCCCAGATCCTTAATAATCTTCTTAGCCTCATAACAATCTTTTGGCAACTTAGCATTTGAAGGAAGAAAATCAAGCAAAAATTCCAGCAACATGGTAAATGATTTATTAGTCCAACCATTAAGACACTTCATGTGGTACAAATGCACAATAGCTGACAATTTGCTAAAATGCTTACAACCTTCATAACAAGGTTGATTAGCATCTTCAAGCAATTTTATAAACTGAACTGCATCTTCATTAGGACCTTCTGTGGGTTGGTGCACACTAGGGACTTCTTCCGTTGACCCAGATACCATATCTTGCATGGGGAACATGTCATGCAACATGTCACGAAGATCGGCATACTCTATCGGATTTTCTTGGACATGACTATTAGGAATTTTAGTAGAAATCTTTGCAAACGATGATTCCCCATTAAAAATCTAGGGGTTATAACCCTTATAAATCCCTTTTGACACTAAGTGAGCCTGTACAACATCTATAGGCCACGACTTTGTATGCACGCATTTTTGACACGGACATGAAATCGTTCCATCCGAGTGTGCATGGTTAGATGCAAAATTCAGAAACTGTTGGACTCCATCTAAATATGCTTGCGACCTTCTATTGGTAATTTTCATCCAACTCTTATCCATTGCAATAAAGTGGTTTACAAGAAATACCTATAATGTGATTTCATGAAAATACAAAGCAAGAGTTAACACACATTTCATTTACACAATTTCACTTTAATTTAAGAAACAAATCATCCTTAATCATTCAAGATTAGCTATGTTCCTAATCAAACAATGAATTTAAACGCATAGAGAAGTTATCAATGCATTTGGTAACTATAACATCATTACTAGCAATATTATTTAGGAATGGACATCTCTTTAAATATGCAATTCCATTTTAGCGCTCCACGTGTGAAAAAGATATAGAGAAGCCCTTAAAATGAATTAATCAAATAAAAACAACTCAACAACAATCATTCAATATTACATAAAACAGTCAACACTCCTAATATTAGCTAAAACCACCTTATTACTCCATGCAAGCCACCTGCTTGCCCCAATTCAACAACCCACCACAAACAGACAGAGAGAGAGAGAGAGAGAGAGAGTACCTTAAGTCTTTCACCAAATGCAATAAGCTTTGATCACACTTACTTATAGTGTCTCTTCTTTTTGCAATCTGCCAACAAGAAATTACAGTATAAGGACATGTTCCCACTTGATAAGTTTTAATGATACTAACCAATAGTTCCCTAGTGAATGTTCAAACCAACACTGCACTACATTGAAATACAGTGTTGCTTGTATTTCTCTTTATATTCCTTGTATTTCTTTCAATTTCTAATATTGAACTGAATGTTATAGATTGGCATGCAATGAGATTCAACATGGGTGGACAGATTCAAACCTGGTAAGAAGTTTTTATTTTATAACCAGAGAAAAATAAAATTAAGGACAATTATAATATTGTTGTGTTATAATATGCAAAGGACTCTAGAAGTCATCACCATAATTGTGAGTGCAACACAAATATTCTACATGGTTGCTATCCATGTTGGGGTTGGAAGTGTTTCACGAAGACCAAAACCCTATAGTTCCCTAGTGAATGTCCCTTTTGCCCCATCACCCTATGGATCAAACAAACAAAGTGAAGCTTCTTTCTTTACATCCTTTGAGTTTTGACTAAAAACAATGGATCTCATTGTAAAATCCAGGTCCAAAGTTAGCCTTTTATAGACAAACAAATATGAATGAATTTTTTAGAAAGCCAAGTCCAAGATATTTATGAGCAATTTGGTGCATTTACAATCCTACAATTAAGAAATAAGTTAATGGGTCTCATTGTATTGAAAAATAACAAAAGCAAATAAACAAATATTTCTTTAACTAACTCATGTATAGCTTTCCAATTGAATATAATATATAAAAGGAATGATTTGAAGATTTATTTATTGAATAGCATGATCTTGAATTTTATTCATCCCTGCCTCTTAACAGTGCTGAAACCACTTTCTATTTCAGCTAAGTCGGTTTTCATTAAAAAATAGGAATAAATCCAACCAAAAGATGTGCTAGAAATAAAATATAGGAAGTGGGATCACACAGCCTTGGTGATTGTCAATTAAGCGTACATGAGAAATTGATGATAATAATAAACAAATGGAAAGGGGGGTGGGGGACAGAGAAAAAGAATTTGCTTTATGAGAAAGTTCCAAATTTTGATATAATTTTGATGGAGGTAATTAATTGTGAGTAGTGAATTCAGATAAAAGGGTGTTTATTATTCATAATCGATCACTTCGAAAGTGTTTATTACACATAATTGATCACTTAAACAAATAATGTGATTCAATTTGTTGTGTTTGTGTGAGATTGAGTGGCCAGTAACTCAACAAGTAGGGACTTCAATTGTGATTCAATATATAGGTTTTTAATATATTTCATGGTCACTGATATAGTATATTCTAATTTGAAATATATTATTATAATAAAATGCATAATATCATTTAAAAATAAAAGCTAAGGGGCATGCAATCACTTGTCAAACCTATAAAACAATTCATGCCACTTTCTATGTTATTAAGGTTGGTGGATTGAGCAAAGCTGAGGGCTGTTCAAGTGTTTTTGTTAACTGGTTCATACTTTACCTTAATACAATTCATGCCACTTTCTATTGTTTTCATGTTAAGAATAAAAATTGCTAAAAGGAGGGCCAATACAGTAGCCCACTTATTAGCTAGGCATGCAAAAAATGAGTCACATGATGTAATCTGGATGGAGGAATCCCCTCCACTTGTAGTGCAAGCTTTGTACCTTGACTCTATTTCCATTTAATGAATTATGAGGATATTTTCCTCTTCAACAACAACAACAACAACAACAACAACAAAAAATCTGCAATTCATTTCTTGAATTGGGAAAAAGTTGAATGGTCTTTAGTTATAATCCTAACTTGCAACACTACCCTGAGCACAACCGTCTGCGATCTCATGTAATGCAGTCTTTTGACATCATACAATGACTTGAGGCAACTCTTGAATTCCGTAGATATTGTACCACATAGTTTTTATCAATTCAATGCATTAAGACATGGTAAAGCTATTCACAGTTAACATTATTTTTTGGGCTGAAGTTTCAATAGAGCTAACTTCTTTGTGGGTTTTGGGCTGGTTATTATAGTTGACTAAAGAAGACGTGCAAGCTTGTGTTAGATAGCTTGTAGTGAACATAAAGAACCTAGATTGCAAAGAGCTATCAAGGAAAGGGTTGAAAGAAGTGCAAGAGTGGATGGTGGAGAACTGGGTTCCCAGAAATTGCTAAATTCAATTAGATATTGAAATGGCTATTGAGGGAAATTTAGAGCGAGGAAAATGACTAAAATTAGAGTTGCTTCTGAATATTTTTCAATGGAGATTTGAGATATTTGAAGCTGGCCAATCTCATAGTAAAATGAATTTATTCTGAGTGTCTCTCAATAGTCCTATATCCAACCAGAGTTTGATTGTTTCAATTTTTTAGGGTGGTGCTTTATTCTTGAATGAGTTCCCAATCTATTCCAGGTAATGCCGTTTCTTCTCTAGATCTATTTCGTTGGTTTTTTTTGGCTTTTTTTTTGTTTTTTTTTGTTTTTTTTTTTTTTGTTTTGCTAATTGAGGAAAAAGTTAACTAGACGAGAAGATAGAAGAATTTTAATTTTTTTTAGTACTCATTATGTTGTTTAGTGTTATTTTCTAACGGAGTTTTTGAAAAAAAAAGTAACGGCGTGAGTCTATTATATTTTTTTTAGTAATCTATTTATTTATTTTTATGGGCCTATAGAATTATTTTGGTCTGCTCTATTTATAGTTATTATTATTTTTAAGAACTTTTATGATTGGAAGTTTGAAACCTGAAATTCTCTGTGTAGTTATAAATTTCTCATTTTTGGCAGGACAAGTTTTATTATTATTATTATCATCATCATCTAAATAATATAGACCGAAAGAGCAAGTGAAGCTGTGTGTAATAATGAACCAATATAGGAATATATAGTACTAGGATTACGTTGCTTGTTCTTCAAGTTAATGGGCTTGTAGCAAGCTTGGGCCTCTTGGACCATAATTTAATACATTTTAACAATTAGTATTATTCAAACTCTCTTTACGTGTATATGTATTTTTAGTCTAAGCTTATTATTGAGTTGTTTGTTATTGATCTTTGCAACTAATGGTGTTTCAACTCCCATTTCTTGAGAACTCTCCTCTAGGGTAGGAGTTTCTTTCTCTCGTTGGTATACGAGCTTTTTTCTCCCTTAGTTTCAGACTAAGGGTTTGACCTTTACCTTTCTTTTACTTAACCTTAGATTAGTTTGAAGTATGGCAGAAGACGTGGTGCACAGTTTGGAGGGTCTGAAGCTGACTACAGAAGAGGCGGAAGTTATTTCTATTTCCGATGAGGAAAGAAGGGAAGAGATGGAAAGTTGCTCTCAGAGCTTGATTGGGACGCTGCTCACTTGCAAACCGTTTAATAAGAAGGCGGCTCACAGCACACTGAAGAGAGCGTGGGGTTTGGAGAATAAAGTCCAAGTTGTGGAAGTTGGGGCAAATCTCTTTCAGTTCAAATTCCAGACCGATTTTGATTTGGAGCGGGTTTTGAGAGGGGGGCCGTGGACATTTGATAATCAGGTATTACTACTTGTACGATGGAAAGTTGGGATGACTACACGCAATGTCAAGTTTGATTCAGCATCCTTTTGGGTGCAAATTTGGGGGGCGCCGTTTGATATGGTATCTCCAAAAGTGGCAGGGGAAATTGGTAGTCGGTTGGGGGATGTTGAGGAAGTGGAGAAGAGGCCGAAATAGGATATTCCAGGTCTATTTATGCGAGTAAAGGTGGCGCTACCTATTTCCAAGCCTCTTCGGAGAGGGGCTTTTCTAGCAGGATCAAATGGACAGAGGACATGGGTATCGTTTCGGTACGAAAGGCTGGCTTTGTTTTGTCATCACTGTGGGTTGCTGGGTCACGATCTTAAACATTGTGCTCAGTACTTTGCACTTACAAAGGGTAATAGGAATGTTGAATGCCAGTATGGGGAATGGATGAAGGCATCAGGGAACCGTGTTCGTTCACCAAATCGGAGAGATCAAACTCGAGAGGTGGATGATTTTGGGACCAATGAAAGGAGGACAAAGCAGTATCAACAGGATGAGATGGAAGGGATGGTACACGGCGGAGGTAGGTGTGCGTCAGATGCAAGAAGTGGAGCTGACAAATGCATTAATGAGGATAACGTAAACAAAGACATTGCACCAGAAATTTCGCTGGCAAATCCCGTAAGTCAGGAAGTACAGTGTACGGATAAGGATGGGATGGAGAAGAGTACGATGAATGAAGGGATTGGGCGAAGCATGGTTGGGCTGGGAGCACCGGATGGGCCTACGGATGAAAGGGGAAATAATAAACTCCAAGGATTGGACAAACAACGCACGTGGACTAGACGTGCCCGCATGGATTATGGGCCTGTGGAGAACTTAAAGGAAGGTGCAAAATCAGTTCTGGGCAAACAAATAAACAAAGAACAACTGCAGGTATGTTTTGATAATTTAGATGAGAAAGTAGGGAAGAGGGTCAAAACAGGGGATGGGTCACAACCAACAGAAGCGGCGGGGATGTCGGAACACCCCTGCCGAACACAATGAGGCTATTAAGTTGAAACTGCCAAGGGCTTGGGAACCCTTGGACAGTTCGAAGCCTTCACGATATTGTGAGGGACCAAGCTCCCACGGTCTGTTTTCTTATGGAAACTAGACTGGATAAAGAAGGTTTTAGATACCATTGTCGTGAATTAGCTTATCCAAATAAATTGATCATCAAAAAACCTGACTCTGGTGGCGGTTTGGCTCTGATTTGGAAAGATGAGGTCAGGCTGAAGCTGATCAATTATACTGATAATCATGTTTTGGTTAAAGTAGTGGAGGATAATGGCTTTCAATGGTTTTTGTCTGGGTTTTATGGTTGGCCGGAAGCGAACCAGAAACACAAGTCCTGGGCTCTGTTGAGGCATCTTTCTTCTTTTGTAAATGGTCTGTGGTGTTGTGTAGGAGATTTTAACGCTTTTTTACACGCGTCGGAAAAACTAAGTGCCCATCCACCTTCGGTTAAACAAATGGAAGATTTTGGGGCTGCCTTGGAAGACTGTCAATTGATTGACTTGGGCTTTTGTGGTTATAAATTTACGTGGAACAACAAGCGACCTGGTACAACAAACACCAGAGAAAGGCTTGATCGGGCAGTTGCAAATAAGGTGTGGATTGATAAGTTTCCTGCGAGCATTGTGCTTCATAAATTCTCACATGCTTCGGACCATATGCCTCTAATTTTACAGACCGGGATGGATAACAGTTTCCATAGTAGAGTAGAGAGAGGGTTTAAATTTGAAGAACGATGGCTATTAGAGGAGGAGTGTGGGAATGTGGTTGAAGAAGCTTGGGTCCGGATGGATGGTGAAGCTTCTCCAATAGTTAACGTCAGAAATAAAATAAACCATTGTGGGGCTGCCTTACATGCATGGGGTTCAAATAGGACTAAGCCCGAGGTGGCAGAAATAAAGAGGTTGAAGAAAGTACTTGAAAGGTTACATGAAGGCGATCAAAATGAGGCTACCAGGTCTGAATATGTCACAGCCAGTAAATTACTCGATGATCTTCTGCTTAAGCAAGAACTTTACTGGGCACAACGGTCTCGGGTGTCTTGGTTGAAGTCAGGGGATAAAAACACAAAATTTTTCCACTCAAAAGCCTCGCAACGGCGTCGAAGAAATTTTATACAAGGTATTAAAAATTCTGAGGGGGAGTGGGTTGATAGAATTGAGGATGTGGCTGAGGTGGCGGTCCAGTATTTTGAGAATTTATTTTCTTCGGGGATTCAGGATCGGGTTGAGGAATGCCTTAGTGCAGTCAATCATAGGCTCTCTCCGGAGATGCTAAATATTCTATCTGAGGAGTTTAGTGCTGACGAGGTGAAGACGGCGCTATTCCAAATGGGACCGACTAAAGCCCCTGGTCCAGACGGTATGAATGCTCTATTCTATCAAAAATTTTGGCATGTTGTAGGTAATGATGTAACTAATGCTGTTTTGGATTTCTTGAATACTGGTTGTATGTTGCCTGAATTTAATTATACCCATATTGTTCTTATCCCAAAGGTGAAGTCTCCAGAAAAAATGCCTGACTTTAGATCTATTAGCCTGTGTAATGTTATTTATAAATTAATTTCAAAAGTGCTAGCTAACCGTTTAAAGTTGATTTTGCCCTAATTAATTTCCCCCTCTCAGAGTGCTTTTGTGCCTGGCCGGTTGATAACTGATAATGTGCTTGTGGCCTATGAGACTTTGCATGCTATGCACTACCGGAAAAAGGGTAAAAAAGGTGCGCTTGCGCTGAAATTGGACATTAGCAAGGCGTACGATAGGGTTGAGTGGTCTTTTTTGAAGGGAATGATGATGAAGTTAGGGTTTCCGCAATGGTGGATTGATCGGATTATGGGCTGTGTCACTACTTCCTCTTTTTCTGTCCACATCAATGGCAAGGCATATGGAAATTTCAGGCCTACAAGGGGGCTTCGTCAAGGCGACCCGCTTTCCCCCTATTTATTTTTGATTTGTGCTAAGGCTTTCACATCTTTGCTAGCAAGAGAGGAGTTTCTTGGCCGGATTCATGGTGTGTCCATTTGTCGGCATGCCCCTTTTATCTCTCATCTGCTTTTTACTGATGATTCTCTCGTGTTTTGTGGGGCAAAACGGGAGGAAGTGCAAGTGATTTCGGATATTTTAGCTTTGTATGCTGAGGCCTCCGGTCAGTGTATTAACTTTGAAAAATCGTCTGCCTATTTTAGCAGCAAAACATCAAGAGAGCATAGGGATTGGATTAAGAATGTGCCTAGAGTGAGGGAAGTGGAAAAGTTTGAATCTTATTTGGGATTACCTACGTTGATTGGCCGTTCAAAATATCAAGCCTTTTCCTACCTTAAGAAGAGGGTTTGGAAGAAGCTTCAGGGGTGGAAAGGGAAGTTGCTTTCTAAAGCAGGGAAGGAAGTCCTAATCAAGGCCGTGGCCCAATCAATCCCTACATATACGATGGGAGTGTTCCTACTCCCGGTGAAACTTTGTAATGGATTAAATATGATGTGTGCTAGGTTTTGGTGGGGTCAAATTGGGGATGAAAAGAAGATCCATTGGAAGAGTTGGGAGTCTCTTGCTCAACCAAAGAATGAGGGAGGTTTGGGGTTCAGAGACATTCGAAGTTTCAATTTGGCTATGCTGGCGAAACATGGGTGGAGACTGATGACTAACCATGATTCTCTCCTCTATCATTGTTTTAAAACAAAATACTTTCCCCGGTGCTCCTTCTTGGAGGCGAGTGATCGTCCTAAAAGCTCTTTTGTTTGGAAAAGTTTACTTGCTGCTCAGCCTATTTTGAGGAAGGGTTACTGCTGGCATGTAGGTTCGGGATCTTTTATTCGGGTGTTATTGGATAAATGGCTGCCTCGCCATCCAACAAATAAAATTCTGATCCCACCGAATGATATAGAGGATGACTGGTGTGTATCGAAGCTAATTGATTGGAATACTTTCCAATGGGACCGTGCATTCATTAGCACGTATTTTAGTAGATTTGATGCTGAAGCTATTTATCAGATCCCTCTGAGCAGACGTTGTGTACCAGATGTGATGTTTTGGTTGCATAACAAAAATGGGTAGTATTCGGTTCGATCTGGTTATCATACGGCTAGGTGGTTATTGAGGGAGGCATGCCAGGAAAGTGAGGGTCCAATCTGAGGTCTAGCAGTGAAGTTTGGAAGAGAATTTGGAAGCTGCATATCCCACCTAAGATCAAAGTATTTGTGTGGCGAGCTTGTCATAATATTCTTCCAACGTTTGAAATGCTTAGGCAACGACGTATCATTGAGGATGTTGTGTGTCCCATTTGTAAACGATCCCCTGAAACTATTTTACATGCTTTGTGGGAGTGCCCTGCTGCTCAAGACGTGTGGGCTGGTTGCTCACACCGGTTGTTGCAGAAGGGGCTGACTGTTCAAGCCTCTGTGCTTAAATTAATTGAAGCTTTACTGCATAAATTGCCGCTTGATGTGTTTGAGTCTTTTTTGGTAATTTGCTGGCTTCTTTGGCATCGTCGCAACTGTGTTGTGCATGGGGGTACTCTGCAGGAGCCAAGTGCATTGATTGGGCGGGCTAGTAGTCTCCTTATGGAATTTGTGGGAGCTCGGACTCTTCTGGCGTTACCTGTGTCTAATAGCCATTCACAGCAGTGGCTGCCTCCTGCAGGAACGTGGTACAAACTAAACTTTGATGCTGCAGTTTTCTCTGATATCTCAGCATCAGGAATTGGCGTGATAATTCGGAATAGCGGAGGTCAGGTGATGGCTGCGTTGTCGTCAAAGGGTCCTGCAGTCATGGATAGCGAAGAGGCCGAGGTTTTGGCTTGCCGGCGTGCGTTGGAGTTTGCAGTTGAGACTGGTTTTTATGATTTAATTGTGGGAGGTGATAATTCAAAGGTGATGCAGTCTCTAGCCTCTCGTTTGCCGGATTGGTCTCTCTTGGGAAATATCTATGATGATGTTCGTTGTTTGGCTGGAAGGTTCAGACAGGTGGAATTTAAATGTATTAGACGTCCTGCCAATGGGGCTGCCCATTCTCTTGCTCGCTTTGCTAAAATTTCTAATGAGGACTGTATTTGGCTGGAGGACTCTCCTCCGCCTGCTGTAGAAGCTTTGTCTGTAGACTCTTTGTTTCTTGCTAGTTAATGAAAGTTGATTTTCCTTTCAAAAAAAAAAAAAAAAACCTCCCATTTCTTAAGAAAGTGTAAGTTTGACCAATGCTTGTATCCTTGTTGATCTTTGCATATTTAAAACCATGTGAGCTTTTTGACACAGACTGGCATGAGTTTGATTCTACTGACCCCTCACGTGATGGGCCATTTTTTTTGAATTGAAGTGAATGGTTAAAAAGCTTTCTTGGAACTATAAGAAATTGTACAACTAGTCAAATATTACTCCAATAGCTGTCTGCCACTCTTGTTTCATGGGAAATTGTTTATCATTCAATATCAATATTGTAGGCTTATGCTCTCAAAGTTTTATTGGGTAGTCAAACAAAATATTGGGCTTATTAAATAGGAATTTAAGTTCTAATTAAATATATTAAGTTATATTTTAGGATTAATAAGCTCTAATTATTTATGATACCTACTTTATACAGTTTTTCAACAACACTTTATACCATTACAACAACTATCTTCTGTAACTTTGTAATAATTCCAGATCTTAAATAATGTAAAAAGGAAATTAAAGAAACATATTAATATAATAAAGAATAACAGAAGAAGAAGAAGAAGAAGAATTATGCTACAACTTGTTGATCTTCTCTGTTCCACATAAAAGGTTGTTTGAAGTTTTGTTTTGATTGTTTGTTTGTTTGTTTTTTTACCACACATTATAATTATTGTACATAATTGAAATGTTTAAAGCCACCTATCAAAAAAACATAGTTGAAATGTCTAAAGTCTCTAACATTACTGCAAAATATATGCAACAATCTTTTTCCAAGAAAAAATGAACTTGCACAAGCTTCTTGTGTACAATAAAGCTAGTACTCAATATCAATAGTGATAAATATATAGTGAAACAAACCTGTTTGCTAACTATTGCTCCAATCTGACTTCCTCGAGGACGGCTAGAAAGTACTGCTCAGATTCCTCATCAGAAACTTTCTGCACAGATCCTTCCACTCTTACCTAGAAAATAAACTTTATTAAATCTGGTCTTCATCCAGGAATACTAATAAGGAATTGTCTTCATAGGGCAAATGTTATGCATTGAAACATGGCAGCTTGGTAAAGGTTAAGTTACATTGTCTAAAGATCTAGTATAAAACTATAAATGTCCCATAGTGATCTGCAATGTTCTTTCAGAATTCCCAAAGAGATGTACTTCCCCGTAAGCATTCACTAGGAAAACTTCAAATATTAACTAATTCCAAAAGTGCAGTTATCATAATTCATAAAATTAGGGTGATGCAAGGCATTAGGCGACGCACCCAAATCCCTCAGATGGTGAAACACATTCCCGTAAATTAACCCTCAGCCCCACTCTACTACTACAAGAGTTAGGCCCTTTTGTAGGTACACTTTACAGACTAGACTATAGGACTAAAAAAGTTAATGGGAAACTTTTTAGTGCTCTATGACCACCCTACCATTTATATAGTTCATGCTTTGCTTATTTATATTATATACATACACATATATATCTCATGTTGAACAACTGTTAGTCAAGTTGTCAAGGTTCTTTTTTGCATAGGTTGGTTCTTGAAATGGCTAATTTAAGGTAGCTAGGCCTCCATTAGAAAGAGGGAGAAATTAGTGATAATTGAGAGGTTTAAGACTTAAAGAGACTGTATTAGCATTAGGTTTCTGAATGAATTGTATACGATGAGTGGCTGCCTATTTCTAAGGTATAAGGCTGCTCAGGTACAAAGGCTAAGATTGGCTTAACTCTCTAACTTGCCATATGGCACTTAACAACTCTAACAGCCCAACAGCCTTCTACAAGAGTTAAGTTTGTTTCTAAAAAAAAAACCCTCAGGTTTCTAGATTTGCTTGAGCCTGAGCATAATGCTCTAATTATCAGTCATTTGCCAATTAAATATGTATATCTTAACAATCAAGTTTTCTCACCTTTTCAGGTGTTCATACATATATTAATCATGAGGAACATATACAATCCGTCTAGTCTAGAAACACTCATGTAGTTGCTGCAATGCCTGTTAGAATGATGTGATGCTGGCACCATGTTTTGGATGCTTAAAATCTCTCTCTCTCTCTTTGTCAGTAAGTCACTCTGTTTGATACAAATCCACCATTTGAGGTTGATAATAAAAAATATAAAATAAAGTACTCAACAATCAAAGCACCAAATTGAATCAATGCCCAACTGTTGAGGCTTTAAATGACCCAAGAAAAACCAACTGGAGTGTTGGAAAGCCATTACTATCCCAGGCAGACTCCTGCATTGCTCTCTGGCATTGATCCAAATTCTAGCCCCAAAATAACAAGGTAAGTTCACAGTACATGATACTCCACAAATAAGGACTATAATATTTTCTAAAATCAAGGAGCATCCTAGGAACACTACGGATTGTTAAGTGGATAATTTTTGCAGGAGGGTTAACCAAATTGCATCAAAGTAAACTAAATGTCAACAATAACCATGATGGTAAAAAGAAGCCTGTGAAGGATAAGTAAATTGCTACAAGCCTACAAGGAATAAAGCAACTACCAATTTTAAGATGAAAGTCTTACAAATTGACATGACAATGAATGTGATTGGTTACATATCCAAAAAATAAAAAATCTGATTAGTGTCACATCAGCAATATGATAAATAAATTTCTTTATTTCTTTTTTACACGTTGTGGCTAAAAGTTAACACATTAACTTGTAAGGCATATGTGATAAAATTTGCAGTCCCTAGTAATCTAGCATCACTCTACAAGGAATTGGTGGATGAGTAAACTGTGAAAGCTTGAGTCTGTATTCCATTCATAGACTTTTGACAATACATTCTGAAATAGGGGCCATATTTCAAGAATTGACTAGACTTTGCTTCAAGGCTTATTTGTCTATTTCCAAGAGGTTCAAGAAGATTATATGATATATTAATCTAGGTCAATTCAGGCTGAAGTTATATATATATATATATATATATATATATATATATATTGTAGAAAATTCAAAATGATACATCGTTATTGACCAAAACCAAAATATATTATTCTACTTGTCAAATCAGTACAACTTCCAATAAGAAATTGACTGCTCCCACCTTTAACTGAAACAGATAAAAGCCTCCAAGTTCTCCTTCCCACTGGCCAATTCCAAAATGAAGCAAGAATTAACTGCAGAGTATAAACACCAGAAAATCAGTTCTGATTAAAGCTTTTATGCCACTTGCAAAATCAATATCAAGGTGCCTCATAAATTCCATTTGCAATAGCATGCATATATGAATACTTTCTATATGCACGAAACCTCAACGTGACTCATAAAGCTTCGGTCCCAATACTTTGAGGACGGTGCTATGAAACCTCCTAAGAGTTGGAGACTAATATAGGTCACCGTATGTATTTTTTGTCATTCTAGTCTATCCAAAATCATACTTTCTATCACCTCTTTAATTAACATATCCTTGTTTACAGCATCTACCAATTTTGTTTTTGGTTCCTCTGCCTTTTTTTCATTTTCTCAACTTGAACTCATATCAAGCAGTCCCCCTCATCTTTTAATCAATGGGAGCTATCCTATCATTAAACCAAATTTCTTCATTTCATATCAAATCTTTCTTATATTTTTACTTATCCATTTAGGCAAGGCATTTCAAAATTTTCAACTTATGCCTATTTGCATACCCAAAAAAAAACGCTTGCAACCCAAAAACATTAGTCCACTAAGGATGAAGAAACAAAAGCCTGATAAGCAATCTACAGTGAATAACCAGTGTTTCGCATCATATGGGAAATAGTTATTAATTTAATTAGTCATTACTAGAAAAGTAAATTCTTTGGTTCACTTAATTTGCTGTGCTCCAAAACAAAATTAGACTACCATCTCTTCCAAAAGTTGAAAAGTAATATAGCAAAAACATGTATAAGCATGTGTTAAGCAGAAGCATAATTTTTTGCTTCTATGCATAGCTTCAACTATGCTTATTCAAGGTTTAGCACTATAAAATGATTAAAAACTTAAAATTGAACACAATTATACACACCTTCATGTAAACTATTGTTAAAAGTTTAAAGAGAAAATGCAATCTGAATTAGCATAATTGTAACAAACACAATCTTTAGGACCTTTCATGTAATGTCCAAGATCAGTATACCTCATCCTTGAATGCCTTGTGACTTTCTGGAGATCCGAAACCATGAGCTTCCCTATCAGCATGCGGAGAATCCTCTTTCTCTATAAAAAAAATAGAACCAATTTCAAAAACATTAACAAATTCACAGCTTTCGATATTAATAAAAAGATCGATGTGCTTAAACAATTAGAACCAATATAATCAAAAACTCAATAAGAAAATTTTATACCTTCAGATAGAAAAAGTGACGCCAAACAATTTTGAGATATCACAGTTTCCTGATCATAACACACAGGGAAGAAAAGTGAGCAAGAAATCTCATAATTCACTTTTTCTCTGCTTGGACACTGAGAAAATGTATTCTGAAATTAAATTAAGCTATTTGTTACCAATAAACTAAAATAGGCATAAAACAGACAAAATTCATTTGTATTATTTTCTTTGATTTTTCCCAGCAGCCAAACAGAAAGTAAGTTCAAATATGAGTCCAACTAAACCCAACTCGATCCCAACTTGATACAAAACCTGTCACTTTTCCGTATTATTTGAATACTGAAAACCTATCATAAAGCCATAAATTGGGAGAAAGGAAATTTAAACACGCCATCCTTTTCAGCTAGATTTAGTTGGACGCATATCATGATTGATGTGGCAATTACATGCCCAATTTATGGCTTTATGATAGGTTTTCAGTATTCAAATAATAAGGAAAAGTGACAAGCTTTATGGCTTTAGGTTCCATCACAGAGGTTGTCCAAACTGTGAAACATCCACGATCTCACACTCAAGCTACAAGTCATGACACTACCAGCAAGCATGAAGAACAAGAAAAATTTGACCTTGATTATATTCTGCCAAAATCTGCTAAAATTCAGAATAGAAGCACACCTGGTGGACAAATGCCTCAATCAGATTACAGGGATGATGTGTCTCGCTTAAGTTTAAGCCAAGAAGCAGGCAAAAAATCTAGAAAATCAGGTCGCGTTTCCTTGATGGGGTGAGTGTTTATTGAGTCACCATTGCTTTATGGTAAGGTTGATACTAATTGCATATTGTAAAAAAATAAAAAAATTACATTTTGAGCATTTTTGTTTATTACACAATAATCTAACTCAAGGTTGGTTAATGCCTACGAATGTCCTAGCAGGACCTATGACTCCCTTTAGAAGTACTAGATTTCTTATTTCATATGTAAATTTCTCTTACAGTTTTAAAGGGAGGTCTCTGAGCTCTGCAGAGAGGCAAGAACAGAAACCAAGTATTGAACCAGAGGTTTTGATGACAAAAGATATAGAAAGCACTGACAGTTGGGACCGCACTGAAAGAGAAAGGGATGTACGCCAAGGAATCGACCTAGCAACCACATTGGAACGCATTGAAAAGAACTTCGTGATCACTCATCCAAGACTTCTTGACAACCCAATTGTAAGATAAAAGAAAATTACTTGTTTATTTGTATTAGGAAAAAACTTGAGATAAATGCTCAAGAGATCAGAATTTTTAGTAGTTTATCTTCTGATGCACTCAACTACAGTGCGCTAATTCCCCCCTCCCCTCTCTTATTTATTCATTTCTTTATTTTCTTTTTTATCCTAATTGAACTATACACTGCATTTTGCATGTCTATCATCATATTAGATACACAAATGAGGTACTCCATTGATGTAAAGATGCTTCTCTAAACTGTTTTTATTTATTTATTTATTTATTTTTTACTGCTGTCATCGCAGCTTACTGCATCTTACTATCATACGCCTCATCTCAGTCATCTTATGTATGAGTTAAAACCTTATCTGCAGCACTAAAATGGGTTAAAATCTTATGTATGCAAGCAAAGCAAATTGACAGAATAATATTTAAAAAGAATGTGTATATATATATATATATATATATATATATCTTTAGGCTGTTTCTGTTACATTTTATTTTTATTATCAGACTGATCAAGGATCAACCAAAACAAAGCAGGAAACATTAATACCATTACAACATATCCTAAATATTCTATCATATGAGTGATCAAAAAAAAGCACATAACATGTATTTTCAAGAAATAACTCAAATCCTATATGAACAATAACAACAATCGATTTTCAAAAGCCATGTTATACTTCCTGTATACTCAGGTGACATCTTTCTTCTTTTTTCAATATATTTTTATTACTTATTAAAAAAAGGCCATAAAATTTTCACTATTTTTTCAAGGGTGCAATAACTAATAAAGAAGACTAGAGAGAGGAGTAGAGGGAGAAGGACAGAGTAGAAAAGTGAAGAACAGTTGAATTGTATGGCCTTTCTGATGGAAATTTCAAAAATGCTTTGCTTCTCAGGAACTAAGAAAGAAAAATGTGAGAGTAGTTTTTTGAGCCATTTACAAGAACATGTTCAGATATATTCCTGAAAATGACCACCAAACATTTTAATGAGTTGTATTTTAGATTTAGTGTAAACCTCAATAGTTAATGATAAGGACCTGTACAATCAAGCTCTCAAAAGTACAAATGTCAATCATATCTAAGAGAGAAGTAAAGGAAAATGAACCCAATGCTTTTTTTCAATAAGTAAATAATGCTTCATTGAAAGAAAAACTAAGCTTTACAAGAACCCAAAGCCAATGATATATCCAATCATAAAAAGATTTAAACAAAACAACTTAAGATCAAGAATAAAGTTAAAAGTTGCAACTTTAAGCTATGGTTGATCATGGTAAAGGTGGTGGGATAGAGGAAATCAAGGCCAGCTTATAGAGATGACTGAGATAAGGCGTATAATTGAAGATTTGTCAAGTAAGACTGCACAATATAAAAAGTTAAATATTGGCATTAATAGTAGCATTTTTGTCAAGACTGGAGTTATATCTACTTTTCTTATTCAACTGAATAGCTTATCGGTTTATCAGTCAAACTTATCATGCCTTACACAAAGTTTATGTAAAGCCCCCAATTCCTAATTTATGATAAGCCATCAATCATTAGAGCTGTGATTGCTAATTCAGTGAACATGTTTACCATTATCTCGTAAAAACCACCGAATTCTACCAAGCCCATATCAAACAAATACAAATTAATCAAGTTCTAGTATCACATAGTCAGCTATTTCAAATTCACAAACTATACTCATTAAGAAAAAAAAATTACTTAATTAACACACCACTACACTACACAACAGCAAGAGAGAAGTCAAGAAACTAAGCTAAGAGAAGGCATAAACTCAAAGAGAAAAGAGCACTGAGTGAAACCGCAGCAACAAGACCACTCCATTAAAAATTACTTAATTAACCAAAAAAAAAAAAAACCATCTGTACCTGAGAAAGTGAAGGGTTTGCAGTGCCATCGGCCAATCTCAACAGCTCTTGAATTTCCTTTAAATCCTTGTTACCATGTTCAGAATCCCTAGCCGCTATTCAAAAACCAAACAAATCAAACCAAAATAATAATAATAACAACAAAGAATCAGAGAGAAATAGAGAATCAGACCGAGTGAGAGATAGACATAGCGAAGAATTTCTCGCGAAGCATCAATCAGTGCCAAGATGAACCTCGAGGACTTCCTCTTTTGACCAGTCTTTCCGTCCTACTGTGTACCAAACAAAAAATTAGGATTTCGATAACAATAACCATAAAAAAGAAATAGGAATCGATGAATGCACTTAGCTTGGGGTAAGGGTTTGGAGATCAAGGTCTAGAGGGAGAGAGAGAGCTCAAACCTAGATTAGAGAGATCTCGGTAAGGGTTTTTGATGAGGAGCAAGCCGCCTCCTACAATGGCGGTGCCGGTTTGAGATCAGGTAGCTTAAGGGTTTCTGTCGGATGAAATAGCAGAAAGAGGTGGTGGTGGCTGTGGTTGGGGGTTGGGTGGTGGCGGTGGCAGTGGTTGTGGGTTGGGTGGTGGTGGTGGTGGCTGTGGTTGTGGTTGTGGGTTGGGTGGTGGTGTTGGCTGTGGCTGTGAGGAAATTTTCGAAGGGTCAAGAGAGAGAGAGAGTGTGTGTGTGTGTGTGAGAGACTGTGTGTGTATGTGTGTGAGAGAGACTGTGTCCGTGGGAGACTAGCTAAAAACGAAAAGGCGCTAAAAATGAAAAGGGAAAAAAAAAACAGAGGGAAAATTTAGGTCCAGGGGGGGGGGGGGGAAATGTAAGGGTCTATTGCGGCAGTTCATTGACCCGCCACTATATCTAAGTTTGTGGCCGCTAAAACAGGTTTACTATGGCGGGTCATTGGCCCGCCGCTGAAGTACGCCACAATATACTAGAGCTATTGCGGCGGGTTCAAAACGCGCTGCAATAGCTCTCATGTACAGCGGCAGGCCCAAAACGCACCGCAATAGGCGCCTTATAGCGGCAGTTATAGCACCCGCCGCAATAGGTCGTTTTTTTTGTAGTGAAGAGTTATTTTATTTTTGTCATATTGTAATTTTATACCGTAGATAGTATTTCTTTATTTGAAATAAATTTTTTATATATATCTAATAAAAATATCATAAATCTAAATATGGAAAACTTAAGGAAAATGGAGAGAATAATAGAAAAAATTATAGAATCTCATATAGGATTTAGAAGGGGATTGCCTCCAATTTAGAAATTTGCAGTTTCCTCTCATTTTAAAATAGATGAGTTACAAGTGGAAATAAAATGATCTAATGGCTAAAAAATAAGCAATTTGTGTTTTCAAAAACAAAAGCAAAAGCAAACCTTTAGGCCCCAATCGTCGGATTCGGAGCAAGAAAAAGGCAATGACTCATCGGATTAGGAGCCACAGTCAACAACAACGGCGCATGGATCAATGGTCAAAGTTCATGTCGCGCAAGGAGGCACATGAAGCTGACGATGGAGGCCGGATTCTTGGGTGTTGCATATCGGAGGCCAACAAAGAGATCTGTGGCATTGGTTTCTCGAATCACCACCAGTCGACGGCGAATCTTAGGCGGCATGTGGATCGATGGCCAAAAATTGCATGACACGCGAGGCAACGCGTGGGGTCGAAGATGGAGACCGAATTCTTGGGTTTTGCATATCGAAGGCCAATAAAGAGATCTGTGGCATTGATTTTGCAAAGGGACTGAAGAAACTCACAAGTCTAAAGGGAGGCCTAGATTGCTCGATGGCTCAAATCTGTGTGGCTATTGATGGCAGTAACGGATTTGTAATGGTCTTGGGTTGAACGATTGAAGTGGTGAAGGCATGGGTGGTTTAGAGATGGTGAAGGGAGAGGTAAGTGAGAAATGAAAAATTTTTGGTTTTTCTCTATCCGTTGGATCACTTTATTTCCATGTGTCACTCATTCATTTTAAAATTGAAGGAAACTAGAAATTACTAAACTGGAGGGAATTCTCTCTCATAGGATTTCTTGTTAAATTTGTTACTACGATTATAAAGAATATAACAGACTTTTTACAAAAGAGAGCAAGTTAAAATTTATAAAGAAAAGTTAGAAAGAATGAAACAATACAATGGAATGATTACAATGTAAATATCCAAAATGAAACCACTATAAAAACACGCAAGGCTTAGGCCACGGTTTTACAAACGCGGCCTTAGACGGACTAAAGCCACGTTTTTTTAAAAAACTCGGCTTAAAGAAAAAACAAAAGCCGCGTTTTAAACGCGGGGTCATAGAACACATCTAAAGCCGCATTTTTTGGGGTGGAGCTATGGCCGCGTTTAAAACACACGGCTATAGGACCTTCGTATTTCTTTTTTTTTTTTTTGGCAAACAATTTTTTTTTCCTTAACTATGGCCGCGTTTATAAAATGTGGCTCTAGCTTGCCTAAAGCCACGTTTTATAGACGAGGCTTTAGATTTGGTCTGAAGCCGCATGTTTAAAATGCGGCTTTAAATTCCAGCTTAAAGCCGTGTGTTTAAAACACGGCTTTAGTTTGGGATGGGGCCGCATTTCTTAAACGCGGCCTCAGATTTTGCCTATAGCCGCATGTTAAAAACGCGGCGTTAGGCTTTGTATATATACTATTGGGTCAAACATTTTCAACCTTAGCCTCTCCCAGGGATAACTATTGGTATATTCTTAACAATACTTTTATGATTTTAAAGTTCAAGTCCTTGTATTTTTTATTTATTTAATTGTCTAGAAAAAATTTTAATTTTGTATAGTTCTTGGATTTAAAGTAAACTCCATGCACTTTAAAGGCTTAGGATTCCCTACAAATCAAACACAAATTTTGTCTTGCCTAAAATCAACTAAATTTATAAAACTACCTTTAGAAAACTTGCTCTTATGTTCTTATTGCTAAATCATCCGAATTAGATTATCCTTCATATGCTTTTAGTTGAATTATAAAATAAATAATTGTTAGGATTACCAATAGATGTGTTGTGTGGGAATTTCTAAACTTTTGTATTTTAAAATATTTTTATTTTTCTCAATTTAAATTTTCTTTACCAACCCAACATAATTTCTCTTTAGATAAATTTCATTTTTTTTTATCTAAAGAATGTTGAGCCACCAACACATTCTTTGATTTTATGCATTGAAAATGAAATTGCTATGACATTTAGTATTCTTGAGATTCAAAAGAAGAAATAGTTATTTTGTGTTTTTTCAATTGTTGATATTTTGTTAGATACTAAATAGGTGCTAATTTAAATGGGGTAGGCTCCCCTCCAGTCCAAAATTCTCCCATTCTCTCCCATTTTAATTTAATAAAAGAGATGTGGCAAATGAAAAATCTAATGGTGAAAAACAAAGCCACCTCAAAACGTAATTTATTTCTTTGTTCAAACACCTTTCAGCAACGTCCTTTGTAAACCCTTAGCCCATACAACAGTACCCTTGGTAGCGTACGGCAAGAAGCCATTGGAAATAGTGCCAGAAACCTTGGAGTTACTGGCGTCATTCTAGAAAGCTTTTGGTGTTACATCTCTTTTGCAAGTTAAAAAAAAAAAAAAAATTCTCAAACAAATCATGTGGAAACTTCCGATTCTTTTCTAGGTCGTCTCCATTTTTGTACAAATCCACAAAATCTCCATATGGGTCTAGCCATTTCTCATTCAATACTCGAAAACCCTATTTCACCATCTAGGTTTTGCCCCAATCCACTTCCAAGCATCAAAAATCTTAATGAATTGCACCAAAATTCACTTCTTAGGTTTTGGATCTCTCATATCTAGGCATAACTTTTGTGGGTTTTGCTCCATTTCACTTCAAAGAAATCAAACCCAGCATCTATTCTATATTTTACAACAAATTACCCAAATAAAACACATTGCCTCTTTGACTATGTCAATACAAAACCTTATCTCATAGAAGTTTTAACTTGGCCTCCTTGTTATTTCATTCCCCAGTGGGATGCTGATTAGCTGGTGTCAAAGAATCTGCATATAATCATGCAGTATAGAATCTATAGAATAATCCATCTTGACTATCTGTGAAGGATGCAATTGTTGTGTTTCTAGGTAGAATTTCAGATGGCTCCACTGCCAAGGACAATGGGGTATGGGCTGTGGGTTTGCAAGGGAGATTGCCGAAGGTGTGGGTAAAATTGAAATGAAATACATTTCAAGGTGGCTTTGTTTTTCACTGTTATATTTTTCATTTGCCACGTGTCTTGCATCCATATTAAAATGGGGGGGGGGGGGGAATGGGAGAAATTTGGACTGGAGGGGAGCCGACCCCAATTTAAATAGTCATTAAAAATTAATAATAATAATAATGGTTCATGCTTCCCCCCGCCCTTGCCCCGCCCCCAAATAGAAATCTTGGGTCCATCATGGACTTGTTTAACATTTCATCCAAATATATCATTAATTATAAATTGTTTTAGATACGAACAAGTTCCAAAAATGTTAAAACATCAATTAGAAAGAGAAAAGTATTACTCATTCAAAAAAAAAAATGCAAAATAGATCGATATCAATATGGAGCAAGGCAAGTTTATTTAAGATGCATCAATGTTCGAAGACGAGAAGAAAAGTAGTAATTAATGAAAATATTAAATTAGCAAACAAAATAAAATTATTGAAATTCATATAAACCATCCAAATATGGAAGAACAATATGAGTAAAGGACTACAAGAAAAACAGAATAGATATAAGTGCAAACTCTGATTAATAATGGTAATGGTGTGACATTGGACCTTATTGTAGAGCCTGAGCCTGAGCCTGAGCCTGAGGGGTACAGTTCTAGTGATGGGGAACTTGCTTATGAGGATGGAGATGACTTCTATGATGGTGATGATGATTTTGATGGTCATCAGTACTTCTATGAGGATGATAGGGATGATAGGGGTAGGGATGATTTTGATGGTTATCAGTATTTCTATGAGGGTAATAGGGATGATAGAGGTGAAGGTCCTAGTCCCACTAATGGGGATGGTATCCAGAGTTATTCTGATGTTGAAATACTTGGATGCAGGAGACCTAGTAAGGAACCAGTTGTTGAGGAACCACAAGGTGATGGGGCTGTCACCACTAATAGTGATGAGAGTTCTAATGATACTGAAATGGAAGGGACTAAAGAAATGAACCCCAACCAAAGGTATATGGGTGAAGATAGTAGTGATAGCTGGGATAATGATGTTGTAGTAACATTGCCAAATTAGATGGGGGCTGGTGTAATGAACTCAGATTGCACCAGTAAGGAGCTGTTAAGTCTGACTGAGTCATCATCTAGTGGTGATGAAGGGGTTGATGATAGTGACAGTAAGGGTGATGATGATGCTGCTCATGGACATGTGGATACTGTCACTAGGAGGAAGAAGTTTTCAGTGTTTAAACCAGTTTCTAATCCTGAACACATAAGGTTTGAGAAGAATATGTTGTTTATTTCCCCTAAACAGTTCAAGGATGCTATCACTGTGTATGCAGTGAATGGTGGATAGGGGGTGAAGTTTGTGAAGAATGACAAATTAAGGGTTAAAGCCAAGTGTCAACCTCCCTGCAAGTTTACAGCTTACCTAGCAAAGCTGCCAAGGGATATGAGTTACCAACTTAATACCTTGAACTTGGAGCACACATGTACCAGGAGCTACAAAAATCCAAGGTGCATTGCCAAGTTCCTTGCAAGGAAGTTGATGAAAAAGGCGAGGAGACAACCTGATATAAAGCTGAAGGATATTTAAGAAGCAATGCATGAGAAGTATGTGGTGAATATCAGTGCTGGGAAGGCTAGTAGGGCTAGGGAAAGGGCTCAAGAGTTTGTTGATGGGTCTTACACAAAGTAGTACAATCAGCTTTGGGATTATTATGCAGAATTGAGGAGATCTAGTCTTGGTAGTACAATTCTGATGAAGACTCACACTTATAATGAGGGAGATTTGGCAGTTGAAATGGATTTACAGATAGAAGTGCCCTACTTTGAGAGATTGTACATTTGCTGGGCTGGGTGTAAGAAGGGATTCTTGGCAGGCTGTAGGCCAATAATTGGATTGGATGCTTGCCATCTTAAAAGCAAGGTAGGGGGGGTGGGGGGCAGCTAATTGTTGCAGTGGCAAGGGACCCCAATGAAGAATATTTCCCTTTGGCTGTAGCAGTAGTGGAAGTTGAAACCAAGGACTCATAGACTAGGTTTATGAACCTGTTGCTAGCTGACATTGGTGACAGCAAGAGATGGACATTCATATCAGACCAACGAAAGGTATTTCCATATTTTATGTTTATAACATGAGAAATATGAACAACAATTGTATGTGATGTATATATACTTACTTCTTGTTGTTTGCTTTTGGCAGGGATTAGTGCAGTCATTTGTAGAGAATTGGCCTCATTATGAACATAGGATCTGTTGTAAACATTTATACACCAACTTAAAGAAGCAACATCCTGGTCTCCTAATTAGAGAATTGTTTTGGAGAGCAGCAAAAGCAACTTATGCACAAGAATTTGAGAGGGCAATGAATGAGATGAAAGATATTAATGAGGGTGCATACTTTTGGCTAAAAGGACACGCCACAACAATATGGGCTAGACACATGTTCAAAGGTGATGGGCTAAGTGATACTGTCCTTAATAATATGTGTGAAAGCTTCAACATTAGGATCATAAAATGGAGAAGGAAGCCCATTATTAGAATGGTATGCAAATTTCCTATACTTTATGTATGTAGGTCTGGGTTATATATTTTTTAGCATGCACTAATATGTGGGTTGTTTATGTATGCAGCTTGAAGACATTAGGTTGCATTTGATTAATAGGCCCCAACAAAATAGACTAAGTATTTTGAAGGTAGAGTCTGAGTTGTGCCCTAAAGTATGTAAAAGATTGCAGGGAGAAGATGAGTAGCAGTAAATGGTTGGCTTGTTGGTCTTCTCACACAAGATTTGAGGTTAAGAATGGGCTACAAAGTTTCATTGTGGACCTGGATAAGAGGACATGTACTTGTAGGAAATGGGACATCACTAGTATTCCATGCTGCCATGCAATTTCATGCATATTCTTCAACAGGGAGGCAGCTGAAAAATACACCAATGACTGCTACAAAGTTAGCACATACAAGGCATGCTATGAGCCCATCATTGATCCCATTAATGGTTATAATATGTGGACCCCAACTGGACTCCCACCTGTGCAGCCTCCAATAAAGAGAAGGCCACCTGGCAGGCCCAAGAAGAAGAGAGCAAGGGAACCCAATGAACCAAGAAGGGGTCATCATAGCAAAGGGTTGGATATTTCCAAGTGGTGCAAGTCATGTGTGAAGATAGGCCACAATAAAAGAAGTTGCAAAGGTGAGGTTTGAGGGAATTCTTCACTGCCTACAGCTGCTGGTGGTGGTCTAAACAGTAGTAGTTCTAGGCTAAAATAGGTATAATACTTGTTTGTGCATTATTTTTTTGTTTGCACTTGTTTCAATTTTTTAATGTTAACTTCAGTGTTTGTGTTGTTTATAGACAACTAATAGGGCTCATGCTGGTAGAGTTGGTTGAGCAAGTGGAGGAGTGGCCATCACTGAGCCAAATCACCAAGGGTACCACCTACTAAACAAGCTGGAAGCAATGCAACAACCACCAAACAAGCTACAAGCAGTGCACCCCCCAATAGCACAACATCCAATCCAAGCAGGAACACACATGAAAATCCAAAGAAGAGAAAGAAGGGGAGTGTCACAAGTGAGACTTTGAATGCATCAAGAAATGCATCTAGGTACGGAGAAGCATTGAGGTTTACTGAGAGCCAATCATCTGTGCATGGGCCAATAAGATAAGCTGGTGGAGACTGAGCAAATTCCATTTCTTTGTTTTTTGTTTCTTTGAACTTTTTTGTGGTAGTCAGTGTGAAAGTTTGTTAGTGGTAGCAAAAGTCCTTTTTGTTGGTTGTAATTATGGCTGAATTGTGTATATTTTGGTAGTGTTGAACTATGACAACTAAGTACTGCAATTTGAGGTGCAATCTCCTTTTTGTTTTTGTTGCCTGAACAATAGCTAAATTATGCAAAAGAAGTTGCAAATGAAGCTGTAACTTGATTGACTATAATATTGTAATATTGTGGCAGCTAGGGTTTTTGTGTATTGTGATTTGAAGATGACAGCTAAGGTGTAACTTGATTGCTTGAACTATGGTAGCTAAGGTTTTTGTGTATTGTGATTTGTGTAATATGGCAGTGATTGCTTGGGTTTTGTCAATGAATTGTGTATTGTGATCTGTGTATTATGGTAGGGATTTCCTATATGGGTTGTGTATTGTGATTTGTGTAATATGGCAGGGATTGCTTGGGTTTTGTGTATTGTGATTTGTGTATTTTGGACAGATTCATGTCTGTCATGTATATAGTGCAGTCTGTTTGCACACAATGACTGAATTGGTAATGGAGCACCATAACTACATTCAGTTGGACAGATCTGTGTATTTTGCAGGAAGCATGACTATGCATCATTATCATGCTTTCAACATGATGTTACTAGTAATGAATCCTTCAAATTGCTTTAGGGCACCTTAAAGGTGCATCTCATGCCAAATAAGTGTCAATTATTTTCCAGTGGGCAATTTGCACACAATGGCTTAATTGGTAATGGAGCACCATAACTACATTTAGTTGGATAGATCTGTGTATTTTGCAAGAAGCATGACTATGCATTTAGTTGGGCAGCTTGCACACAATGACTGAATTGGTAACTTCAGTTCCGTAAGTTACACATAGTGGCCATTAAGTTCATTCATTCATCACAAAACCAGATAACATTGAACAATTTATCTAAAACAGCATATACACTTTATGTTCAATCCATGATAATTTCATTTCATTCAAAATGAAATTACAAAGGTAATTGGGATATAGTTTTTCACAAAATGCTCCACAAAATGCTTCATCAACAATGCCACAATCAGCACAACTAAAATCACCATCTAACCGACCCATCTAAACCACCAAAACTAAAATCACACAAAGGCAGATCCCACACATCAGCAATGCCAAAATCAGAGACACTGTCAAACACTTCTCCTTCTTTTTGCAAGTTGAAACTTCAGCCTTGAGTTTGAGAATGATTTGCCTCTATTCTAGGATAAGGACCTTACCACGTGAACAAATCTCATCATTAACCCATTGAAAATATTTGCACTTCCGTCCAACCTGAAATTTAAACCAAATTAATCAACCCATTAAAAAAACGAACTAAAGAAAATTTTTTTGAAATAACTCAGACCTTACCCAGTAATTAGGACACCCATAGAACCTTCTTCCTGGATTGTTCTTCGTCTAGGACACCACTAGAACTGGTTTACCAGGGCTGGGGCAATAACACGTGCGTGATGCTTTCTCCTCTTCAGGCTTGCCGAGGATGATGAGCTTGATTCCATCTCTTCAATGTGGTTTTGATGAGTGGGTGAGGCAAAGTTTTTTGTCTGTGAGTGATTTAGGGTTCTTCGTGTGTGTTTGTCTAAGGGGTGGCTGAAGGTAGTTGATGGGCAGGGACACGTGAAGAACACGTGAGGGCTAAGTCTGCGGGAGATGAGGTGGTAGGGTCACGTGGGTGTAAGTGGGACAACTAAATTTTTAATTATTATCTATCTATATATATATATATATATATATATATAATTGAAGCCTCTGAAGCTCCCACAATTTTCCATATCAACACAATATTAAAAAAAAAAAAAAAAAAAACTTTTTTGAAACAAAAAAAAAAAAAAAAAAAAGGCAAAAAAATCTTTTCCAAAACCTGATAAATACAAAACCAGCCTTCTTCCTTCTTTCTTCCTCCAAAACTCAGACCCCTGCCGCTCCTCTCTCTTTTCTATTTCTCTACCCTCTCCTTCTAAAAAACCCAACACTGAAAATCAATCTTGCCAAGAAGTCATCCCCACGCTATTTGGTCCGAAATAGAAAGAAGGCATCACTGATCTTTCCATGGTGCTACTCACAAGAACCGATATCCACCTTTGAGCGCTAACGACAGCCATCAAAACTAGGCGGATTACATCAGATGGTTGAATTAGTACTTTGTTTCAGAAAATTAGGGTTCGTTTTCTTCTTCTTCTTCTTCTATTTCTTATTCTTAGAGATTTTCGATCAAAATTGCATAAAGTTGATTTTTTTTTTTTTTTTCATTATTAAACCTAGGGTTCGATTCAATTAATTAGCAAAAATCATTGGTTGACTTAAGAGTACATATCATTACATGTTTACAGAAGTAGACAATTATCCGTACAGCTTAAATATAATTCGCACAACATACAGATCTAACAACAATGAAGCCTTGCTTCCAATTTCTTAGTTGCCAAATCCTCATATTAATTCCAATTGATAACTTGATTTATTATATACATATAGAATTTTTTCACAAAACTAGCAACTGAGGACACGTTACCAGTGCTCTGCAATATTATACATAGAAGTGACGGTACAATAATCTACCATGGTTGTTTGTCTCTATAACGGAGTCCAAAGGTTGTTAAAATCTTTATCAGGATCTTAAATCTCATAATTCCACAATTCTAGAACGTCAATGATTTAACTGCAATTATAGTCTTTTGAGATTAGGATTTTTAAAAATCTCAACCCAGATTGTGGTTTCTTTTAGTGAAACCTTTAAATTTAACATAGAGCTAAAATAGGGACCCCAATTTGGTAGCATTTTTTTGGACTTCTTTTTTGGGTAACGGGTGGAGTGGGGGAGAGTAACAACCCAAGTTCCAATGACTGTAAGTCTGTTTGAGTTGTAAAGGAGGCCATAGGCCTTAATGTAACAGACCATGGGTCTATGGTTTGAAAAAGAGTAGAAGACTGTTAAGTCTGTTTGACTTGGAAAAGGGTATAAGTCTCTTTTGAGTTTAAAATAGACTACAAGTCTGTTTGAGTTGAAAAAGAGTGAATCTCTTTGAATAGACTTTGGAGAATGTTTGTACATGTAAGTGGGAAAAGGAAGAGCTTCCATTTTTTAGCAAAATCCCCAAAATTTTTGTAGGGAATTTGGTACACATCATCATCTAACTTCCTACATGGTAACTTTCGGGCGGGTCTTTAGAAGTGTGTATATCATAAAGACACTTTAATTTGGAAGGTATAATCAAATTCACTTTGTTTTTAGCCTGAAGTTGTTTGTTCTATGTATCTGTTGCATTCACTTTTAGTACTGTTCAAATTTCTGCATTCTTAAAATTTGTCGATTTGATGTCTTTCAGATGGTTCATTGTTAATAATGTTAGTGGATCTATGCCCTTCTATAATCGTACATGCTTATCCCCCCCCCCCCCCCCCCTCACATATAGTTGTTGAATTTATAGCCATATGTTCAGAGTCTGATGCAATTACATCACTTTGAAGTATGCATGTCATTCCTAATTAGTGCAATTAACATTATATATACATTTACTTGAAGCCAAGTTATTACATTCATCTACTGAAGAGTACATGATTGCGCACATTTGAATGGTATTGAGAATTTGGACCTAAACAAAAGAAGAGAGCTAAATGGGAAAAGAATAGATGTAATTCAAGTAATGAGAAAATTAGTAAAGGTGATCAAGGGAATGGTGAAGGGGGGAAAATGTGGCTTGAGTCAGTGGTAAATGAGAACATGGAAAATGATTTAGCAGGATTCATGTCTCAAAATTGAGATAAATGTGAAAGAATCCCATAAGAAACACAATCTTCAAATCACCTAGACTTTAGAGATTATTAATAGATCTTTTTGACTTTTAGCTTTGTCTTCAAAAAATATTTAAACTTTGTTTTGAACTTTTTAAGAAACAGCATTATTTTGGCTTCAAAAAAGCAGAGAGAGAGAGTATTCTTTTGAGTTTTATAGATTTGTCTTCAAAGAGTATTAAAAATTCTTATATTCTTTCTGAGGAAAATCTTTTTTTTTTTCTAAATCACTAACATTTTTTTAGTTGTAAAATTTTATGTTCTTCAATCAGATCCGAAGACCCTCACACAGATGATGAAAACTTTGGATTGGTGATCTCTTCAAGCCTCACAAAACCTTGATACAATGCAAGGTTAGTTTTTCAAAGACCAATTTATCCAAAGATTAAGTACATATAAAAACCAATTTGAATAGGTTAAAATGTACCCACAAAGGAGTATAACAAGTCTTGAGGTGCAAATTAACACAAAATATCTTGGGAAAACTTGCAAGATCAAATAATAAGGTGCTATTTGGTTAAAAAAATGGTGTATTCAATTTTCATTTTTATTTTTGTGTTTTCATTTTTTGAATATGAATGCACAATAAAGGACCCATTTTCACATTCATTATCTATACATACCAGCTAACCTTTGAGCTCTCTTTCCGCTTTTTTTTGGGTCCTTCTGTTTCCCCTTTCTCTCTTTATTCCTTAAACCTCTCCGTTACAAGCCATCCCCATTCGCTCATAGGCTACACTTACGTCATCAGTTGAAGGATTGGTGTTTCTTTGCAAAGCAGCCAATAAATATAAAGCTATCAACTTCATTTTCTTTTGTTCTTCCATGAAGATGAGGGGGATGCATGTTCACAAAGCTTGATGTGCAGGTTTAAAGAAAAGAGATGAGATTGTAGAAGGAGAATGCTTGGATCTAGATCGTCATAGCATTGAGCAACCTTGATAGCTATTGCGGTTGCTATTGGCTTCTATGTAAATTAGATGCCTACAACAAATATAGATGTGGCAATAGTGTTTATTGGAATTCTTTTGACAATATTTGATCTACAAAATACATTAGAGGGAAAAGTGAATTTATGTAGTGAGACTGATTTACAATTAATATCAAGTGTGTTTTCATTGTTTCAAAATTGAATTTGGATTTTGAAGCCAAGTAAACATACAAAGATTGCAATCCTTTGCAAATAGATTTTCCATTATCTTAATGTTGCTTTAGTTTTCAACATTATTTTCTTAAAAAAAAATAGTTTTTTCTTTCTTTCTTTTTCAATGTCTTTTTTTTTTTTTTTTTTTTTCCTTTTTAGCTTTTTCTAGGTGGGCAAATCAGCCTTTCCTTGATTCTTTTAGCTTTTTCTTTTAACGAGTTTGATTAACTAAATATTTATTTAACTAGCCTTTTATTTTAATGTGAGGTTAATTAATTAATTATTTATTTAACTATCCCGTGCATCGCATAGGTTAGCGACTAGTTTTAGTAAATGGGTTTGACACCTAGGACCTCCGTTTGCCACCTCAGTGTTTTCTGTCATTGGGTTGATGGTACTATTTTAAAAACAATTTTTAAATATCAAGGACTGACCTAGGAGCTAAACCAATTTATGGACCAAATCGAGAATAAGCCCAAAATGTAGGGACCAAAAGTGCATTTTCCCTAGATTGTTTGAATGCAAATCACCATGATTTACACACTCCACCGAAAGCAATAAAATCCTCGTATGAAGCTATGCTTCTAGCAATAAGAACTAAAAGATCATGATAAAGCCCAGACCAATCAGCCATATTAATTGCTTGACAAATTAAAGCAGACTCACAAGGTTTTACACAGTTTGTACTGTAATTGTAAATTGAATTTATATAGCTAGAAGCAAATAGAGCTTTCAAAGGAGTAGGAGTCTGTGCGGATTGCAAATTCGAAAAGATTAAGGTTGCAGACGGCACGTAGGATATTTTCTTATGCAACGTTTCTTATTCTTTGCCACCCTTTACAATTCGCCACAAGGTACAAACCTACAATTGGTCCAAGTAATGGGTCTAATTGCTTTCGAGGCATTATTCCTATGAGTTAGAGCATTTTCAGCAGCTTCTCCAAATTTTTGTACTGTTTGGAGAATGAACATTGACTTTTTCCTTTTAGCTACCCACTTTTTCAAATTCACTTTCCAACAGATTCTCTATCCCATTCTCTATCTCATTTAAATATTATTTCTTTAACCTTTCTTTATTCTTTTTTTAATATTTTTTTATTCTTTCTCTATTCATTCCCAACAGCTATATTTTTCAATTTCCGAACAGCTATATTTTTAAATCTCCCAATAATAATATTTTCAAAGCTACACACACAATCTAAATGAAAGCCCCTGTATATGGGTAGCACACACACAGTAGCACTTTCATAGCTGTGTGTTACTTTACCAAGTCAAATGTTACTTTACCAACTATTTTCCAAACTTTTTCCCTCTTGTCCTTCGTAATTCTCTCTTTTATTTCTCCATAATGACTTTGACAAATAGGCCACTATTTCGATGGGACTATTGGGACTAGGGAATCAATTGCATTTTCTTTTGTAATTTCATTAGATTGATTTTATTTCTGTTCTTATACCATTTCAAATCATGAGTTGGGATTTTAATTTCAACTGTTGATTGAACAGAAAAAAGAAGCAAAAGCATGTTGCATATTCCAAATAAAAATTATTAAAATCATGAGTTGGGCTTTAATTTCAGATGTAATTCATCTCTTTTTCTTTTCTCACAATTTCCCATCAACCAAACAGTGAAAGACGTGTGGAGTCGTCTGCCATGGGTGGTACAATTAATGATTTAACTGCCCATGAAAATGGCTGAAAGGGCCTTATATCAAAGGAAAAAATGTACACACACACAGCAGCACACACACACACACACAGCAACAGTAGCAGCAGCACACACACACACAGTAGCAGCAGCAGCAGCACACACACACACAGCCCCTATATATGGGCAGCACAGACACACGCGCGCGCACACACACAGTAACACGCACACATAGAGAGCGCAGCAGCAGTAGCAGCACACACACACAGCCCCTATATATGGGCAGCACACACACACACACAGCAGCAACAGCATACACACACACACAGCAGTGTGCGCACACACACACACACACAGAGCAGCACTATCAAAGCTTTAATACAATAAGGTTTAACACCACTTTTTTTTTTTTTTTTTTTTTTGATAAACTACAATTTCATTAAAAGACTAAGAAGGATTACAAGCAGAGGCATCTCCCTTGCAAATTGCCTCAAGCAAGGGGGGGAGATTACCATCAGAAAAACAGAAGGGGAAAACAGATATACATATATAATGCAACAGGATCACATTGTATATAGTGCAATAGGATCACATTGTAGCAAAACAAAATGAATAGTGCAACAGGATCATATTGTAGCAAAACAAAAATGAGTGACCCAATATACAAAACAAGTTTAAAGAGCTCTTTTAATCATATACAAAATAAGAGCATTGATGATGATAATAGTCTAAGAACAAGACCTTCGTTTTTCAAGGATTTCCATTTGGCATTGACGAATATATTCTTACTGCACTGGAGACAACATACTTACATCCATTATCATAAGCTCTTTTTCTTCCTTTAGCTTTTCCATTCTCAATTTCTCCATTTCATTTTCCTCCTTCATTCTTTCTATTTCAAGTTTTTTATCCTTAAGTTGAATTCGTGCCATATCATGCTCCTAGTCTACAAGACGTCCTTTCTCAATACAAGCCATTTTCATCTCACTTATTTTTCTTCTTTCTTCCATCATGACATTCAATATGTCTTCTATATGTGAAGTCGTGCCTTCTCTGGACTTTTGTTTCTTCAATCTTTCTTTTTGGGCCTTCACCCCTGGTGGTCTCTCCAAGTTTACAATTGGAACCTGTGGAATATCATCATCCTCTAAACTTATTGACTCTAGATTAGAAGGTGAAGATGGCTCAGATCTCCCTCTTTTTTTTGGTTGCTGACTGTTACCAATAGCCAACCATTTTGGTGAGTACTTTAATAAATTCCAACAATGTTAATATTGAAATTTGGTATGCTGCAATACTTGATAGAGCTCTTTTGCTGCATTAAGCTGAAAAATTAACAAATAGTTTATAGTTACTATCTTGAAATAGTTGGAACAAATTAGCCAATTAACACAAATTTCTTTATAAGATGTACCTTGTCTTCATTAGTCTTACCACTTTCATTTTTTGATTCAATTTGTGCCAAACACCCACAAAACTTATTGGTGCAAAGTTGAATCGTTGACCATCGGTTCGTTAGAGAACTCATTGTACGCTCAAAAATGAAGGTCTTCCATTGGTTGTAATACTCCCAAATTCTTGACCAATATGTTGTGCGTTTTTGGTTAGTGCTTTGCACTACGTCTTGGTTGACATTGAGAAATGCGGACACAAGAAGCACGTCTTCTTGTATGGAGAAGTTGCTGCCACGTTGTAGTTTCCTAGCTGTGAATTCAACTTGGGGTGGAGACATTTGGCTAAATGCTTGAGCTTGTGGAACACTATCTTCACCACTTATATGTGAAGATCCTGACATATATTCATCATAACTATCTTCTAAAAGATTAGTGAAAGATGTGTCCCTTGGAATACTTGAATCCATTCCTAGTAACAAAAACAAAAACATTAATTTACATTCAGTTACACAGAAACAATAATTCTATAACGTGTAAGGAATCCCTTTCATTCAGTTCATGGTTTATTGGCATCAAACTCCCAGTTCTATCACAGTTTCAAGCAATTAACAATAATTTATCTCAATTACACAGAAACCATAAGGAACAAAACTACAATGATCACCACATTCTAAAAAACTCAACTCAAAGCTATCTATAAATTTTTCATTCTCAACCCAAAATATTAACAACACAAGAGATCTCGCAATTAAGATTGTACATTCAGAAACTATTTTCACAAAATCTCATAGAACCAAGCAACAGAAATTACCACATTCTAGAACTACACAACTCAATGCAACATGAACCATTAGATTAGTCACTTACATTTTCATTCATAGAATTATTTACACACACATTTCCCAGAAAACATTTTCCAAAAACCATTCCAACCACATAGATATCAAAAACCCACCAAGCAAAAATGACAAACATGCAAAACCCAATATGAATTCATCAATCAAACATCATTGCCATCACAATTTTAGCTACAAAAAAACCCAGAATTAAGATTCTCAATATTTCCACACTAAAAAAAAAAAAAAAAAAAAAAAAAAAAAACAGAGACATAATAAGATTAAAGTTTGGGTACCGATATTCAGATTCTCAATGTTTTTGTTTGGGTTTTTTTTGTTCTTCTTGGTTTGGGTACCGATATTTAAGGTTGAGATTAATTTATTGACTCTAATAAGATTAATTAAATAGAAAAGATCAAGAACAGAGTGAAAGACAGACAGAGAGAAAAGAACCAAAAACCCAAAACCTAAACCCAAATAGTGGTGAAGAACAATAGAAAAGGGTGAGCTTCAAAACTCGTACGATAAACTAATAAATTCAAAAATGACAAAAACCCTATTAAATCAAAATTTTGGGTACCGATATTCAAGGTTGAGCTTCAGAACTCTATTCTTCGTCACAGGTGGTTGAGCAAACTTTGATTGAAAGACACGGTGCGAGTTCTTTTGTGAAAGACATGGTGCGAGATTTTTGTGAGAGAGAGCAGCGGCGAGGGTTGATTTCGTGAGAGCGGCATTTTTGAAGAGAGTGAGCTTTCTGAAGAGAAACCAAACAATAGGGAAATAGAGAAGAAGGAAAAACGTTTGGGAGAGAGAAAGAATTGTAAATTAAATGCCACTATTTAATTTTTTAATATATAATAAGGGAACAGAGTTGCTACAGTGTTCTTTAAAATAAGAGAACTACTGTAGCAACTTCAAAAAAAAATTTAGAGAACCTGTGTGTATGGAGAAGCTGCTGGAGAGATGAACAGTACCATTTGGTGGCCCAAAAATGGCTTTACAGTAACTGTTGGAGATGCTCTTATTATACTATTCGGTTTGCATCACAAAGCAAGCCCCTTAAGACCCTTTATAGGCTCGCTTTAATTTGAAACTTTTCTAATTGGGCTCCCCATGGCATGGCTGGACCAAAACAAATAGACCTTATGGGAAGGCTGATCGGACAATAATATATTACTCCTACTATTATCATTATCTTTAAATTTAATCTTCCATTAGCATCAATTGACTGCTTTGTTTTGGTTTTGTATCAGTGCACAGACACTAGTTCAACAGTTAAAAGGTTTTTTTTAAACGCTGCTGGTGCTGGAGATCAGCAAGAAATTTGTCCTAACTTTGAGTTGGCATTCATGTCAGGTGTGCTTCGGTTACAGGGGCCAACAAAGGCATTGGGCTGGAGATTTGTGGTCAGTTAACATCTACTGGATTTTTGGTCATATTAACTGCTAGAGTCTAGAGATGAGAAGGGAGGCGTAGAAGCTGTGGAAAATCTCAAAGCTTCTGGGTTGTCTCATGTGGTTTTTCATCAACTTGATGTGCAAGAACAGGCCAGCATAGCTTCATGTGCAAAATTTATCGAAGCCCATTTTGGAAAACTTGATATACTTGTTAGTCATATTTCGGAAAATGATGTCGCGGAAGCCTGAAGAAAGCACACACGATACTCTCTTGATGGAACAGAAACTAAACTGTTAGTTTCTGGTAGTAAACCTCGAATCCACGAGGGGTTTCCCTGAATCCACAAGGAGAATAAAACTAGAATCCACCAGAAGAAAATTTGACAAAACATCAAAGTTTATTGATAATAGTCTATGAAAAACGTTTACAGACTTAGGGGCCTATTTAAGGGCTCTTTAAAACTTGACAGACAAGAAAATATAATCTAAAATAACTCCTAATTGATACCTAACCATAACAGGAACCAAATTTGACCTAAAAAACATTAAATGCACCTAAAAACAAGGAAATAAATCACCTAAACCTAAAATAACGTTTTTTTACATAAAAATACCCAAAATAATAAATTACAATAATTAAATAGTAAATTGTGTCCTACATCAGACCCTTCCACTTGAAACAAACTCTTCCTTGAGTTCATCTTTGAAATCTGGGATCTCCCATGCCAAGAGAACAAATACTTTGAATACTTCATCTTCTTTGTCTTCTTACCAAACTTGAAAGTCATTAATTGGGCAACTTGAACTTCTTCTCCCTTGATCTTCATGTAATTGACAATATTCACCAAATAAGAGTCAATGATCAAATCAAATCTTTCCACCCCAATAAAATCAATAAACTTTGTTTCGGTGTCTCCCAATAAAATAATAGGAGTTTGAATGTTGCAATGATCGAACTTGATTTCATCAAGATCATTGACAACTTCCTCTATAATTTCTTCTTTAATGGTCTCTACTATCTCAACCTCAAGATCTTTCTCTATAATGGGGTCTTCATTAATCTCCTCCACAATCTTGATTCCAGATTCTTCTTCTATAACAAGGCCTTCATTAATTTTCTCAGAAATCTCTATATTTTCTTCTTTGACTTCTCCATATTCTTCAAGAACGACATTTTCTTTAACATGTAATTTTTCTTTTAACGGTGGAATATTTGGCTCTTCAAAATAATTTAAGTAGGAACTTCTTGGCCAATAATAATCTTGTATTGTATACGACAAGATTTCTTCACAATCCAAATGATAAAATTTGACAGCAAGCAACTTTTTCATCCTTGGCCATGATCGAATTTTGTCTTTACCTTGTCGGATTCTATCAGATTGTACTCGTTCCCACCAACATAAGGCATACTTACTAAGTTTATACAAAGCAAGTCCAACTTTTCTCTCATAACAAATATTCTCATAGTCAAATAAATCCTCTAGATCAAGTAACCAATCAAGAAAATCTTCTTTTAAAAAATAACCATTAAAACTTGCAATTCTCTTATAAGGTCTATATGAAATTTGCTTACCAATAGGTTGCTCGTGAGTTATGTCTCTGCTGCAGTTATCCCTATTGTTTCCATTCTTCAACGGCGCCATCCTAGCAAAGATATTTGTGAGTGCTTGTTGTACGTCACATAATACATGCTAAGTTATTCGTCATTGTTGTGGTGGTGGTTACCGTCTCGCCGGTTAGCAATTAGACCGGGTAAGCCAAGGCTCTGATATCAACTGATGTCGCGGAAGCCTGAAGAAAGCACACACGATGCTCTCTTGATAGAATAGAAACTAAACTGTTAGTTTCTGGTAGTAAACCTCGAATCTATGAGGGGTTTCCCTAAATCCACAAGGAGAATAAAACTGGAATCCACAAGAAGAAAATTTGACAAAACGTCTAAGTTTATTGATAATAGTCTATGAAAAACGTTTACAGACTTAGGGGCCTATTTAAGGGCTCCTTAAAACTTGACAGACAAGAAAATATAATCTAAAATAACTCCTAATTGATACCTAACCATAACAGGAACCAAATTTGACCTAAAAAACATTAAATGCACCTAAAAACAAAGAAATAAATCATCTAAACCTAAAATAACGTTTTTTTACATAAAAATACCCAAAATAATAAATTACAATAATTAAATAGTAAATTGTGTCCTACATCAGAAAACAAGCATAGCATCTCTACCATGAATTTCTGGACATTATTAATATTATAAATTCATCATTGCATTTTGCAAGACATTAGGAATCATATAAATAGATTTACTTACAGGAAAAATAAAGAAAAACTTGCTTTAATTAGTTTTGGAATTCTGCATGATAATTTAATTATAAAATAAGGTTAATTGTGATTTTCTTCTGAACTATAGGGCCAAATTCAATCCTGTAAAATAAATTATAAAATTGATCAACGTGTCCCCTAATTGATTTGTGATAGACAAAATACCCCTTGCTGATAATATTTTCATAAATTTCAAAATATCAATGGGAAATTATAAATCGAGAACTGTGGTGAATCTCTCCCATCCTTAGTTTGTGAATTTTTACATTAGAATTATTAGATTAACAGATATTATTAATGGCAGGGGGGCATTTTGCCTATTATCAAGCAGATGATTAGATTTTATAGTTTAGTAGAAGAATTGACCTTAAAAAATATTAGCAGAAATGTAATTATTCCTCTAGAATATTCATAAGGTTGCATCTATGTAGGTATGGTGGACTAGTCATAAACTGTGAAGCCTATAGGGCCTTTGTACTTGCTGGCAATGTAGTAAGTCTCTAAATTCTTCTATCGGCATTCATGCATAAACCAAGATGTTCTCAATAATATATTGTTAACATTCTTTATAATTCCACTTATAGAGAATGTATTCCCCTTCAAATGAACAGAATTTAGGGAATGTACTGATATAGAAGGATAAAAATGTCAACAATCTGTTTGATACGTACACAATTTTTGGGGAGGGAAAATATAAATATTTAGAGATGAATATGTAGAAGGATTCTAATGAAGCACTTGGTACGTAATAAAAACAAAAGATAACAATGGGATAAAGTTTAAATTTGGTTGAGGAAATCCTAACTTTTTTTTTTATAGAAAGTTTCAACTGATGACATCCACTCTTAATGATAGCTCTTTATCATCAGACTAAGACACTAATCAATTTTTGATATAGGTGGCGATTAAGCCTCAGATCTCTTATACAACCATCAGAGACTTTACCATTTAAACTAACTGAAACTCACAAGGAAATCCTAACCTTTGGGAACTAATTAGGATCCAATTTGATTAAACTTTTCTTAATATCATTTATTGAAAATAACTCCAGCTATTTATGGCCTCAATAGCCATGCTCCTAAAACTAGGACACCACTAACACTAATAATACAATCCAAATACAACTCAAATACCAAAAACTTCCTAGTCACACTAAGCCCTATCTTAACTAATACTAAATTACTAATAAACATGGTAATTCTCTACAAACATGAAACAACTAACAAATAATCATTAATTTATTCCCTAACAAATTAATATATGTAACACTGTTTGCTGGATACATATGCACTTTCATACAATTTTGGCAACAATCTTGATTTGAAGAAATTATAATGTCAAAATGTTTTGGCTTTAAAATTTAGAACTGATCAGGGGGATTTTGTCTATTACTAGACTGCCAGACTGCTTATTTAGCTTCAATCTTGACCTGTAACAAATGTAAACCAGAGTATAGAAGCAAGTCTTTAGCTAAAACTAGACTGAAGTAATGTAGCCACAATACCTGCTATGTTTTTGCAGCAAGCATTGCTTAACTTCTCAATTGATTGGCAAGCAAGACTAAAAAATTTTAAATTCTAGAAGGTGATTGATGAAAATGCCCACTTGCTGAAGGATATTCTCAAGCAGACTTATGAGAAGGCAGAATAATGGGTGAAAACGAATTACTATGGAACCAAAGGAGTAACTGAAGCATTTCTTCCCCTTCTGCTCTCCCAATCAGCAAGAATAGTGAATATCTCCTCCTTCCATGGACAGCTAAAGGTAGTAAAACACATTAAGGTATTCATCCTTGATTTGCAATACATAAAAGTACTGGAAACATGTAACCAATCATTGTTTCATCTTGCTATCCCAGTTTATCAACAATGAGAGGGTTAAAGCAGTGCTAGAGAATGTTAATGATCTAACAGAAGAGAAAATAGACGAGATTTTGCAATGGTTTTTAAGGAATTTCAATGAGCAAAAGTAGGAGGCCAATGGCTGGCCGAAAACTGTATCAGCCTATAAGGTATCCAAAGCTGCTGTAAATGCCTATACAAAACTCATTGCAAAAAGGTTCCCTCAACACCATATAAATTCTATCCATCCAGGAAGGGTCAAAACAGAGATGACATGTGACATTGTAAAATTGAGTCCTCATGAAGGTGCAAGAGGTCCTGTGATGTTTTCTTTGCTGCCTGAAACTGGTCCTACAGGCTTATTCTCTGACGAGATTGAGGTATCTAGCTTTTGAGGTAAGACAACCCAGAAGTATTAATCTTGGATTGATTACATAACCTTGTTATCCTTTGAAAGAAGCTGTAACTTTGGAATAACATTAATGACTCAATTTAAAAATAAAAAATGTGTCTTTTGAGTTAAAGCTAGTGGGCTAACTTTTTAGTGTTTATTCTATTTATGTTAGAGGACATGAAAGAAACTACTTATCAGAGAGAGAGAGAGAGAGAGAGAGAGAGGGAGAGAGAGAGATTATATTTCATACTCAAATCTCAGATGGTTACATAAATTATACATTTTGTTTACATAACATCATAAGCTAACATTTTAACACAATTGCATTCATTGCTTCTGGTGAAATGACCTACCAAACTTCCAACCCATTGCATGAGACAATAAGTTTACTTTAACGCTTCATTTCAAGTAAAATAACTACCAGAAAAATCTAGTCAAATAGTGAATGGGTTGAACTTCACGGCCATTGTGTTTTTCCGCTTCAAATGAATGTTCCTGAATATAAATGGGTCCTCTTTAAACTTTAGAATGGCCCCTGGCAGCATTGCGTCTTGCACAGCATCCCACAAAGTATATCATTGCCTGCATTGCACAACATAATGAAATACAGAGATCAGGGCATTAAGTACTGACTAAAAGGACAATATGGAAAGATACTTTCATGATCAGAACAAATTGGTTAGAGGAAGAGTCTCACCAAGAGAAGAAATAAAATAACATTGAAGATTGCTACCACTCTCCACTCAATTTTCATGTATTGTGCAACACCAGCCCTGGAAACATGATCAAGGAAAAGCAAATGTAGAAACATTTAAACAGGTAAGAAACATAGGAAAAGACCATAAGGAACTCATGATGCTTACTTGCAGGAATCACAATTATAGCACTTGATGGCCCGTGAATTTTTATAAAGTTTGCAGTCTTTGTTGGAACTAATTGGATGAAAGCTCAAGTCATAGTATGAAGCATTGACAGCAGGATAACCACATCTATGATTAAGTTGAATTCAAACAAATAATAATGTCAGTAACATCATCACTATTCTGAATTATTGTCTGAATAAATGGCAAATGCACAATTTAAACTGTAATCACACACACACACATATATATGAAAAGTACTGTTGGAATGTTACATTTTTACATGAAGAGGATTATTTATATTCTACACATAAACGAATGACATAACACAGACAAATTGAACATGGAGAGTGACTATTAAAATGTATACAGTAGAGGAATCGTCTTCATTTGAAAAAGAGGAAACAAAAAACCATTTACGAGGGGAGGATGAAATTTTGACAAAGAACAGTCAGACAGTTACTCAGATGGTGGTCGACAGCATCCAGCCTCAATGGGGCTCAGTTTTGCCAATTTATATTGTTTAAGAGTCTGCAATCAACAAGTAAAAAAATGTAAAACCAAATGGAAGGAATGTCACCAGACAGATGAGCATATTTAATACAAAATTTCAAAAGTAAAACCTTATATCTTTTTGATAGGTCATTGCAGTCTTCAGATTTGACAAGACAGTTCTTCAAGTGCTCCCAGTTATGGGTATCGTTCAGCTAAACAAAAAGTCTAACATCAAGCATAAATACATAACAAAGTTCACACTAATATTTTTCACATTGCATTTTTTTTCTTTCTAAATTTGCTTGAAACTATTATTCACATTGCTTATGACCAAAGATTCTCACCTGTTTTAGAAACCATGAATGGTAATCTTGAAGTTGATACTCTTTGTACCTAACCATAGACAAGATGAGATTAATTGCAGATGTCAAACCAACCCTAGTTGACCCATGAAAAAGAGAATCAAAACAACAAAGAAGTAATGAATGTTTTATCATTTGCAAAGGAATTTCTGCAATAATATCATAATAGCATTTTACTACCCCAAAATCAAATTGAGGGGAAAAAAAAAAAAAAAACGTTTTTATCAGTGAATTACATGTATTCTCACCTCAAACCAGGAGTGCTATGACCTGTTCCATTATTCGTCACAATAAACCTACAAGTACAGGCAGAGAGAAAGATAAAATTTAAACAAGCATTAATTGAAGTGAGTTTGTTACTTGTTTAGAATACTTCTAACAATACTTATGGAGAAGGAAAAATGAAGATTAAACCAATAACCAAGAGAATATAGGTCATATAATGTTACTTATCAAAAAATAAGTCAAATAATGTCATTGTTTGGACTCAAAGTCCTGTTTTTCTCATAGCATTCACCTTAAAATATTTGAATATCAATATCGTTAATATCAAATGAAGAAAGACCATAATAGAACCAAAAGACGTACTACATTTCTCCTGCCTAAAACAAATATACCAAAAAAATTTAGATCAGAAACAAAAATAGGAGTCACCCCAACCAGATAAATTTAATGCTTTTGTGTAACACCACCGCCACCTCAATCCCAAAACTTAGGGGTCAGTTATGTATCCTCAATAGACTAATTGGTATTGACCACAAGTATTCTTTTCTGCAGATCTGTCCTATTTTAAAGCATACTAATTGGTATCGACCACAAGTATTCTTTTCTGCAGATTGGTCCTATCTTAAAGCAAACTTTTGTTACCTCTTAACATGTCCTTCATACTAAAACCACCGTATTCTATATAAGCATTCCTTAAGTCAAACATAACAAATTGGAATTTTTATTTACTAAAAAACAATGTAAAGTGAAGAAAATGATAACAGCAGCTCCAAATTATTAAGAAAGATCACATCTACGTATTTAATCAACATTATCTTCAAAGAAATCACTTCCACAGAAGTTGCATACAGACATCAAACAGATTAATACCACAACTTGAATCCCTGCATCAGCTGGCAATTAAGGAAAGGCAATGCATTCCAAGGAAAACCAGAAAACTCATAGGAACACAATTTTACACAACATAGAGGCTTCCAGTACCATATGATGCTTCCTATCAACCATGCTTCCAGTCAATTTCATCAATGATTTCTCTTTTGGTAATCACATAAGTAACTTCCAATTATTCCTACTAAAAAGAAAATTAGAGATATGGTTCAGCACTACTCTCCTTTGGCATTCTAATATATATTAGTACTCCTGAATACTGTTCACCATATGTTACTAAGAGGTTTCAGCAGGTATAAAGAAATTCCTTTAAATAACTTTCTAATTTTTTAGAAATAATTATTTCTATAATCTAATCTTTTATTTTATTATATATATTTTTTATATTAATAATTTTAAAAATTATTATTAAGAATAAATAATCAAAATAAATATATAAATAAGTATAAGGGTCTCTGCAATAGACACTACAGAACTAACTTCATATACTCCTCAACATATAACATTCAGTGTCAATAACCATTTCTTTATTCAAGTCAAAAGAATCTGGAAGGGGATATCTGGTGCCTGTGTATTGTCCCGTTTGTCATAAAATTAGCCACACAATAGTATTCCACTTTTCCTCTCCCACATCTTTCACCATGTTTTGAGGTTGCCATGTTATGTTCTGAAGCCATATAACTGATTCAACAAACATCCTTTTTTTTTTTAAGAGTTAATAATTTTTTTATAATGCACCAAAGGTCAAGCTCCCATATATGTGGCAAAATATTCAATGACTCAAGCCCTTAAAGAGCTAGAAAGAAGATAGTATCAATGCTTGCTAAAAAGAGAAACCATGAAAGAAAGTAGTGGAAAGATCCACTTCCAAAGGAATATAGGTGCTTCTGAGAAAGGTGATCTTAATGTAATGTAATGGTCATTCAACCCTTTAAAAGCTTTAGAAATCCAAATTCCACCTCAAGCATAATAGCATAAATTTTCAAGGCAATCTTATATCATTGTCACCAAACTCCCATACCCGCTCCCTAATAATTTCACTGACAGATTTAGAAAGCACCCAAATAACATCAAAATGGGCAAAAACTAAATCCCCAAGCACTTTAGCACTCAAACAATGTCACAAGAGATTATCCACTCATTCTCCATTCATTTTTAGACATATAACAGTAACACCAATTAAATAGTTTTTTTTTTTTTTTTTTGAATACTCCCTAGTGAGAATTTTCACATGAATAGATCTCTTAAAAAAAATGCCACCTTAGTAGGCATATGGGCATTTTATATTTAACCTGAAACATTAAAATAGAAATTTATAAGCTAGTAACAACAGTTATTTAGAATCATAACATGCTTAACTTCATAGCATTTGCAGAAAAGCTTAGAAATTTCAATGAAAAAATTCCAGGGCAAAAAATTATCTAAATCCTATTGTAAGCTTCAGTTTAGATGACAAATCAATTTCACATTCTTCATCACATATACTTACGCCAATACTGTGAATACAAGAATTCCCACCAAAATGAAGCATAACATGATCAGATACTGCAAGTGAAATGTCAAGGAGCACCCAAAAGAGAGGCAACAATGTAGATATCACAAATATATTCAATTATGGAAAGGATACAATCCACAAGAGAATGGAGCTGTTTTTGAGTGCGCCCAAGAACCCGATTATAGATCTAAAGGTCAAAGGAAAAAAAACTTATATGTGAAGTTTAGGGAATAAAAGGGGAAGGGAAAAGATTAGCAGTAAAATAAGGCATCAATATCGGCTAAAACGGAAAGTAAAACTTACATTACAAAGATAAAGGCACCAAGGCCTAAAACTGGAAGCGCAAGGGACCTTCGACAACCATCGTGATGAGTGCTCATCCATACTCCAAAAATTATGACAGCTATAGCTAAAAGCTGCACAGTGAGGGTAAGAAGCATAAACCCTTTATTGAGAAGACTAAAGGCACAAGATTTACTTCTTTGCTTCCATTTTACATGTTTTTCATTTCAATTACACATCAACTAGCTAGAGTTGCCCACATATTTTTTGATAACTCACATTACCAAATCACAACAGGTAACGAACTAACAACCACTATATTATAATGCAAAAACCATCTAGAAGCACTTGCGAAATCAACTACAAAACCATTGTCGGGGTAAGTTGAACAACAAGAACCCAAATCTATAGTAAATAACAGATAAAAATCAAATGTCCCAAATGAAACAAACCCATACATGAGCTGATTAACAAGTAACAACACCACAAGAGAAAACCAAGAATTGGAGCACACAAAAAGAAAGAAACTTTTTTTTTTCAAAATGTACAAAAAGAATCAAAACTGAAATATAAAGAACAAGAAGGTGACATGAAAAAGCACGAAGCATACCATGGTGAGAAAGTTGATCCATCTGATTACAAAGGTGCTTGTTCCTACGCCCATATCCCTTTTTGTCTCTAACCTTTCCAGTCTTCTCTTCCCCACAAAGCAACAAAGAAGAGAGAGAAGGCAGAAATTCCGTGTGTTTACAAATAATGAAATATTAAAAGAAAGAGTCTCGCTTCTGAGCTGAACCCTTGAGTCTTGAGAAGAAAGTGGCACTCGTACTTGAGGAAAAGAGAAAGGGCAAGTAGGATAAGCTGAAGGGGTTTTCTTGTCTGGGGACAATGTTAAATTAGGAAGGGCACTTTCGTCACTACCTGAAAGACATGCACATGGTTCATGTTCCTCGTAGATTGCTACCATACACGACACGACACCGTTTAACAGAAATCTAACTTCGAAGTCAAAGGTAGAAGTTAAAAACGTTGACGGCTGGGAAAAGAAAAAGACTTTTGTTCCCCGTAGGACAAGGGTGTAGTAGTGTAGAGTATCTATGTCGTTTTCGATTGTCTTTTTTTATTTTTATGAGTCACACAACAAATACATTCTCTCTCACTTAAAAAAATAATAATAAAGGCAACATTATACATTAGATAACATATGGGAATATTTTGGTGAGTAGTGTAGTGTATCTATGTCGTTTTCGATTGTCTTTTTTTATTTTTGTGAGTCACACAACAAATACATTCTCTCTCACTTTAAAAAAAAAAAATAAAGGCAACATTATACATTAGATAACATATGGGAATATTTTGGTGATATGATCAAAGCTTCTTCAAAGATGAATGGCTATTAAAGGATATGAACAAGACTTTTATTACCCTAATCCCAAAGGTTCAAGGTGCTTCTAACTTTGGGCTTTTCTAACCTATCAGCTTATGCAATTTTTGTTACAAAGTTATTTCAAGAATTTTGGTGGCAAGATTACAACTGTTACTGGATAAACTAATAGACCCTGCACAAGTAGCTTTTGTCCCTAATAAAAATATAGCTGAGAATGTTTTGTTGGCCCAAGAAGTAGTGCACTCTTTCTCCACCACTAAGAAGAAAAAGGGGTTTGTGGGTTTGAAGTTAGACTTCCAAAAGGCTTATGAGTTATGACAGATTGGAGTGGCTTTTCCTAATTCAGGTATTAAAAAATTTTGGTTTTCATCAGAAGTTTATAAATCTCATATACAAATGTATCTGTACCGTGAGTTTCACTCTTTTGCTAAATGGGGGAAAGGGCTCGAGCATCATTCCTTCGAGAGGCCTAAGACAAGGGGATCCCCTATCCCCTTATCTTTTCATTATTGGGAGCAAAGTTCTAGCCAGAATGATCAATAAGAGCTCAGCCCAAAGATTAATTAATGGCATTAAGATTGCCCCTTCAACACTTGGAATCTCAAAACTCTTCTATGCAGACGATGTTTTATTGGTTTGCAAGGCAAAACGTTCAGAGATCAATGAGATTATGAACATCCTAGGCAAATATTGTGAGTGGTCAGGCCAACAAATCAATTTTGAGAAATTAGGAGTCTTTGCTTCAAAAGGGGTTCAATCTCAATTTCTGAATCAACTCAAAAATCAAAAAGGTTTAAAGAAGTTATCCCAAGGTACTAAATATTTGGGAGTTCCTTTATTCCTCTCAAGCAGTAAGAAGGATGACTCTACTTATCTCAAAGAAAATCTAGAATCTAAGACAAGCAGTTGGAAGAGCAAATCTTTGTCTTGGATGGGAAGAGCATCACTAGTGAAATCTGTAGCCTTGGCTACTCCGCTATTCACTATGTCATGCTTTCTCATTCCAAAATGTTTATGTAAGGAGATGGACCGTGTACTAAAAAAAATTCTGGTGGAGCCCATTAAAGAATTCAAACCGTTATTTTACTCCTCTAGCTTGGGACAATTTATGCCAACCAAAATATTTGGGTGGCCTTGGTTTTAGGCACTTTTCAGATATCAATATGGCCCTCCTCTCCAAAGTTGCTTGGTGGATAAATCAGTCCAACAGACCATGTGTGCAAGCTCTTATTGCCAAATACAAGGTGAGAAGAAATTGGCTCAATGCTGAACCATCCAAAAAGGCTTCTTGGGCTTGGAAAAGTGTGGAATCTGCTAGACATACACTTGTGGTTGGAACTTGCAAGCAAGTCAACAATGGGGAAAGTATTCTTATGTGAGAAGATCCTTGGGTCCCAGACCTTCCAAACTATAAACCGGTACCTTTGTCATCTGAAAATCAATCTAGTTGCTTGGTGGTGTCATAGCTTCTAACTCCAAATAAATCAAGGTGGGACGAGTCGAAACTCTATGAATTATTCATTGAAGACTCAGCCAAGGCTATCAAGAAAATTCCAGTCAAAGTGAGCCAAACGGAGGATAGTTGGTTATGGCTGAAATCCCATAATGGAAAACACTCAATGAAGTCGGAATACAAGGAAATTCTAGCTTTTTCTGATTCCATCGAGCCTAACTAGGTGAAGTCAAAAATCTGGAAATCAAAAATAAATGATAGACTTAAGATGGTCTTATGGAGAGTTGCCTCAGATATTCTTCCCACCAAGGAAAAATTGATAAGATTCTTTCCATCCATGGATCCCAACTGTCCTCTATGTGATGCCTCACTTGAATCTTCCTTACATCTTTTTGTTTTCTGTCAAGCAGCTAGATCTTTGTGGGCTGGTAATGTTTGGGGCTGTAGACCAGATGCTTTGCAGTTCCACAACCCAGGTCAGTTTATAAACTTTCTATTATCCCCCCAAGTTTCTTTCCATGGCTCTTCTGACAAGGAGGAGTTCCTTTATTTGGGGCTTTGGTGTTAGAGCAACTTTGGTTTGCTAGAAATCAAGTTGTTCACAAAGGAATTAAGTTTTCCCCAAATAAAGAACTACAAATAATCTTAAAAAAATTTAATGAACACCTTGCTGTGCTCACTGATGTCCCCCTAGTGTCGCCTAGACCATTTGTTTATTCTTGGAATAGGCCTAAGCAAGGAGCTATAAAGATAAATTGCGATGCGGCGGTGGGGCTGGACCATTCATTTATTGCCATTGTAGTGAGAGATTGGAGAGGGGACCTGATTTTCTCTTTGTCTAAACGGGTGGAAATCAACCTCCCTCTCCAAGCAGAGGCAAAAGCCATTAATTTGGCGACTTGTGTAACTATTAATCGTGGGTTTGAGAATGTAGTGGTTGAGAGCGATGCCAAAGCATGTATTGAAGCTCTTAAAGCCCCCACTGATGCCGTGCCTTGGAGAATATCAACCATAACTGCTGATACTCTTTCGTGGGCATTCCGTGGCTAGCAATTTATTTTTAGGTGGAGTCCGAGAGAATCAAACAAAGCAACCCATGTTTCAGCTTCTTGGTGCCTTAGGAAAAATCTGTCTGGATGTTTTGGTCAGGGTTATGCTCCTAGCCCTTTTATGGATGTAATTAATTCAGAGCATCTTAATGTTGTAGTTGCTGTTTAGACTTTGTTCATTGTTCTGTTAATAAAAAAAATTTTGTTCATCAAAAAAATTGAATAAGGCTATGCAAATTATTATGAATAATTTGTTAAATAAAATGCCACTTTATTGACTTACTCTGAAGTCTAAATACCATGTCAAACAATGAACTTACATTAATTCTTAATTATCATAATATGTGAACTTTGTTTTGTTAAAGAGAGAACAATTAATTAGCAAAAATAGTTATATTAAATTACTTAGTAATTGGGGTTCAATTGATAACTAAATATATATATAATAATAAAAAATCATAAAAGTACCGCAACATTATGTTGTATTTGTATAATAAAACATATATTTTACTGATTAAATTATTAGTAATAACTACTGCGTCATAGTTTAATTCATTATCATACACTCATACCAAATTGGATGAAGTGCTGGAGTTGAGTAATATTTGTAATGGCAAAACATAGTTATAGGTAATAGTTGTAGTACAAGTTATCAAATGAAATTATAAAAAAAAAAAAATGAAATTCAAACATATGGTTATATCGACCAATAAAACCAAAAAAGTATTATCATTTTTAATGAAAATTAAATTAAATTTAATGTAGTTATGTGTTTAAATTTAATTGAAAAATGTAAAAAATCTAAGGATTTTATTAAGGATTAGGTTATACATTAATAAAATATTTTAGGAAATTTTTATAGAAAAATGAAAAAGTGACTAACTTTTTTAATAGCATTTTCAATTTTTCATGAAAATTTTGCTAAAATAAATGATTAATGTATGCCCTATGAGTATACATTAACTTTTTCTCAAAATTGCTCTACTCTTATACAAAAAGAGATGGTAATAAGGTAGCTCACAGTTTGATTAGATTGTCAATTAATTTTCCAAATTGTGTCATGTGGATGGAGAATGTTCCACCGCCTATTTATCCTGTACTTTAAGCCGATAAGGCTAACTTGGTTTAAATAATAATAGAAGTCTTGTTTCTAAAATAAATAAACAAATAAAGGAATACGTTAATCGAACCCAAAATCTAATATACTACACTTAAAAGATAAGAACAAAACTTAGGTATAATACTTTAGGTGTCGTTCCTTAAGTTCCCCTATTAAGATTTAACCATGTTGCTACTTTACTAAAAAATACACTTCCATCCCATGAGGAAAAATCCACATGACAAAATCTTAAAATGAGAACTTAAGGAATAGCACCTAAGTACTATACCTAAGTCTTGCCCAAAAAATAATATCCCTCCCTGATTTGCTATCTATTTTTGTTTAATATCTAAAGGTAACCTCAGGCTTTTTAGCCTTCTCTGATAATCAATTTGCACACACCCAAATAAGACCATATTCTGCCCCATCGTCTATTATTATTATTTACAACACTATAGTGTCCATTTGGGAACAATTTATTTAGCTAAAATTGAAATTTTTTTGCTAAAAGTACTGTAGATAGAGATAAAAGCTAGCTGAATAGTATAATGAGACATATGAATAGTATCAAAAAGTGTAATGAGACCCATAAATAATAATAAAAATAAGCTGAAATTGCAAATAAATTGAAACTTTCAGCTTGTCCCAAACGCACACTATATATATATTAGAAGATCAAACCGTAGATATCTCCCCCAAAAAGCCACCAAACTACAAGGGTTGTTGGCCAATCCAATTAAAATATTAGTTTAGAATTGGGCAAATGTCTAAATGAATGTTTATGTAGCCCAAGTAACTGTTTGGAATCCACTACGAATATGATCGAACACCGTGAAATCCAAGCACGAGACCAATATTACTTCTTGGATAAATTTGTGATGGTGGCTAATTGAAGATTGTGGCCTTTAGTTTGGAGTTTGGAGCTGCCACACATATTATGCATACAGAGAACATTAAAGGCAAGAGTCTTATAACTTAGTAACATTAAGAGAGAGAGAGAGAGAGAGAGAGAGAGAGAGAGAGAGAGAGAGAGAGAGAGAGAGAGATGGAGTTTGGAGCTACCACAAATATTAGAGCATTAACATTGGGGTATAAAAACCCCCCAGTTGCTATTTTAGCAACCAACCAACAAAAAATGAGTGACATTTGGGTTTGGGTACCTATATATTTTTTTTAACAACTATGAACAATTAGTTCTCAAATTTAGAACCTACTGTAGCTCCGGATGGAAACAAAAAAATTATTATTTTACTCAAAATATCTATCCTTCTCTCTCCCTTCAATCATACACGCCTAAACCTCTTCTCTCATCCTCGCTTTCAGATTATCTCTCTGTTTCCTTTTCTCTTCTTTCTTTCTCTCATTCTCTCTTCTTTCTTTTCTCTTTTCTTCGGATCGGCATTGGGTTTGTGCAGTGGGTTTGTGTAGTGGTGGATGGGTTGTGCAATGGGTTTGTGTAGCTAGGGTTGGTGTGGTGGATGGCCGTGGATGGTGAATCGTGGAGACTTTGTGATTGCTGGGTTCGGTGTTGGCTAGATTTCAGCTCCGGTATCGAATCGATGTGGGTCCCTTCAGTGGTGGCTGGGTTTGAATCGTTAGTTTTTGGTTCATCTTATTTGAGTTTATTTGTTGGTTTTTGGTGATTTTGGAATGTGTCTGTGTTTAATTTGGGTTTAGATGCTTTGTTGAGGTTAGGTATGGATGGATTTCGTTGCTAGGCTTGTTGATTTTGGCATCGGTTTGTTGCTGGGAGCACGAAGAGGAAAGCAAGACTGAGCAAGACTCTGGTAGGCAGTAGTAGTAGCATAATGGAAAAGGGGGAAAAATAGAGAGAAAGGAATAGAAAGAAAGAATAAAAAATAGATAAAAAGAGAAGTGAGAATTTATTTGTTTATATTATTTGTTAGTATAGTTTATATTATTTTATTAAGCTGTATGTAAAAATAGAAACTAAGATGTTGGAAGAGTTGTAAAATGAGATGATAACATAGATAAAGTTTTTAAGGTGTAAAATAGAATTTTTTTGACATCCGGATGCTAATGCTTTTATGCATAGAGAGAACATTAAGGCCAAGAGTCTTATAGTTTAGTAACATCAAGAGAGAGAGAGAGAGAGAGAGAGAGAGAGAGAGAGAGGGGTAGCCTAAGCATTATTATAGCAACAAATATGTATAAGGACATTCCCATTTTCCATATAGCTGCTAGATTTTTTTTTTTTTTTTTTTTTGATAAGTAAGAATGATATATATACGAAAGGCTACTCCATGCATGAAGAACAAAGAGCAAACCCAGAAAATACAAGAAGAAGAAAACAGAGAAAAAACAAAAAAGAAAACCAATTAACATATTAATTACAAAGAGAAAGAGAGCTAAGGAAAGAAGGGAGAGAATCACTAGTCGTGAGTTCCCATGCCCGAAACCAATCAAAAAGAGTTCCACTAAAAGAAGCAAGCATCTGATCACCGGAACTATCCAAATCCTCAAAAGTCCGCCAATTCCGTTCCTTCCAAATATACCAAAGTGCTTCTCTAACCAATTCCACCAGCCAAAAAGAAAATCTGGGATCTATCTAGGTATAACCCAAGACAAGCCAAAAGTTATAAAGACAAAACTTCATAACCGAAAAGCCATCTCACAATAAAGAAGTAAGTGGTCTACCGTCTCTCCATGATGTCGGCACATAATACACCAGTCCACAAAAACCAATCTCCTCAATATCAGGTTATCACCCGTTAGGATCTTATTCCAAGTTACACACCAAACAAAAAAGGAAACTCGCCTAGGGGCCTTTACTTTCCATATAGCTTTTCAAGGAAAGACAATTGGAGGGGAGTCCTTTAATTTGTTATAATATGACCGGGTGTCAAAATCCCCATTAGGCTTCAACTTCCATCTCATCCGGTCTCCCACATCCATTGGAGGAGTATTAGCTCCCAATATATGAAGAAAACGCAACCCTTCATCCATCTCCCAATCATTAAATTCTCGAATAAAACGAACATCCCAAATTCTTCTATCCTCCGCCCCCTGCCTAGACAAAGAAGCTTCTACAGATACCTCCTTATCAATGGCAATACCGTACAACCTTGGGAAAGCCAATTGAAAAGGTTGATCCCTATACGACCCATCCTGCCAAAACCTCACTCTACTCCCCAACCCAACCACAAACTCACAATTTTTACTAAAATCCTCTCATCCCATGCGAATACCTCTCCACAAACCACACCCATGAACTCCCCTACCCAGCTTTGAGGTCCATTCCCCCCATTCTTCCCCATATTTTGAAACTACCACCCTCCTCCATAACCGATCCTCTTCCTTCCCAAACCGCCACAACCATTTCCCTAATAAGGCCTTATTGAAAGTAGTAAGTTTCCTTATTCCTAAGCCACCATTGGCTATAGGCGCACAAACTTTATCCCATCCTACCAGATGAGTCTTGCTATCACCCCATAGAAAGTCCCTCTACAACTTTTCAATTTTATTAGCCACATGAGTAGGAATTGTGAATAACGATAGAAACTAGATAGAAAGACTAGATAGCGTACTCTTGAGTAACATCAATCGACCCCCTTGGACAAATACAACTTCTTCCACCCAGCTAGTTTCCGCTTAAATTTTTCCAAAATGGGATTCCAAATTGAAGGGGAGTTATGAGAAGCCCTCAACGGTATACCAAGATAAGACATAGGCAACTCTCCAACTCTGCAGCCTAAAATTTCAGCCAGGGCATGCACATCAACAACCTCCCCTATTGGAACCATTTCACTCTTATGCACATTAACCTTCAAACCTATTACCGCCTGAAAACTAAGTAACAATAACCGAATATGAAGAATTTGCTCCACATCCGCATTGCAAAATAGGATAGTACTCGTCTGTAAATAATAGATGTGTAACACATTATCCACCACCCCTCCTACCCTCAACTTTAAAACCATGGATTAAGCCAGCTCCCTCCACTTTTTTCAACATCCTACTAAATACCTCCATCATAATCAAAAACAGCATAGGAGATAGCGAATCCCCTTGTCTTAAACCCCTTGAACTACCAAAAAAATCAACTGGAGACCCATTAATCAAAACAGAGAATTGAATTGTGGAGATACAAGTACGGATCCACTTACACCACTTCACTCCAAAGCCCATTCTATTCAACAAAGCCTCCCAATTCACACGATTGTAGGCTTTCTCAATATCAAGTTTACAAATGACTCCAGGAACCCTACTCTTCCCTCGGCTATCCACATACTCATTTGCAATGAGAACTGAGTCAAGAATTTGTCTCCCACCCATAAACCTATTCTAATTCTAAAAAATCAACTGATCTAAAACCACTCTCAATCGGTTTGGCAAAACCTTAGACAAGATTTTGTATACACTCCCCACTAAGCTAATAGGTCAGAAATCTTTAATATTAGAAGCACCATTCTTTTTAGGAATTAATGCAATAAAGGTAGCATTGAGGGATTTTTCAAACTTACAATGTTGAAAAAACTCTTCAAAGACCGCTAAGACGTCTTTCTCCACTACTCACCAACAATGATGATAAAACACCATAGTAAACCCATCCGGACCTGGAGCTTTGTCCCATTTCAAGTCACTTATAACTTGAAGTATCTCCTCTCTCTCAAACTTCCTCTCAAGCCAAACCCTCTCCATATCCCCAATACGATCAAATTCCAAACCCTCCACAAAAGGCCTCCACCCCTCAGTCTCCTTGTACAAATTTTTATAAAATTGTACTACCTGATTAGTTACCTCAGATTCCTCCTCAAAAACCACCCCATCTACCTCCAAGATCCTTAGATGATTAAACCTTCTATGGGAATTAGCCATTTTGTGAAAAAACTTGGTGTTATTATCCCCTTCCTTGATACATAACATCCTAGATTTTTGTCTCCAAGAAATTTCTTCCAAGGAAAGAAGATGCTCCACCTGGGACCTCAAAGCTGCCCTATGACCTTTCTCCCCAACAGTGAGACCAAAGTCCCCTTCCTTGGCATCTAATTTTTTCAGCTCCTCCAATAATTGATTCTTTTGGTGCTCTACATTACCAAACTCTCGGCGATTCCATTGCACAATGTCCTCAATTTTTTTGCAAGCACAAAACTCGATGTACCTACAAAAGAATGCCGATTCCATCAAGAATGAACGCTATCCACAAATCCCTTCGTCTTCAACCACATATTTTCAAATCTGAACGGACTTTTCCCCCATGCCATTCCCCTTGCCTCCAAAAGAATTGGACTGTGATCTGAGATAGGATGGGGTAAAATCCTTTGAATAACATCTATGAAATGGTCCTCCCAATCTGGAGTGACCAGAGCTCTATCAATCCTAGACATCGCTGGATGGTCAGTACCACTTGAAAATGTATAGCTACCTCCTTCCAAAGGCAAGTCAACCAAGTTAAGATCCTCAATAAATTCAGAGAATTTTTCCATAGCCAAGGTCAAACATGTCTCACCCCTACGCTCACTAGGAAAAAGAACAATATTAAAATCCCTAAAGAAACACCAGGGTATCCTCCAATACTGCTGAATACCCACCAACTCATCCCACATGTGATCCCTCTCAATATTCTCATTTGGGCTATACACCCCTGAGCATACCCATATAAAACCGTCCCCCACCCCTTGCCACTTTACCGAAATTGAGAAAGTACCAACCATAACCTCCACCTTCTCCAAAACCCTTTTATCCCACATAAGCAAAATACCAGTAGTAGTTCGATTAGCCTCCAAAATAGCCCAATCCACATATGAACAGCTCCACAAACTACAAACCAGCTGTCTATTCAAGCTAGCAATTTTCGTCTCTTGTAAACAAACAACATCACACTTCCACTCCCATAGCAAATTCTTTACCACAAGTCGTTTTCGAGGATCACTTAAACCTCTAACATTCCACGAAATCATTTTTATCTTCATAAACACAAAACTATCCCCAACTACTAACACCAGCACAAGACCACCCTCTATCTCTTGTCATAATTCACCGAACAGATCAAGTTTTGCAACTCTCTACGTCCCTTGTTTTTGGACTTAGCCACTTTTTTGCTACCCGTTTCTTTCCTGTGTAACACATTGGCTGCTTCCATCACAGTTTCTAGCCTCTGTAAGAGAGCAATGCACAACTTCTCATGTCGAATCGTTGACAACCCAACCAATTTATTGAACCCAGGAATTCTGTGTTTCACTCACCCAGAAATATCTAACTTATTCTCAATACTCAATACTCAATACCTCAGTGGCCTCCTCTAACTCTGCCGAATTTGTTGACACACTCAAAGCAATGGTTTGCAGAGGCAAACAATATGACACTTCTGTTTCGCCAAAACCCACAGAAAAATCAACTGCATCCTCCACAAGCATGTCCTCCCTAGGAAGACTTACAAGTTCCTTACTAGAAAAAGAATTTAACCTCTTGACCCGATACTCCAAAACCCATTGACCCAGCTCGCAAAAAGTCTAGAAAAAGATCGGGAAAAGAAGGTACAACCAATCTCGGCACCTGATGTGGGGTGTGTATATATCTAACTGCTAGATATATTCATTAAGTACAGGATTGCTATGAGTTTGTATAAGTGTTCAAAGATTTAAAATTAAGAGATTTGAAGACAATTACTAATGTAAATTGCTTGATATAAATTTAATAAAACTTGATCATGTGAGCTTTGGAGTTCTCGCAATTTTGCTTAAATAGAATTAGAAACACTTGTTATAGATTTGAAATGATATCTTACATCTAATTATTTCAAATTCACATATCAATAAAGAAGTAGTGGTACAACTGACATTCTGGATCAAAATAAGAACGATTATATAATTATAATTTTACATTACAACTTGAAAGAATTTACAGAAACTTGCCTCTATAAATGAACAAGAAAATTCTGACCCTTGTCGCGTTGTAAATGATTTCTCCTAAATTTTTTTCCTCTGGATTTCCCAAGATTACTCCCAGAGTAAAATTTACAATCACCAGAGAGTGACAAACAACTATTCCACCTTGTTGGTACACGTTAGGATTGCAGATTTCATCTCTTCCTTACCCAGTGATGTTTGAACTATCACCTGCCCAAAATAGCGCACAGAAGGATGAGAATATTTAAGTTTTGCAAGATCTTCTGGATAATGGAGGAAAGTGATGGGAGCTTTGAGTAATCTAGTTCTGTTGGAAAGCAGCCAAACAAGAAAAATTCTGCAATATTTACCTCTCGTACTTTGTTTCCAGATCTAGCAAGTAGCTTGTACTGATTCTCAAACATGGATGCCATATACACCTACACCAGACGATAAATGAGACATTTTATGAATCAAGTCTAACACAAAAAGGCCAAAAATATTTGGCGAAATAATAAACAGAAATTTTAGGCTAGTATAAGCTGGATGGGGATGGTAAAGTGTTGTTTACAGTTTCCTTCATATATCATTAACAAGATATAACCGATGGCTTGGACCAAACCAGAAGTATTTTGTTTAGATGTTCAGTAGTGAAGGTGCCAATGAGTTCTAGCCAACTGGCACTCCCTACTCTTATGAGTGCCAGGATGAGGATGAGGTCGTGGGTTCAAGACCCATCAGAGTGTGTTATGTTGGTTATGTGACAAGACAGGCTATCCTTGGTATTGCGAGTATAGTCAAAAGAACCAGAACATGTAACAAGTAGGAGAATGCCCCTATGATTATCTTATTGACTTATTCACACAGTGAGCATTCCAACAACCTCTTTCGCATCCATATGTAGGACTTTAAACCTTCACTTAATCCCAATAAATAGTGGCACAAACTCAAATTTACTAAACATATTGCAAAAGATTCATTAGCCAAAAATGTAATCAGTGACAAATTGTGAACTGGCACTTCTTGAAGCAAATATCTTCTCTTTAAAATTTTTAACACTTTATTAAATATTTTCCCCATCGCATTATATCTTGGAATCTAGATCCTTGTACCTGAAATGTTGGAGCTAAACCTGGGCTCAAGAAAAAACGGCCTTTTGATGCAGACTGGATGCCTTCAATCTGTTGCAATTCTTTGATAAGAGTATCCACATCAGCCCACTGCTCAAAATACCAAATATAAATCACATGGTAAGGATAAGACATGGTAAAACCAAGTACAGAATATTCCAATTATATAATAGTGCTCTATAACAATAAAATGTTCTCATTTTTTTTTCCTAAATCACTTAAGTAATTTTGTTAGAGAAACTATTTTGATTGTTATGCACTTTTCCTAAGTAATGTAATATAAAGTGAATTTTGAAAAAAACTTTTCATTTTTTTTCCTAAACCACTTAAGTAATTTTGTTAGAGAAACTATTTTGACTGTTATGCACTTTTCCCAAGTAATGTAATATAAAGTGAATTTTGAAAAAACTTTTCAGTTAACTCTTTCATTATTTATATGTTAAACCAATGAAACGACATCAAAATTGCTTGCAACAGTTCCAAGTAAGATAGTAAAATTAAAAATTGTCTAAGCAGCAAGCCACAGAAAAGTTCCTATAAAAATTTAATTCATCATAAATTTGGCTGCATTGGAGTGCTAATAGCACAATTATATAGACTACTAGGACTAAACCTTAGTCCTGATTGACTTGGGCCAAAAACTAATTATTGAACTACAAAATAACCTTGGCTCTAGAAGATAAAATAAAATAATACTAACCTAATTAGTTTAGAAGACCTAAAATAAAATCCAATGGACTAATAGTATAAACAATCAACTTCTAAAATTAAATAAAATTGTCTTTGCATCAATTCTCCTACTCATAGGGCACTTGAAAAAGAATCCTACTAAGGGTGAAAACAATAACCTCAGTTTCTGCTTGGGCTGCTTGTAATCTCCCATCCAAGGGATCACAGCCGCCAACCACAGACTCCAAGGTCTCAATCAATGGATCTGGCTGCAACAGAAAAGTATTTGTTTTGGTATATAATTTATACATTTTCATAAACTGAAATAGCAATTCAAACATAAAGAAGCCAAAAAAATTATTAGTTACCGTAATCTCCTTCAATGACAAAAAAATGCGTTCAAGTGTAAAATCCAATTGGTGAACTTTTGCCTCCACGACCTGAGACCAGAAAGATTTTCTTTCAAATCCAAACAAATTAGAGAAGACATAGCCAGAACCACGGAGAATATGTAAAGTGATCTTTGCCTTATGTAAAGCATTGAAACGAGATGAGAAATAAGAAAGACACATAACGATTGACAGGAAGATATACAACATTATGCCCAGCCAAGATTCATCAAATGAAACCAAAATACTAGAATTTGTCTCAGTAACATAGAGTGAAATAAAAACACTAATTTGTTATAGCTTGATCCTTCAGTAAAATACTATACCTGGCCAATTTTGAAATATGATGCAAGGTCCAGAGTGGCATCCCATGATACTTCTGTCTGATGAATTAATGCAGGCACTTCTTCAACCTGCACTAGTAAAGTTAAGTAAAAAATTTGATAAAAGAGAATCTGCCAAGAACTCCATATCTCAAAGTCATACTTCCAGGTTTAGAAGTAGGGGCTGTAACCCATTTAAAAAGTATGACAAAGCAGGTAGCTCAAAACCACACAGCATGGTATTCCAATATGTTAACCAACACCCCTTCTGTGTTTAGAAGCTCCTTCCAAACTGCAATATCAATGATTTGAAGAAACAGGAGCAGCAAACCTTGACTAATTACCTCCACAAAAATACCAAAATAAGTAATCTTCTTGATGCAACATTTCACAACGTCCCCCACTTGAAGTTTAGCCTGTTACAAGAAATGGCACAAGAATGTGATAACTCAAATTCATAAGAAGTTTTTGAATAATAATAAATTAGCTTCTTAAAATACAGAAGGGTAACACTGATGTCCATTTAGAAAAAAAAAAATGCAAAGGATATGTCATGTTGAGCTTGAAAGGTTCAATTTCCCATTAAACTTCTAGCCAGAAAAGTAAACCCCTTTAGTATGCTTTTAGGTACTAAAAGATACTATCACACTTCCTACCAACAACAGGGGTGCAGAACAATAAACTCTCAAAAGGGGCTTAGTGTTTGGAAACCAAAAGGAAAAAATAAGGATCTGAACTTAGGGATCAACACTTGGGGTTGCTTGGAGTCAACTCCAAACGTAGAGAGAAGGATAAGAACCAAGGAGTCAGCACCTTAGGTTGTTTGGAAGCAGTACCTAGGGTTGTTTGGAATTAGCACCAAGTGGGAAAGAAAAATAAAACCTTGGCTTTAGCACCAAGCATTGGAAGAATGATAGGAACCTAGATACTGACACCTAGGTTTGTTGGAAGTCAACACCGAGCACTAAAAGAAACTTCCAACCCAATTTTATTAATCAATGATCAACCATTTACAATAGTGAATTTTGGAGCCTTTAAATAGGATACCTAAATTACATCTTGGAGGGAAAGGAAATAACTGTAACCTAATAATGAAAGGAAATGAATCGTAATCATCTACATTAAATATGAAAATAAACGCAAACAAATTTAAATCCTAAAAAGTCTTAGCATATATTTAGATGTTCATAAAATACTACATTTTAACAGCACCCTTTGCATGCTAAAATATGAAAAGAAAAAGCATGAAAAACTAAAGATTAATAAACCTTAAATTTCATATGATGGATATAGTTGTTGCTGCCACAATGTGAGTTTTTTAAAAGCACTAAAAAAGAGCAAGTATTTTCTTTTTTGATAGGTAACTTAAAGAGCAAGTATACAAACACAACAAGGACAAACAAAAGAATACAAGAAATGTAACTGCTGGAGATATCCCCTAACCATGAGAATTTTCTTTTTCTCAACCAGCTCTTCTTTCTCTTTTGGCCTTGCTGAAAATATAAGCTTTCTAGATCTTCTTTCTGCCAACAACACATTTACTTTGAGTCTCTGCAAGTACAAAGTTGATCAATATCCACAATAAAATAGTCAAGTTTCAACATCAAATCAATTTTTCCAAACCTGGCCCACAAATGACGATAAGAATTTGATTTTCTCTTGATCATAAACTCTAAGAAGATCTTCCAACTTCATATCTGCTGATATTTCTCCCCCGATTTTTAGATCAACTTCTTGATCTAAGCTCAAGTTAAGAGTCTTGTTTGCTACATCATAACTTCCAATAATTCCTAAATTTTGTCTATACATTGATGGGTCTACGCCCTTTTGTCTCAACCATGACTCAAAAGCTAAGAACTTCCACTTGGCGGCAAGATTTCGGTATGGCAAAAACCCTACCAATGAACCAAAAGATACCTGCAAAATGGTCCAATCAGATTCAAAATGGTAATACAAATGGAAATTATTAACTTGTAAATGAGTATTGCAAAGGAGAAGCAAGCAGCTTATACTAAAACTTATTTTTGATTGCTGGCCAAAGTACACTTACAACAAAACCTCTGGTGCTACAGCTTATTAATTCCACTTCTCCCCTATTTCCTGTCTTAACCAGATCTTCAGCCTTAGTCCAATCAGTTTCTCCACTTTCCTACAAATGAGACACATACAATGAACACCAAGGACCATCTCACACCATTGCTCAAATAAAAAAAAATTATACAATGAAATTAATCTAACCTCCAAAGGTGATGTAGCAACAAGATTGTTTAACTCAACAGCATCACCATCACCTTTAGAATTCACAAAAACTGTCTCTTCTCTAGTAGACTTTTGTGTTCTTTTCACAGACTGGTCTAATCTATAATAAAGCAACCTGCTTATGAAAAGAAAACTAGCAACAAAAGAAATCAACAAATCAAAAGAATGACTTCAACTACCTTTTTGGTTTTCCTTGTAGTGCAGCTTCCGTGGACAACTTGACTCTGGAATCAACTGCATAGGTATCACCCAAAGCAGTAATCTCCTGACTGGACCCCATATCACTCAGCTTGAGTGACTGTAATCCCTAAAAGGCCAAGCAAAATGTTAATGTTGACAATTTCAATTAATTAAAATTGTAAAATGCAATATGGAGCAATACCTACAACAAAGTCATTGTCTTGTTCGCTTCCATTTGAAATTAAGCCATCCATGATCTCCTCATAATTGTTCTTTGTTGTGTTGGCAGTTGCAGTAAATTCTGATAAGCCTGACAAAGCATTCTCTTCAATATCATCCTGGACTGTAACTTCTACACTCCTAAATTGCTCTCTATTGTTCTCAAGATTTGTGTTGACACTCATAGGTTCAGGCTTTTTTAACAGTGCAAAATCACTAACTTTGTCATTTGCTTCTTCTCTCCTCATCTTCGATTCAAGATCATCAACTACTTTGTCATCCACGTTACCACAGGGCTCTTGTTTCTTCTCAATAGATTGATTGACAGTTACTGGCTCCGGCTTCCTCAACAGCATCATGTCACTAAATCTATCTTTCACTTGTCCATTCCCCATTTTCAATGACAAATTCGGTTTAATCCTCAACCTTGATGGCTTTTCTCCAACATCATCCTCATTTAACACGGTTGGTTTTCTCAAGATAACATTAGGAATACTACTTTTGTTACTACCCACTGCCTTCCCAACCGGTTTGCTTGGTTTTTTCATCTCCATCGGCTTATCATCAGCTTTAAATGCGAATCCTTTCTTTGGCACAGGTCGAACCAAATCCAAACCATCCAAAGAACTGGAAGTCCGCACTTCCTTCGACCCGTCAAACGGAACCTCCTTAATTTCCACTAACTTACCCTTTTTCTTATGAAATTTTTTCTCAATTTCAAGATACGAAGCATCTGGGTTTGCTTTCCTACCCATTATCTGAATCACCAAAACATACAATTTTCAATATAAAATGACTAAAACTACAATCAAACACAACACACACATAATTAGAATAAACAATACATAATCCAAAAAGAACATAATACAACAACTTTGCAGTGAACTACTGCTATGTAGTGAACAAAATACATGTGGGTTTGCTTTTCTACACCATTATCTGAAGCACCAACTTTGTCATTGTCATTGTGCATGTGTATGTGTATGTGTATGTAAATATTAGAGAAAGAGGGAAACCTTAGCAAGAGTGAGTTTGGGGTCCTCGCCAAGCAACTGACCGAAATTGAGCTCCATTTGGTCCAAGCGATCGAGTTTAGGATTTTTGGGAAAGTCTCCTTCTTTAGAAGCTGAAACTATGAATTTTCCATTCTGGGATTTTCGAGTTAAAGAGATGGTTCTGGTTCTGGCTGTGGCTGTGGATGAAAATGAATGGATAATACGGGTAAAGAAGGTGTTGTTGGTGAGACCAATTAGACCGTCCATTCTTTCTGAGTGTGGTGTTCATCAGACGGTGGTTGCGTCCAAAATGAAATGCATAGCTGTGTCAGTCCCTGACTGTGAGTGTGAGTGTTTAAGGAGCTTGGGAGTTGTGGATTGGGTGACAAGGGGAATGGGATACGGATACGGATACGGATACGGATAGATAGAATACTACTAGAGTTTTTATTTATTTTTACCAAACCTTAATACATTGCACGGTCTAAAACTACCTCAAAGCTCAAACCGCTGAGATAAGATAACCTATCAATTAAGGTGATGCGCAAGCGCAACGAGGGTTTTGGGCAAACTGCACTTCACAGTGCAATAATAAATATGGCCCAAAAGCACATTGCAATATGCGCACCCTTAAATCCTACTAGTGTGGAATGACGGGCTTTGCCCTTACGATTTTTACATAATAATATTAATATTTAAATATATATAATAATTAGAAATAAATAAATAAATAACAAAGAAATATAGAAATAAAGTAGTTTTTCTTCTTTTTCCCTGCAAAAGCTTCACTCAAGCTCGAGTGCACAACATATGATCTCAACATCTTTCACAGATACATGAAAATGCTATTTAGTTTAGCAAAAAACATGAACATGCTATTTATACTTTTTTTTTTTTTTTTTTTGATAATTCAATAGTTACAATGAAGGGAGAATTTGAACTCCAGATATCTTTGTTGGAAATATCAAAGAGGTGTTGACCAATCAAGCTTTTATAACTGCTATAATGCACCTTTTTCCCCATTAGTTACTTGATAATTAATCATATGATTTGTTAAAATTGAAGAAGAAAATATTATGAAATTGATGTTAAGATGCGAAGAACGAAAGTAAGAGAAAAGGAAGAACACAAGAATTATGTACTTCAACCTAATGATTTAGGTCCACAACTACATTTTTAGTATATGATCAAGTGTGTTACAATAATTCCTTCAACAAAAAAATATTTTGTGCTGAAATTATGAACCCTAAGTAGCGTATTTATAGTAATTAGGGGTTAGCCTAATATAAGCCTACAATATACATGGGTCTCTAGGGCTCTTACACATAAACACATAATAACCTATATCTTTATCATGAGAGAGAGAGAGAGAGAGAGAGAGAGAGAGATTAATTTATGTCAATAAGAAAAAAACTAGCGTCAAATAAAGGTTGCACTCAATACATAAAGTTCCAAAATTGTGTCATGTTACACCTGATGTAACTTTAAATAATATTACATTATTCAATATTTTTTAATTGGATGAAATTGACTAGGCCTGTCCACGGGTCGGTTCGTGTTTGGGCCTGAATCGAACTCGACCTGTTTGAGTCAGATTATCGAATCACAGACCTGTATCCGACCGAAAAGTCAGGTCGGATCCGGTTCTTCGAGTCATCGGATGGGCGGGTCGGAGTTGTCGGTTAGGTGGGTTTGGGCCATTGATGGGCTGATTTTTTGTACTTCTATGAATTTTTTTTTGGTTCAATTTTTTCAGCCCTATTAGCCCAAATTAAGGAGTTTGGCAGTTTAAAAATTATTTGGGTGTCTTATTTTTTGGACTTTCCATATAAAACAGGTTAGGCGTCCGTTTTCCTTTTTTTTTTTCTTTTTTTAAAGGGCCTTCAAGTAAACTTAAATTAAGCTCCTTCACTTATAAATATATTCAGAACAAAAACTTCCTGGAAAATATACCTCACCCCAAGTCACAAAATAAGCCAATTTTTACCACCTGTTAAGCATTAAATATCCTAGACTTAATACCCCACAACAACACAAAATAAACCTATTTTTACAACATCTATTAAGCATCCACACATTGACCACAAAAACTAAACACATCAATATATATTGTAAAACCTAGACAAAGAGCACAACACAAGTCACACACAAAATCCTATTTTCACCACCTGACTTATTAAACAGCCACATTGACTACCCAAAAATTAACACAACAAATAGCCTGGACAAAATAGCAAAACAATACACACAAAACATGTGTATTTCCAACAACCACAGAACAAGTGATTAATTATAAAGGCAGCATTAATTCAATGTTCCCACAAGGCAGTAAATCATAAGAAGGCAGTAACCTTGCTGGCTATACAATGTTCCCAGCAATATAATTAATTACAAATTATAAAATACCACAAGTATTTTAATAAAAAAAAATAGCTTTTCCAAAGCATTAAATAACAAATACTCAAACTTATAACTAATAGAAAAGAAAACCTATATGATTCATAGGATTTCTTTTCTATAAGCATTAAGACTAGTATTGTTAGAAAAGAAATTTACAAAAAAGCTTCCAAAATGTTCGCAAAAGGCTGCCTCCTACACAAAATAATTGATTCCACCTATAAAAGACAAAAAAAATATTTAACAAATAATACATTACTACCAAATACAAGACCAAATATAAAGTGCAGCAAGTTTATAACAGTAAGAGGCCAAAGGCAGTAACATACCAAGTTTGTTATCAATCTTCAACACTAATTATAGGTCGTTTGCCTAAGCTAGAACCCAATTTGGAGCTGGTACTTGCTGATGCACTGGACGATGATTGTTGATTTAAAACTAGAAAAGAAAAGGAAATAAATACAATATATTAAATTTTGTTTGAACATGAGACAGACTATAAGTTCCAAAATTTAAACATATTACCTAAATCATGAAATTCCTCCTCCAATGCCTCAACCTCATCCCTTGATTGGCGATGAGAAATTGTTACTGTGGCTTGAAGCCAATTTTGTGCACATACAAGGTTTTGAACCATGAGAGGAGAGAGAGAACTTCAAAATGGATCAACAATGCGGCCTCCAGTGCTAAATGCTGATTCAGATGCAACAGTCGAAACTGGTACAGCCAACATATCCTTAGCCACTTTGGACAACATTGGGTACCTGCTAGAATTGTCCTCCACCACCCCAATACCTCAAAATTCACATCCCTTCTACCATCACAATTTTCAGCCAAATACTTGTCAACCTCGTTACTACAACCTACAGATTGCTCAGCTTCTAAGAAAAACTCATATCGAGAGTCAACCATCACATATGGATCACATGCATCACCTACCATTTGTGTCCTCTCACTCCTACTTGGTTCTTGCACATTTGGGGAATTAACAGAACAGTAAAAATTATACAACTTAATCAAAACAACTTTCACCTTATCAACCATCACATTCCCCACTCCATTCCCATAAATTTCAGCAAAAGAAAACTTCAAAAACCTCAATTTTTTTCGTGGATCAAGAACCACAGCCACATACAAAAGAGGATTAATTTTATCACCTTCCCCCTAATACTTTTCAAATTTAGTTTACATGTTTGTGGCAGTGTTTTTCAAGAGGGTGTTTTGGGAATTAACTAAATGAGAAATACTCTCATGAATAACAAAGACCTCATCAAAAAAGACATTTGAGGTAACATACAAAGAGCCAGAGAACTTCTTTGTTGCATTGTAAAAAAGCCTCAAGAAAGTCACAAATGCCCTACAATTTTGGAAATCACTCATACAAGGAGATCCCAAACCACCACTATCTTCCTTGCTCCTAAAGTATGATGAATAACCATCATCTTCAAAATCCATCCTAAGGAATACTTTCTCGAATTTTTCAGTAGCTTCTAACATAAGGTAAGTTGAGTTCCACCTAGTAGGTACTGATGATGTTATAAAATGTAACCTCCAAAAACGTCCATATGGTTCGTCCTTGGAAAAAGAATGGAGGAAGGGTGCAACAGAGAAGCCATTCGTCCCCATCAAACCTCGTCCGTCCCAAATGACGGACGAGGCAAACATTCTAAACTTACACCAAGGCTCGTCCGTCCTTAATTAAGGACGGACGAGGTAAATACTTTGAACTTGGCAAATTTAGTTCTTATCTATGAACCCAGGCCTCCGTTAATTGTGATGAAGCACCGGTCCAGATAAAGTAACTTCCATGGAAGTTATGGAAGTTACCTCTGACTTCGATGAATTCCTCGACAATAGGAACGATTATCAGAGCAAGTAACCGTTCTATGTATACTATATAAACTTTTCTCTATGAAGAGGTAAGGCATTTAGACATTTTTTTTAACAAAGAAAAAGAAAGTCTTAAAAGTATCTTTCTCTATTCCAAGTCACTGACTTTACCATCGGAGGACCATAGACCGGCCTCCACCGGTCTTTTCTCTGATTGAGTTTGGTTTTTCAGGACTTAGCCTTCAAGATCGCCGAAGTCCGGAGACTTTCAATCCACTGATTTTCCAGGATCATCAGTTGGCGCCGTCTGTGGGGAAGAAATATTCGTCGCTCTTGAACTTGTTGAGTTTTGCGATTTCTTTCTCTCATAAAGGGTTGAAATGGTTTGGACAAGATCGAGGGCAACTAGCCTAGGCCCTCAACAGAGTAGAGACGCATCAAGTAACCCTCATCGCGATCGTCAATCTGCACCGGTTATGCAGGCATCTTTTGTCCAACATATGCACTCTATGGCGGCTGCGATGGCGGAGTTAACTCGCCAAAATCAAGAACTACGGAGAGAGATTAATTTAAGGCAGACACGTGTAGAGCATGAAGAAGGGCAAACTCGAAGTCTAGAAGGCAGAGAGAATTTTCAACATGGGAGTCAATCAAGGGGAACCACCCGCAAAGGGTACCCCATTTGGAACAATAGTTGGATCAGATGAAGAAAGCCATGGACGAACTGAAGGAGAATATGAGGAGGGCAAATCTAGTAGAGGATTTGGTTCATAAAACTGACTCTCCCTTTACGGCTTCAATCAATGGCCACCCCCTGCCACCAAAATTTAAAATGCCTTCTTTAGATTCATATGATGGGAATCGAGATCCTTTTGACCACATTGCCACCTTCAAGACCACTATGCATCTTCAAGGAGTTCCAGACGAAATAATGTGTAGAGCCTTTCCTACCACTCTCAAGGGTCCAGCCAGAGTGTGGTTCAGCAAATTACCCCCAAACTCAGTAAGTTCTTTTGAAGAATTAAGTAAGTTGTTTATCAATAACTTTATAAGGGGTCAGCACCACAAACGTTCTACTTCCAGTCTGTTAACGATAGAACAGGGAAAAAATGAGAGTTTGCGGTCGTTTATCACTCGATTCAATAGGGAAGCCTTGACAGTGGATGAGATGGACGACAAATTGCTGTTAGTAGCTTTCCACAACGGAGTTCATTCGGATTTGTTCATCCACAAACTCTATGAGCAAGAGCCACAAACCATGGCGGAGCTCGTCCATTCAGCTCAAAACTTCATGAATGCGGAAGATGCGATTATAGCTAAGAAAAGAAAGAGGACAGAGAAAATGGAGACAAATCGCCACCCGGAATAAGGTCCTCGTCCAAAGAAGGGACGGACAGGCGACAAAAGAGATTGGGACAAGAAGACAGGTTCGTCGGCACGTAACCAGCAATATACTCCATTGAACATGCCACTTGAACAGGTCCTTATGCAAATCAAGGACGAGCCTTCCCTGAAATGGCCAGAGAAATTGAAGGGAGATCCCAACAAGCGAAACAGGAACAAGTATTGTCGCTTTCATAAAGACCATGACCGTGACACAGATTAATGTTTTGATTTGAAGCAGCAAATTGAGAATCTCATAAGGCAAGGGAAGTTGAGAAATTTCCTTGGACGAGATCACAAGGAAGAGAAGTTAAAAGGGAAAGTAGAGGAATCATCACGGCCACCACTAGGCGAGATAAGAGTTATCATTAGGGGAAGTTTGGCAGGACGGTCGTCCAAGACAAAGAAAACATACCTGAAGGAAGTGCAGGGCGTCCAACTTTCAGGACAATCGCCAAGAGCAAAGTCCATGGACGAACAGCCGATTACCTTCACGGACTAGGAAGCTGAGAGAATCCACCATCCTCATGATGACGCTATTGTCATCGCCTTACTTATTGCTGATTACACAACTAGAAGAGTGCTAATAGACAACGGAAGTTCGGCGGACATTCTGTATTACCCAGCCTTTCAGCAGATGAGGATTGAACGAGACCAGCTCCGCCCAGTGCACTCACCTCTAATAGGCTTTAGAGGAATGAAGGTACATCCTGTAGGCACTGCTACATTACCAGTGGTGGTAGGAGCATATCCACGACAGTTGACTACCAATGTGAATTTCCTACTAGTAGATTGCTCGTCGTCTTACAATGCAATAATTGGAAGGCCAACCCTAAACAGGTGGAAGGCAGTTACATCTACCTACCACCTGTCAGTCAAGTTCCCGACGGAACATGGAATAGGCCAAGTACAGGGAGACCAATTAGCAGCAAGGGAGTGTTATCTAGCCATGTTGGCTACGGACGAGCAAATTCAAGCAATGAATATTGAAGAAAAGAAAGTTGTGGCAGAACCCATAGAAGTGTTGGAAGATGTTCCCTTAGATGAAAATAACCCTGAGAGGTGTACCAGGGTTGAAGCAAATCTGGAAGCGAAGATTAAGAAGGACCTCATTTGTTTTTTAAAAAGAAACAGAGATGTGTTTGCATGGAGTCACGAAGACATGCCGGGTATAGATCCTAATGTCATTACCCACCGTCTGAGTGTATGCCCTTCCTCCAAGCCAGTGCGACAAAAGAAGAAGGTGTTCGCCCTTAAGAGAGATAATGCTGTTAAAGAGGAAGTTCAAAAGTTAATCATGGCAAAGTTCATCCGAGAGGTATACTATCCTGACTGGTTAGCCAATGTGGTCATGGTCAAGAAGGCGAACGGCAAATGGAGAATGTGCGTTGATTTCACTGACTTAAACAAGGCTTGTCCTAAGGACAGTTACCCGTTGCCGCGCATTGATCAGTTGGTAGATTCTACTGCAGGCTACAAGTTGCTCAGTTTCCTGGATGCTTTCTCTGGTAATAATTAGATTAGGATGGATGAAGCAGACCAAGAGAAGACGTCCTTTATCACCAGTCAGGGACTATTTTGCTATGAAGTGATGCCTTTTGGTTTGAAAAATGCTGGAGCAACATACCAACGACTGGTCAATCACATGTTTCGTCCACAGATCGGGCGGAATATGGAAGTCTACATAGACGATATGTTGGTAAAAACTCAAGACGAGGAGAAGCATTTGGACGACTTGCAGGAAACATTCGACACACTGAGGCAGTTTCACATGAAGTTGAACCCTAACAAATGTGCTTTTGGAGTATCATCAGGAAAATTCCTAGAATTTATGGTCTCCTACAGAGGAATCGAAGCAAACTCTGATAAACTTCAAGCAATATTGGATATGAAGCCTCCGAACAATGTTAAAGAAGTCCAGTCCCTCACCGGACGAGTTGCCGCCCTCAACAGGTTTGTTTCTAAAGCTACTGACAAATGTTTACCATTATTTAAGGTTCTTAAGAAAGCATTTGAATGGACCAACGAGTGTCAGAAAGCTTTTGAAGATTTGAAGATATATCTCACCAAAGCCCCATTGTTGAGCTCGTCCGTGCAAGGAGAAGAGTTGTACTTATATTTGACAGTCACCCCACACGCAGTGAGTTCAGCACTAGTGAGGGAAGAGGGCAAGGTACAGAGACCTGTATATTATACCAGCAAAGCATTGAGGGGAGTAGAAGGACGATACCCGTTAATGGAGAAATTGGCTTTTGCATTGATAACAGCCTCCAGAAAACTAAGACATTATTTTCAGGCTTATGTCATTAACGTCATGACAAATCACACACTCAAGAAGGCAATGAACAAATTAGAGGCTACAGGACATTTGATCCAATGGGTTGTCGAGCTCAGTGAGTTTGACATAAAGTACCAACCAAGGCATGCCATAAAAGCTCAAGCTCTGGCAGATTTCATTGCTGAGTTTACCTTAAGTTGTGATGATGAAGATGAAGTGGAAAACAGCAAGAAGTGGGTCGTCCATGTGGATGGCTCGTCTACACGGTACGCAGGAGGAATAGGTGTGGTTTTGCAATCTCCAAAGAGGGATAAACTAAAACACAAAGTTCACCTGCACTACCAAGCAACTAATAATGAAGTCGAGTATGAAGCTCTTCTCAAAGGGCTGCAATTGGCCAAATTGGTAGAAGCGAAGTTAGTCCTCGTCTTGGGAGATTCTCAACTGATCATGGGCCAAGTGAATGGAATGTATGAGGCTAAAGAAGAACGAATGAGGAAGTATCTTAACAGGGTAATGCGTATTATAAAAAAGTTTGAAGAAGTTAGTTTCGTTCAAATCCCAAGGGAGGAGAACATGGAAGCTGATACCTTAGCAAAAGAAGTCTCAGTAAATGAAGCCGTGGACAAGTTTGATGAGATTCAATACATACCAAGCATAGACATCCCAAAAGTACAACAGGTGGAAAGCAGAGAAAATTGGATGGCTCCAATTGTGTCATACCTAAGAGATGGACGACTTTCAGAAGAAAAAGATGAGGCTAAAAAGTTAAAGGTTAGAGCAGCTAGGTACATTCTTATAGACGAGATTCTCTACAAAAGAGGTTTTTCCCAGCCTTATCTCAGATGCTTGGCCCCAAACGAAGCGAACTACATATTAAGAGAAATTCATGAAGGAGCATGTGGCAATCACTCAGGAGCCAGGTTGCTCGTCTACAAAGCCGTCCGTGCAGGATACTATTGGCCAAACATGCAAGCTGACGCTAAGGCCTACGTCAAGGTCTGTGATCAATGCCAAAGGTTTAGCAACGTCCCCAGGCAACCATCAGAGTATTTGACTCCAATGATGGCCCCGTGGCCTTTTGCACAATGGGGACTAGACATTCTGGGTCCATTTCCACTGGGTGTAAGGCAAATGAAATTCCTCATGGTTGGTATTGATTATTTTACCAAGTGGGTAGAAGCAGAATCCTTGGCCAACATCACACATCAAAATGTCAAGAACTTCATGTGGAAGAACATTGTGTGTAGATTTGGAGTACCCAAGGTGCTGGTATCGGACAATGGACGACAATTTGACAATGCACTTTTCAAAGATTTTTGCATACACTTTGGAATTCAAAATCACTACTCCTCACCAGCCCACCCACAAGCTAACGGCCGGGCAGAAGTTGCAAACCGATCCTTGTTAAAAATAATCAAGACTCGGCTTGAGGGGGCTAAGGGAGTATGGCCAGATGAGCTACCAGGTGTTCTGTGGGCATATAAAATGACAGTGAGAACTCCTACAGGAGAAACTCCTTTCAATCTAGCATATGGAACTGAAGCAGTTATACCCGCGAAAGTGCACATGGCCAATCATAGGGTGACAACCTACCAGGACGAAGCTAATGAGGAACAACTCCGTTTGAACCTCGATTTAATAGATGAGGTAATGACGGATGCTGAGCAAAGGATGGCAAGGTATAAAAACCTTATGGCTAGGCGGTATGATGCAATGGTAAAGCCAAGGCAATTCAACACAGGGGACCTCGTCCTAAAAAGGGTTTCCTTAGCAACAAAGAACCCAGCCCATGGGAAGTGGGGACCAAATTGGGAAGGCCCCTACAGATTCGTCAACTGCAAAAGACAAGGATCCTATTACCTAAAAGCCCTTGATGGGAGGAAGTTGAAGCATCCTTGGAATGTGGAGCACTTGAAGAAGTACTATCAGTGAAATACCAGCTTAGAGGAGCATGACTCTGGACGAGCTCAGGGATTAAAAACTTTATATTTTGTGTGGCTTTATTATTATATTTTGTCTGGCTTTATTATTATTATGTTAAATTTATGGACAACGTCATGGTTTATGTTGTTTAAATAAAGGCATTAGCCTCTAAGGTGCATGCCTCGTCTATGAACAATACTTATGTTTTGAATAATATTTGTGGAATGTACATAATGTTGTGTAATTCACTGATTGCCATGCTACGTTTGTTCAAATTTACCCCTGAAAAGGTTGAAAAGCATAAGATGAGATAATTCTCTGGACACGGAGATATAACGTCAAAATTTTCTAAGGGAAAAACATCAAGGCATGCTCATCCAAATTAGAGGACGAAGCAAAGCCAATGCTTAAAGCCAAATGAGATAAAGCCCAAAGCATACTCGTCCATGCGATGGACGAGATAAAGCATAATACATATCTGGCTCGTGGACGAGAAAATGCATAGACGAGTGCATATTAATCCATGGATGAAGAAATCTATGGGTGTGTTTCAATCTTGTTAAGGCATTTGTTAAAACAATCTAGTCCATGGACGAGTAAAATGCAATGCCTTAACTTCATTTGAATATAAAAATCAGCCAAGTCCATGGACGAGCAATGCAGATTTTTATCATTTCTCAACAGGTCCATGGACGAATAATATAGATTATTGCCATTTTTACATTAGATGAATTACGTCAGAAATTCCAATGAAAATGGTAGATAAATATATGTAAAATATGGAAAAAGAGAGAAAACTCGTCCATGCATATGCAAAAGGAAAATGACATTTATTAAGTCAAGGGTGGATATCCTACATCCAAAAAACCATTGTTAAATAAACTGAAATGATTGTTTAAAACCTCGTCCTAAAACCTTGGACGAAGTAAATGTATTGAAATTACATAAAAAGGTCACAAAACGGACCAAATAAAAATACATTGAAAAATTTTCTTAGGATGAGGGAGCATCAGCATTGGAGGCATCCTGAGGAGGCAAGGTTGTAGCATCGTCCTCAACGTTAATATCCTTAGAGCCAGTCTGAAGGAGAGAGCTAGTGGCATTAGCATTAAGATTAAGTATTATGGAGCTGAAGTCCACACTAGGGAACTTCTCCATGGCCTCCATTTTGAAATCTTCAAATCCAGCTGCATAATTGGTGTCCAAAACATCAGTATATTGTTTGGACACCTTAAACTCAGCCACTGCGTCCTCCTTCGCTTTGGAGAGGAGAATGCCATGCTCATCATTCTCTTTCTGCAGCTCTTCAAGACGAGCGTCCTTCTTCGCAGCACTAGCCCTCAACCCCTCAACCAAAGCTTTCAACTCCTTCACCTCGTCCGTGGTTTTGGAAGCCACTTCAGCCCATTGCTTAGCCTCGTCCTTCAACTCCTAGATCCTTGTCTCTAATAAGATCCTCGTCCTGTCCAACCCCGTGGCCTGTCTAGACGCCGCTATAAACTTTGACATGCCCTACAAAAAAGAAACACAACAATAAATAAAAGTTTAAAAAAAAAAAAAAAAAGACAAAAAAGGAAAATGAAAATCCTTGGTCAAGACGAGGAATAAGTGTTACCTTGAAAAGGTCATAAACACCAGAGTGTTCAAAATCCTTAAGGGACATATCATAACAAACGTTTATATCTTCGTCAGTCACAGCCTTCTTGAAACGTTCCCAAGCCGGGTCCTCATTTTCAATAATATTTGAAGGGACCGTTCGAGAAGGCTGAGACGGGGTTGACACAGTCTTAGACGGAGTGGTCTTGGACGGAGTGCTCTCAGTTGGAATGGACGAGTCTACATCGACTATATGCACAGGCTGCTGGGACGAGGGAAGGGTAGGCTTGACTACCTGGGACGAGCCAAACTTGGCCTTTTTGCCTCTTCGACTGGGGAGATTTCCTAAATCCAAGTTCTTTGACAGCGTCTTCCTCTTCTCCCTAGTCTCAGGACGAGCCTGAGATTCAATCTCAGGACGATCCCCCTCAGCAGCCACTTCCTTTCCTTTGTTCCCTTTCATTGTTGCCATTCCTAAAAAAAAAAAAAAAAAAAAAAACTTTTAGAATTAAAACAAAGTAGGCCTCATCAATGGGCCGGGCCGGGCTGACCCGGCCCCTTTTTACTTGGCCCATGGGTCTAATGGGCTGGGCTTAAAGGGTTGTTGACTAGTCAATGGGCTGGGTCGGGCCGGGCTAGATGGAAAAACCCTAGCCTATGGCCCTACCCATGGGCAATGCCCATTTGGGCTTTAGCGGGCTGGGCTAGTGAGGTGAGTTTAATGGGCTACCCATGGGCATTTTTAACGGAACTTCAATGGGATTATAAAAATTTAACCAAAAAAATATAATTATATGTTATTACAAACTATCAAATTGAACAATTAAATCTACTAAAAAGATTCTATTAAAAAAAATACTAAGACATACCTCTTAAAGGAAATATTTGAAGAATCAAATATTTGATTCTTCATATATTTCCTTTAAGAATGCTTGCCGTAAGGAAAGAATTTCTTCCAACCAACGGTAAGCTTTTTTTTTAAAGGAATTTCTTCTGTAATTGTAACTTGTAAGGAAAGAATTAGAATTTATCAAAGGAAAGAATGACTTTCTTTCCAGAGGCACAGAGGTAGGGCAACGGTTATCTTAGTAACTTAGTTTTAAAAATCAAAACTACTAGACTAATACCAAAATATATATATTTATTATGCATATTGTATCACAATCACTCCAAATATTAAGTGGTTAGGTGTGTGGTCTTAAAGTTTTTATAATATCTAAAGTTCAATCCCTCACCCACCCAACACCCAAATTATTTTGTTATGAATTTTGGGCAATGAGTCAGGCTAACGGGTCGGGCTAATGGGCTGGGCTAACGGGCCAGCCCACCGGGTGCCCATGGGTAAAGAAACCAACCCATAACCTGTCTCGTTGGGCTTCTGGGCTGCCCATGGGCTTCAATATTACCGAGCCGGGCTGCCCATTAGCCTGGTGGGCTAGCGGGCTATTGGGCCAGCCCATGGGTCATGGGCTATTTGATGACCCTTAAAACAAAGTAAACAATATGCAAGGACGCTTGGAACTTAAGACTTACTTCTTCTTACTGTGACTTCGTGTGCAATTACTTCGTCAGAAGGGTTAGGGCCCAATCCCCACTTGGCAAGTCCTCTAAGCGAGACCAGGGAATGGAAATCCTTATCCGCGTGTAGACAAGCCCTGTGGATGCAGTCACGGTGGAATTTGCTCAAAGACGGTCGTTTAATAGCTGTAATGAAACAAGTAAAAAAAATTAATTAATCATGAATGTTGAAAGAAGAAAAGGGAAATCAAAAGAAAAAGGGGAGCAACTAACCCTCAGGACGAAATTTTCCTAGGTCCCCGGTATAACGACCAAAAGTGTCCCGGCCAACGTCTACAGGATTCCCAGCCCAGAAGCTGGAGACGAAAAAAAATTCCGTCTTCCATTTTCTGTCAGACGAGGCCAGGGACTTAATCAATCTACAATCTCTACCCCCGGCTGTGAATTGATGAAAGCCGAGGGATTGATGTATTTCTGAAAGTTTGTAACAATAAAGGAACTCGTCCACAGTAAGAGGACGGTCTCTTCCAAATACTTCACCCCACAAAATTTGCATTGAGATGATTAATCTCCATGCATTTGGGTTGAATTGGCATACTCCTAAACCTAACCTAATCAACAACTCCCAAGTAAAGGCGTTCAAAGGGAATCTTAAACCCCCCAAAAGATAAGCCTCATAGACGCCTATCCCAAAGTGAGGGCTGCAACACCATTCTCCTCGGACAGGCAACCTAGGGTTAAACTCGTCTGGGATCTGGTACCATTCCTTAAGATTTCGAAGTCTTTGCTCGTTTGTCTTAGAATGGATATCTACTGCACAATTGTAAACAGTGACCTCCTTGTCCAAAGGGCCAAGAGGAGGAGCACTGGACGAGGTACCAGCTTAAGACCCTGAAGCCTTCCTAAGCTGTTCCTGTACAACCTCTAAAGGAACTCCAGGGACGCCAGATACATACTTGTCCGTGGTGTTCCACCCACTACTATCACTAGAACTACTGGAACTGTAGTAACTACTCTCGTCGTTATACTCGTCTATGGCCTTATCTACACTATCGCTAGACGAGGAAAGTACAACCTCAGCCATCTTAAAAGAAAAACTAAGGACGAGAAAAAGAAAAATACCTGGATCTAAGACGAAGGAAAGTTATAAACGCAGGAAGCTTCTAGAGGAAGATCTAGGACGAGGAAGGACGAGGAGGGAAATTTTAGAAATAAAGAGGGTAACGGAGGTATTCAACTATTTATAGGGAACAAACCCCAGCATCTGAAGCGACGTAGCCAATCAACAAGAGACACGTGGCATGCTCTTCGGTTAAATCAATCGACGAGATTTTTTCACTAATGAATTCATGACATGTGGCACACCAATCTGCGGCCAACACACGTCCTACCTCTCTTTGGATGACCCATGGACAAGGGGGCAACTGATGATGTTATAAAATGTAACCTCCAAAAACGTCCATATGATTCGTCCTTGGAAAAAGAATGGAGGAAGGGCACAACAGAAAAGCCGTCCGTCCCCATCAAACCTCATCCGTCCTTAAATTAAGGACGGACAAGGCCTTGTCCGTCCCAAATGATGGACGAGGCAAACGTTCTAAACTTACACCAAGGCTCGTCCGTCCTTAATTAAGGACGGACGAGGAAAATACTTTGAACTTGGCAAATTTAGTTCTTATCTATGAACCCAGGCCTCCGTTAATTGTGATGAAACACTGGTCCAGATAAAGTAACTTCCATGGAAGTTATGGAAGTTACCTCTGACTTCGATGAATTCCTCAACAATAGGAATGGTTATCAGAGCAAGTAACCGTTCTATGTACACTATATAAACTTTTCTCTACGAAGAGGTAAGGCATTCAGACATTTTTTTTAACAAAGAAAAAGAAAGTCTTAAAAGTATCTTTCTCTATTCCAAGTCACTGACTTTACCATCGGAGGACCATAGACCGGCCTCCACTGGTCTTTTCTCTGATTGAGTTTGGTTTTTCAGGACTTAGCTTTCAAGATCGCCGAAGTCCGGAGACTTTCAATCCATTGATTTTCCAAGATCATCAGGTACATCTAGACAAAGAAGACTCTTGGACACCATACCTAACCTCTCCATAAAATTCCAAAAAGCTTGATTTCTATTGGGCGAGGACTTCACATACTTCACAGCTTCACGCACCCTAGCAACAGATGCATCAATTTATTTCAAACCCTCCCCAACAATGAGATTTAGGATATAGGCACAACACCTCATGTGCATGAACTCATTTTCTAAAACTGTCCCATTCCAATCTTTTGTTACCCTTTGCAAAAATTTAATTATGGTTAAATTGGAACTAGCATTATCCACTGTCAAAGTGAATATGCCATCAATACCCCACTCACGCAAAGACATCTCAATCTTTCTACCTATAGTCTCTCCCTTATGATTTCAACTTGACAAAAATTTAAAATTCTTTTATGCAACTTCCAATCATCATCAATAAAGTGACTTGTGAGACACATATAATTCAAATTTTGTATAGAAGTCCATGTGTCTGTAGTAAGACACACCCTACAACCCTTCAAGGATTCCCTTAGCTTCTCTCTCTCACTATTATAAATTCCAATCACATCTCTAGCCACAGTTTAACGAGATAGAATATCCTTTAGACGGAGCTTAGGTTGTAAGGCAGTTACATATTTCTTAAACCCGTACCCCTCAACACACCTAAAAGGCAACTCATCAATTATAATCATTTCAGCTAGTGCCTTTCTAAAAGCCTCAACAGAAAAAGTTGTTGACACAAGTTTGAACCCTTCATCTCCATCATTTCTAGGTTCAAAAGCTAAGATTTCTGCCCTTTATCTTCTCTATTAGGGTTCTTGGGACAGATTGTCCCATGAGCTAACAAATTACTAGTACCACAACTCTTTCTATCGGCAAGATATGATTTTTTGCAATAATTACATACAACCATAGTGACACCGTCATCTACCTTTACTTTTTCAAAATGATGCCAAACTAAAGACTTTTTTCTACTAGTACCAGTCTTACTCACTATGCTAGGTGGAACTGGGGGCAACTCACCATCAGTAGCTTCAGCTTGGGTTGCAGCAGCAACCTCTTGGGTGGCATTGGCAGTAGCACCATCAGCTTGGGTGGCAGTAGAACCATCAACTTGTATAGCGGTAGAACCATCAACTTGTGTAGAAACAGAGGGAGCATTAGTGGAGGAATCCATGATCTAAAAAATCAAATATAGAAATTAGCAAACTAGAACAACAACAATTAATAATAATAATCAAACAAACCAAAAAGGAAAATCTTTGAAGCTTGAATCCAGATAACAGTATTCTACATAAAGAACAAAGAACAAAATCCCAACTTTTAACACAAAACACAAAGGGAAACAAAAATCATACCTTAAAGAAACCAGGGTGTTGGAGTTTTGAATTTGAAGACTGAAAACCCCACTTGGACACCTTTCAATTCCTGAGTAAAATTAAAATAGGAACAGAATTAATCAAACAAATAAACAAATAACAAAAAAAGTAAAATGGTTAGATTTTCAATTTTTTTTAGTTAGTGTTTCAAATTATAAAACTTGGGAGTTTATTTGATTTTTAACAGTATAAATTTTACTAAATAATAAAAGCAGAAACATTGAACACATCCACAGAAGCTTAAGTTACATGCATCAACTCTAAGTCTCTAACAAAAAAAGAACAAAATCCCAACTTTGAACAAAAAAAAAAAAAAAAAAAAAAAAAAACAAAGGGAAACAAAAATCATGCCTTATAAAACTGTGGGTGTTAATTTCAAGTTTGAAGATTGAAAACCCCACATGTACAACTTTCAATTCTTGAATAAAATTTAAATAGGAACAAAATTAATCAAACAAATGAACAAAAAAACAAAAAACAAAAGTAAATGGTTAAGGTTTCAACTATTTCTAGTTAGGGTTTCAACTTATAAAAATTTTGGGATTATTTGATTTTAACAGTAAATTCCTATAACATATATAATCAATGATAGACTGAAAAAGAGAGAGAGAGAGAGAGAGAGAGAGAGAGAGAGAGAGAGAGAGAGAGAGAGAGAGAGAGAGAGAGAGAGAGAAATGAGAAAAGGAGAACACATACCCTAGGTTCAACCCATATGATTAGCTGCAAGGAGAGGAGTTGCTGCCGCTGGTGGTGGCGGCGGCGACAGCAGTTAGGTGTGAAGAACTTGTAGTGAGAAGCTAGGGTTTGGACCTTGGAGTAGAGAGAGGCAAAGTGAGAACTGAGAGTTTGAGAATGTGGTCTGTTCATTGGTGAGAAGACCAAAGATCAAAGCTTTTAAAGAGTGAAGATTGAAGACTGATGAAGTGGTGAAGATTTTAGATTTCGTATGAGATTGGTGAAGAGACTGCAGAGATTAGACTTTAGAGAGATAGAGAGCGTTAGTGTGAGACTTGAGGTTGAGGATTTGGTGAAGAGATTTCAGGTTTTGAGGATTTGAGAGAGAGAGAGAGAGAGAGAGAGAGAGAACGTCTGAGCCTGTGGTGTCTGTGAGTGAGAGATATGAGATTGAGATTAGAGAGAGAGAGTGTGTGTGTGTGAGGTCTGAGCTGAGGCCGTGGATTTGGTGAGAGAGTGATTAGGTGAAGACTGAAGAGAGATTGAGGCCATTGATGTTGATCAACTAAATCTTGATTCGGTGAAGAGTGAGAGAGAGATTCCGTGTGAGGCTATGAGCCTTGAAGCCGTTGGGTTATGAGATTAAAGATTGAGAGTCATTGAGATATCTAATTGTGACCGTTGGATTGTGATATTAGTTTAATTTTAACCATTGATCTTCAATTGCTAGGGTTGTAGGAGTTTAAGTGATATGATGTCTCTATGTTGTGCTAGGGCTGTAGAGTTTAATTATAACCATTGATTTGAAACTTGAATTGATTTAAACGGCTGGATTTGAGATTGGGAATTTGTGCCCAAAAATTGTTGATCAGGTTTCCTCTCTCCACTACACGTTACCCATTGACCAAAGCTCAAGATGTGAGTGCTTGAGGTTGAGTGGAGACTGCCAAACTGGTGCTTTATGAGTTTATTTTACCAAGTATTCGGTCGGGTCAGTTAATTCGAATTTTTTGTAGTGTAACCCGCAACCTGAATCGAATAATCGGTTCCTCTTAAAACAGCATCCGTATCCGATCAACACATGCACTCAGATTCACCCGTGGACCATCAGGTCGGGCGGGTCGGATATCACGGGTCACTGGACAGCCCTAAAATTGACATGCATGTTAAGAACATATAAAACATGTAATTCAATAGTGGGATTTTCAAAATATGAATTTAATAACAAGTTATTAGATAGTGTAATATTGCCTAGTTACATCGGGTGTAACTCAAACTCAACCATATGTGTGTGTGTTGGATTAACTAATAGAAGAAAAGGGTTTTAAATCTTTGTTCACTAAAGAAGAATACACAATGTTATTACAAGATCTTTTTTTTTTTTTGAAGAGTTATTACAAGATCTTGGTGATAGAATGACTTATGAAGCAATAAATTAATTTAATTCATTACAAGATCTTTGAGTCATTTCCACAAAACATTTAAATGCCCCGTCAGGGGGGCAAAAAAAAAAAAAAATGCAAAACAAACAAAACAAAACTTAGTTACAAACACAGATGAGCCAATCACACAAGAACTTCTTCATGACGCACTGTGCTAAATGGGCAGTGCCAAACCCAAATCACATGGCGTAGTGTCCCTGGAGAAATGAGAACAAGAAGGAAGTTGATGACACTAATGGTGCACATTTTTACTATTGCTCTTGGTCCTGTCCAGGTTCTGCTTCTGGTACTGTTGATAGTTTTGTTTTTTCCTCATGTTTCACTTCAGGTAACACTGCTCCATTTTTTTTCAGTGAAGCAGTTTTGGTTAGATGATTGTAGCTTCCCTTCTCCTTGAACAATTGAGAAAAGTGGTGCTTGCAGTACAGAAATCCATCCAAAGAAGCATAGGATGATTGTGTAAGGAAACAGCGACCATGAGCACACCTGAAGCATGACTTGTGATAAAAATCTCCCTCAATAGTCACCTATTACAAATTTTGTTCAACTTGATTAGTCTTTCAGCCCACCATGTCATTTATAAAATCTATATTAAACCTGCAATTTGAAGCTTTCTGTAAGCTATTACAAAAAAGGTTCTTTAGTTGTTACAAAACAATAAAAATAAAATTACAATTGAATTTCAAATCACTTGGTGCTATGTATGCAAAATCAAATGTTCTAATATATACATGTGTGCAATGGTGCAATATATGCGTGTGTGAGTGTGAGACTGAGTGCATATGATGCCTTTGTAGATGGATAAAATAAAAGGTATGGCTGTGAACCAGGAATAGTAAAAGACAAGAACAGGATTACTTTCTCCAGCGGGTATACTGTTTTTTTGCAAACTGCACATTTCTCTTGTGTCCCAGAAAACATGGAGGAGAGCTTGCTAGGCGTCCGATTCTGTAGAAAATAAGAAAAGAAAGTTCATAAGTTATGAAGAAACATACTAATTAAACATATTTCAGAGAACTGAGACTATATGAAATAGATAGAAGTTGTACTTACCAGATCATTTTGTGGCCTTCCAGCTGATCATCCATGATGGAAAATAACACATTGTTAGCCTCAAACTGGAAAATAAAAGGACTAGACATAATGCCAATGGTATAAGAATTAAAGGCAAAATTGATCTTACAAGTCTGGAATTTTTTAGTGAAACTACCAGTCTCCTTGAAGAGTTGCTCGAAATGAGGCTTGCAGTATAAGACTCCATCCATGGAGGAGTATCTGCTCATCTGTAATTAAGACAAATGTCACCGAACACGAATGCCTCAAAATCTAGCCAAGTTCTCATTCTCAAATCTTTGTTAACCATTTAAGCTTTGTGCTTTGGTCTTCCCAAACACCCCCACTACCCTCCTCCTCCACCCCCCCCCCACCCCCCCCCCCCCCCCCCCCCTTTCTTCAATCTTAGAGGACCCATCTAAGAGCTAACAAAAGACATTAAATCTTTTTTTCCTTAATTTCCATGTAACAAATATGAAAAGGAAAAACAAAATTGAGAAAAAAAGATGTAGCATACCGCTAGAATTCCATTACAGTGACTGCATTTAAAGCAGGTCTTATGATAAGGAACACCATCAGCTGTAAACAATTCTATGACATGAACAGTCTTGTCGCAAGCCTTGCATTTCTGCAGAGTCCCACTGAATGCCATCTTTTTTGTTGTGCAGTATACAAAACTAACAACAGAACTTTGATCTGTTTATGTTAAATAAATATTTGCAAAGATGGCCATTCAGCAAGAAATCATAGGAGTTCTAATCTCAATTCAGTTTTTGAGATTGAAACGAATTCACACATCCAGATCATCGCTAACCACCTTTTCTTGTGAATGTCAAAGGTAGATATCAAAGGTCCAAAATGAAATGGAACAATGAGCGGCAAAGGTTCCATATGGAGGACAGGTGATAACAGGTCCATTCCTTTTGGAGCATACAGATTTTAGTGCTCTAATACAATAGGAGATGTAAAATCGTCTGACCAGGTCCTTCAGACATTGTCTAGATAGAATTAAGGATAAAATGTAACAACCTTCCTCTATTTATATGGAACTTAATTAAGTTAGTTACTATATCTTGGTCATATGCCAATCATCAGTATTCATAGGTAAGAGTTTGAGACTTGTGGATTATACGGTTAATCAATTAGGAATTATTAGATACTCTCGCAGCGTTGAGTAGATGATTTGCTAATCTTGGCTCTTTTGAACGTGCATGGATTAATGTGGTACATTAATACAAATCATTTATATAGAATTAGATATTCATGTAAGGGTTGATTTGTAATTGAGTTTTTGGATGACCGATATTGACATTGCCTATTGACAAATGATACTGTAAACATCAAAATTTTATGATATATTTATAACCGTCTGATTGTTCATGATAAAATATTTGTGACCAAATTAATCTCAAATTGATGATGTGGACAATTAGAGAATGAAATCAAGCCACGTGACAACATCAAATGAAGAAAATCATATGGCAACGTCAGAAGAAAAGACCTATATGAAAAATTCTTATTAAATGAAAGACCAAATTAAATTCATAATTAATTCTCCATAAATGCTGAGAGAAAATTCCTAAATTAAATACTATTGAGTTGCCTATAAATAGAGGCTTCTCATATGAGAAAGGAGACAAACACTTAGAGAGAAAACCCTACTGACACTCTGCTAAAATAGAGAATCATCTTTAAAATTCACAAGAATTCCATTGTTCATCAAGGTCTATTCCTACTTCTTCAAATCAAAGTGGGGATTCTCCTTTAATCTAGTTCGAGATCAAGCCAACGGCCCTCACATCAAATCAAGTACGTTCATCTATTCATTCAACTTGGAGACATCAAAGCACGATTCAAGATCAAGTTTCATAGCCCCTTTAGATTGTAAAGTTTCTTGGAGATCGAATCAGAGGTATTTATTGTACTCTTTCATTGTAAAGATTCATACAGAGGATTGTGTTCACGTATATACAAATCAATACAAATTGATAATTTGTTACACTATTTCGTGATCGTGTGATTTATCTTTTACGAATTTTGTGTGTACAGATACTTTTTTTTTAATACAAAATAAAAATTTTATTTTAATCTAATCTAAGTGTATATGTGTGTGAGTCTCCCTTCTGGAGACTTGAACCCCAGCTCTTATCCCCTACAAGCACTTATATTTGTGGAGTGACTATCGCACCAAATGTGTGCAGTGGTATTAACAAATGATACCTATATCACCAATGTAATGAACAACAACAGTTGATTATTAAATAAAACTGAAAAAAAAGAAAAAGAAAAAAAGAAAAAGAGAAAACCAACAGTTCATAACAGTGAAGCAATTAACAGATAATAAGAACCATTATTAGCGATATTGCCGTCAGCATATAAGTATAAAAATCATGTTAAGAACCAGAATTTTGCACTAATTCTTCGTCTGATATATATTAATTTCATATGGCCTTTCAAGATTTATTCATTGTGTTTCTAAAAAAAAAAGATTTATTCATTGTAAGACTACCGAAAACAGTCTGTCAATTTATAAAAATCATTTTAGAAAGTAAAATAACCATAACGAAACGTCATTTTAAATGTTAAGAAAATTCATGAAATAATATCTAAATGTTTAGTATTACACAAACCAATTATAGCTATATAATACAAATAATATAACTCCGCACAGTTATAGGAGTATTAATTATATGGATTTATAGCCAAGAATTTTGTACCTTGATTGACATTTGCTGATGTTTCTAATATTCAAAAATTAGTTAGATAGCATAAGATGTGAGATCTTTTCTTTTCAAAAATTGCAATTTGAAAAAATATTAATAAAGATTACAACTTACGAATAATAATAGATGTAAAGTTTGACTAAATAAGAAGTCTCACAAATAGTTTTTTTTCCATCAACTTAAGAAGTCTCACAAATAAAGTTTTTCCCAGCCATTTAGAAAGAGCCACAGATATAGGTTTTTATTTATATTTTTTAAGTGCTTATCAATTCTTTTGTTTAAATGATGAAAACAATAGAATTTTATAGAAACTAAAATCGCCAGCTTCAATAATGAATGAACTCAGATTTGTTTCCCATTTAACAAAAGTGTATGACAAAAACAAATGAAACAAGGAGTAAAAGAAAAAGAAAAAGAAATAAGACCACTTCACAGTTCACAGACACAATCACACGAGAGTTGTGGGCAGATATGGGTTTTAAAAATTAAAAATGTCAGACATCAACCCAGCTTCACATCGCAGACAGTGAGGAGAGATATCATATCAGAGAAGAGAGAGATAAGATCAAAGAAGAGAGGGATCCATGAGACCATTCCTCTGTTGACTTCGATTCGTGTGAGTGAATAATGGATGGGAGGGACGAGTGGATACACCAATGGAAGCAGACCCAAGTTGCTGGTGATGCTAACTACCATGTGGAGCGGTCAACGGCGTAGGTTGTTACTCGGTGGCAATGAAGTGGAGCTTTGGAGTAAAAGATGAGAGTTAGGAGTGGCAAAGCTGGGTAAAAGTTATTAGGTTTTTGTGATTTACTTTGGGGGTCATTCTACTGTACTTTTTTTTTTTTTTTTGGAGGTATGACACCCACACAAATCCTGGGAAAATTATTAGGTACTCCCGGAGTACCATAAATGCGTACTCCCTCCTCTCACATGAATGGTGGGTCCCACCATGAATTTAATTAGTGGGACCCACCATGAATGTGAGAGGAGGGAGTACGCATCTATGGTATTCCGGGAGTATACAATAATTTTCCCAAATCCTGACCATCAAATCTAATGGTTTTTAATCTAACCGTTTATTCAATTTTAGTAAGATACCAGCTACCGGTAAAGCAAGTTAGCATATAAAAGCATAAATAATAGAACCAAATCTTTCTCTCTTCTTATCAAAAAAAAAATCCTTCCGTCTTCTTTTTCTCCATTCTAAAGGGCAAATCAAGTGTTTGCACAACCCGTCAGAGGTAGGGATGGCAATGGAGCAGGGTAGGACCGAAAGATGGTTTTGTCTTGCCCCATTCCCACCCCGCATAATGGAAAAAATTTTCTTGCCCCATCCCCACTCATTGGGGCCCGGCAAAACCCCACCCCTCCTCGTAATGAATTTGTAAAATTAAAGATTGGGAGTTAAAATACAAGCCACTCACTCTCTATTTAACAAATTGAAACTCACGTATTTATTTGACAAACCCTAATAATATCCAAATAAATGGCATGGTTACAAGAAATCTTACAATTTAGATAATCGTTTTTAATATTAGAATACACCAACACTGAACAAAATAAAAGAAAAAGAGAGTTAAATGTAGGATGGATAATTGAGCAATGTGGTAAACTACTTTGTTTACTTACTATCAAGCTCAAGTGAGATTCTAAATGTAATATATATATATATATATATATATATAGTATTTATATTGATAATTAAAGAAAGGTTTTGCCCGAGGCAACGCAACAGTAACTCATTAGTAGGGTTCAAATTCAGTTTTTACGGAAAACAAAAACACTACTTACTTAATTAGCTACTAGCATTTGTACCCCAAAAAAAAAAAAAAAAAAGCATTTGTACCCAAAAAAAAAGATAAACACCTAGAGTTTGGTGAACTTTACAGTTTACACTAACAAAAAACCGAGTCACAGACTTCCTAGTTCTCCTACACCGAGAGCTTTCCCACTTCCATCACAACCCAATGTGAAATTTTAGCAGAACATACCAAAACTCGAACTGTGTAATTTCCTCCCTCCACAATATACACGTACTTTACCTAATCACAAACCCAACAGCTTTCCCTGTTTCAAGAACGGAACGAACAAAACAGTCAGCGTTCAAGTAGCTTTTAGAACAAACAAATCTCAGATCTCAGACACAGTAACAAACCCAGAAGAATGTTTTGAACTAAAGGTCATATACCATATAATAATAACCTAATGACTGACACTACTCACCATGAAATTCACATCACATCACATCATACTCATTTACAATTGCTACAACATCATTGCTAGCTTTGGGAGCATAACAAACAGCATAATCATCCATCAAAGGAGGAAAAACTTTAGCAGACCTCAATTGCAAATTCATTTACAATTGACAAATCTTCTCTTCAAGGGAAGATCTGAATTTCAGTTTTCAAGCCAGTGCAAACTTAATAGAACTATATTTTGTATAACAGAGGCAGAGCTCAATATGTGGTTGGAGGGTGCACCATGGTCCCCTCAAAATTTACATACATACATACATACATACATACATACATATATATATATATATATATATATATATATTCTTTAATTTGGTCATAATTTAAAAAAAAAAAGTTTATAGACAAACACCCAAATATTCAAATAATTCTTATAAGCCATAAGATGAACCAGGATTGTGGATAGAAGCCAATACCAGAAAGCCTTTTGAAGCTCCTCATTCTTGGGATCCAGCTTTAATGCCTTATTAAACGAATATGCAGATTTCACAAAATCCTGCAACATTGTAAAATGACACTCATCATCAGATAATGAAATATCAATTTTGAGTAGGATAAACTTGGAATTAACAAAAAAGAAAGTATTCACATACTTTTAATAACATCTTCCCTGTAGTAACTAGTATGCCTTTGGCCAGTCCGGCCTTAATGCAATACAAGCCTCAGCATCAGATAAAGCACGACTTCCTTCATTCAAGCAAGCCCAACACAAACTTCAGTTCGATAAAACAGTAGCATCAGAGGGCTCTGCGTTTATTGCCTACAATTTTCCAAGAGATCAATTGGAAATCTTTTTATTTTATTGTTTCCCTTTAAATTAAGTACAGGTCTCTGCTCACCTCTGTATACCAACAAATCGCACCAAGATAATCCTTTCTCTTAAAAGCATCTTCTCCCTTGGATTTTAAGGTCAAAAAGTTCTCCTTTAACTTTCAGTTCATCTGCAAGAAATCGAGTGAAAGTCAAGAAAAAAAAGTTGAGCATAAAAGTTTAGTATAGGAGTCGAACAATGCACATGATAATTTTAACTGATTTTGATTGCCTATGGCCAATTAGACTTTACCCTCATAATAGCCTATTCAACCAAATATCTTCATACGGGATCATTGTAATAATCACATTACACCCCCAAAAAAAATAAGATGACATAAATAACTACAGGGAAGGCATCCAAATGAGAATTCTACAAAGTGTGTTTTTTATCTAATCATACAAGATTTTGTACATCCTATAGCTGTACCGTCAAAATAATGGAGAGCAACTATAGGTTTAATAACTCTTGGTTGCCTTCAGTATGATTTGATCTAATCCTACAAAATTTCCCTCAAAATCTCATGATCTTAATGGTGGATTACATTTAATTACCTGTTGTGTAGCTCTTCAGAGTGAATATACTTCATTATTCCACCTGTACTCCAGTCTGGAATAGCTGGAATACGAGAGGTAATTGAAAAGAGAATCACGACACCCTGATAATTACATTGCAATGTTGCAATTTCTGTTGGTGTCAATCCATACTGTAACAAAAGATAGAATCTTCAGTATGACTCCAAAAATAAGACGTGTACATCATAAATGACACAGAACAAAAACAAAACAATGCAACAACAAAATTGAATTACAGAAAATAAAGGCCAGCGCCTAAACTTGCTTTGAGTCAGCACCAAGCAAAAGAGAACCTCTAATGGTCCTCACTTAGAGTTGACAAGAGCTAGCGAGGAAGCACAAGACACTTCATTTAGGGTGCCTACCCATATTGTACCCATGTCATAACAGTGTTGTATCGGCTGTTTTATGTTATAATTTTTCAAAAATTGCCCGTATTACCATGTCGTACCCGTACCCATGTCCGTGCTTATGCTTCTTAGCACCAAACCAATGAGAGAATTTCAAGAGAAATTTTATTCATAATCAAAATAATCCTTATCCATAACCGTAAGAGTACATTATTGCAATTATATAGACTACTAAACCTAATTCTAACTAACATAGGAAAACCTTAATTATAATTGACTTAAGAAACGTAATTCTAAATGACTAAGAAAATCCCAATTTTGTATTTACAAAAGTACCCTTGACTTTAGAAAATTAAATAACAATACTAATAAACCTAATTAAACTACTAAGACATGCAATAAAAATACAATTGACTTCCAAAATTAAAATATATTTTTTTGCTATTTCCACATCTTTCTTCCTTAGTTGGAAGAAACTTGACCTTGAGTTTGAAAGTGTTGAAAGATCAAAATTTTAAACACGTAACACTTACTTCAGTTTAGGAATCACCTTTGGGAGCTAGGTTTATGAGGACTAGGTTGTTGATTGTTCAAGTGACAGCAGCAGCTAGAGTTTGTGTTGGCTAAGTGGTTTGATGGTGGTGGTTTGAATTTGAGTTGAAAGCTAGGCTTTAATGGCTTTTGAATGGGTAAAATACACGAATTTTTTTTTTTTTTGATAAGTAAGAATGTTATATAAACGAACGGCTACTCTATGCATGAAAAACATAGAGCAAACCCAGAGAATACAAGAAGAAAAAAAAAGAGAAAACAGAAAAGAACCAAACAACAAAATAAAATTTTTTTTTGATAAATAAGTAAATAACGTAAAAATATTATTAATAATAAAAAGATTGCCAAACCGAGTACATTGGGGATGTACTATGGAGGCACAAATCAAAAAACAAAAGAACAACAGTCAAGAAAAAAAGAAAAAGAAAAACAAGAAAAATGAGAAAAAACCACACTCCATTCAAAGAGTGTGTAAGAAAAAAGACTTAATCTCCAGCAAAGGTCGTTCACAACCCTCAAAGTTTCTAGCATTCCTTTCACGCCAAATGCACCAAATCAAGCAATGAGGCACTAATCTCCAAACATCAATGTGACGATGTCGCGCAAACTTTCCTTGCCAAGCCTCAAACAACTCAAGAACAGTACAAGGCATAACCCATTGAATACCAAACAAGTAGAAAACCAAGGACCACAACTCCCAAGCTATAGAGCAATGAAAAAGAAGATGATCCACCGACTCCCCACACCTCTTACACATATAACACCAGTCAAGCATTATCACTCTTCTTTTACGAAGGTCAGACAACAAAATAATTACAAAAGAGAAAGAGAACTAAGAAAAGAAGGGAGAGAATCACTAGATGTGAGTCTCCAAGCCCGAGACCAATCAAAAAGAGTCCCACAAAAAGAAGCAAGAATCTGATCACCGAAGCTATCCAAATTCTCAAAAGTTCGCCGATTCCGTTTCTTCCAAATACACCATACGATGCACAACAGAACTAAGTTCCAAATCTGAGACGAATGCTTCCCAACCAATTCCACCAGCCAAAAAGCAAATCTGAGACCAATCTAGGTATAACCCAAGACAAACCAAAAGTTTTTAAGGCAAAGCTCCACAACCGATGAGCCATCTCACAATGAAGAAGTAGATGGTCTACTGTCTCTCCACAATGACGGCACATAATGCATCAGTCTATAAAAACCAATCTCCTCAATCTCAAGTTATCGCCCATTAGGATCTTATTCCAAACTACGCACCAAATAAAAAAGGAAACCCGTCTAGGTGCTTTTACTCTCCAAATACCTTTCCAAGGAAAGATAATTAAAGGAGAATCCCGTAATTTGTGATAATACGACCGGGTGTCAAACTCCTCGTTAGGTTTCAACTTCCATCTCATCTGGTCTCCAACATCTAGTGGAGGGGTATTAGCTACAAGAATACGAAGAAAATGCAGCCCTTCATCTGATTCCCATTCATTAAGATCTCGAATGAGACGAACATCCCAAATTCTCCTATCCTCCGCCCCTTGCCTTGATAGAGAAGCTTCTACAGATGCCTCCTTGTCAAGGGCAATACCACACAACCTTGGGAAAGCCAATTGGAAAGGTTGATCCCCATACCACCTATCCTACCAAAATCTCACTCTATTCCCCAACCCGACAATAATACCCGAAAATTAAAGAACAGAAAATAAAGGATAAATAGCCTAGGAGTCAACACCTAGCATGCTTAGAGTCAACATCAAGCAAAAGAAAACCTCTAGGAGTCAGCAGACCATTGGGACAATTTCAAGAGGAATTTTTTTCATTAGCAAAATAATACATCTCCATAAGAATACGTTTGTTATGAGTTTAAACTAGGGGCAAAATAGTAATATCACTATACTCTTTCATATAGAAATAATATTTTAAGTGTTAAGGTTGACTTATAAAACCCTAAACACTGTCACCTTTAACAACAACATTATTGTGCTTATGAGACTAATAAACCCTAATTCCAACCTACACAGAAAAACCCTAATTCCGACTTACTTAGCAAACCTAATTCTAAATGACTTTGAGAATCCCAATTATTGAAATACAAAAATACTCACCTAGCCCTTGAAGGCAAGAAGGTAACTCCTCATGCACAAAGTGCTTAGGGGTTCATGGGAAAGGGGTCTCGTGTATATATCTGTGGTTTATTCCCTAGGGGTTCAAAGGGCCCTGCCTTGGCTTGGCTCCACGTCATCAAAAAAATAAATGTTAACAACATTAATATATATATATATATATATATATATTTCTTACCATCTCAAAATAGATATCCCTTTGCACTTCCCCCATCAATAAATCTAAGGTTTTAAAATATTTATAACCAAAATCCTACATCATATGGTACTACCTCAAGGAACTCTAAATATATGTGACAAAAGCTACCAATATGAATCTCCCCTTCCCCCTCCCTTCAGGTCCAAAAACTTGCTTATCAAAAATAAATAATGTGATAAAAACTACATGTGCATCCCTTGTTCTGTCCATGTATTTCACTTCAAGCATGCATCTATTACAGATTTTAGACACAAAAATAAAGTTAAAAATGAAGTACTCACAAAACTGGCAACATTGGGATCAGCCCCAGCATTCAACAAGCATTTGAAAATTTCTGTAAACCCTTCGGAAGCAGCACTTTCTAGAGGTGTCACTCCATGCTTTCTTGTGTTTGGATCAGCTCCTGCCTAATGAAATTGCACAAATGCTCTAAAACTTAAAATTTCTGTGATCAATTACTCATAACTATCAGAATATAAGTGCTACCACATACAAACAGCTTGTCGCAATATAATTCAATAACAAATAAATCTATCAAATAATGAGACTTGTAATGATGGTATCTGTGAGACTAAATTATGAAAAGGGAAACAGCCACACCATAGATCCATTTTTGAAAACAAAATTAACATAACTGGAGTTTATTTTGAAAAACTTTTTAGAATAATATAACCAAGAGCTTTAACAAAGCATAAGGAGCTTTAAAGTCAACTAACAGTCACACTCATTGGTTGGTGAGACCCAGCATTCTTGTGTGGAAGCATGAAGGCTAAGCATTTGACACACAAAATAATTATGTTGAGAAGTCAGTATGAGCCTTCTCATCTTTCTGAAATATTGATAACATATAATAATTCCAATTTTGGAGAAGACATTGTTATCAATTATTTTGCTGTTTAATTAATCACATTTTTCCCAGAGAAGATTTACTTCAACAAGTAAGAGCTATTACATAGAAAAAAGTGTCATGAATCACATAATTTTGAATGAAAACTAGAAGACTGAAAAAACTTTATGAAAGTGAGCTAAACAACCTCCTTTGCATGTTCGTTGCTAGAGAAACTCTAAGATTATAGTGACATGCATCACACATTCATGTTAACTTCTGTGACAATGAGCAAAACTAGCAACAAAATATACATGCTATGGTATGACAAGTTTTTTTTTTTTTTTTTTTTTTTTTTTTTTTTTTTTTTTTTTTTTTTTTTTTTTTAAAACGTATCTGAAGCAAAAGTTCAACACACTTGATTGAATTTGCATGGATAGCCATCACCAAAGGAGGTACATGATCATGGAAAATTACATTTGACTGCAAAAGGGTAATAAAAAAACAATTAATTCCAAACAGTCATTGGACCAATATGTGAATTTAGTAGGCTTTTCTCTCCTAATATGAAATCTTCCACTTGACATAATTTTTATTTTATCACAAGGCTATACATATAGTAACTGACTAACTGTGATTACAACAAGCCAATTGTCAAAGCCATAGTAATTAAACTAAAAAGAAAAAGAAAAATGTCAACTAATACATAAAAGTTTATGTTGAAAACTCAAAAAATAAAAATCAAGGTAGAGTACACTGTGATTACAACAAGCCAATTGTCAAAGCCATAGTACTTAAACCTAAAGAAAGAAAAATGACAGAACTAGTGCATAGAAGCTTATATCAAAACCTTGAAAAAGCATAAATCAAGGTAAAAGTTAGTGCTTTTTTAAGTTATGGTCCAACCAAATTTAACATGAACATCTCAAACAAGTTTTGGCTGAATTTACAGAGTTACAAAATATCTAAAACTACCTATGGATTGATAGCATATGCTACTTATTTAACACAGGAAATATTATTTCTAATAGTGGTTATCCAATCCTAATTTAATACTGAAATCAGCTTTCTCATGATATTTTTACTATAACTTCCTACATTTGGAAGCTAACAAATATTCTCAAAGATTGTCAAGGTTAGGACAAGACTTATATGCTAGGTTTTACATAATATATTTCCAATCCATCCTTTTTTGGAGTCCCACCAACAATACGCAGGTTATAAGTAATAGTTCTTCCAACTTAAGAAACAAATTAACTTTCTCACATTGGCATGGTTTTCTAACAAAATTCTGACAGAATCTTTGTTGCCGTGAGCTGCCGCATTATGTAATGGTGTGCCATGATTATAAATTGCATCCACTTTGGCACCTTTTGAAATCAGAAGGCGTAAAATTCTGTTAATCCCTGCAACCGTGTAACTATATAAGTGATAATAAAGCATAAATAAACCAAAAGCTATATATAGAAACAAGGAGAATAGTCAGAATACAATCAATGAGATTTCATATTAGGCCGAATGATAAATAGTGACAAGAATTACCCTATGCACCATCTCTCTGATTATAGCTTAATCTGAAAAATAAAGTTCCTCCTCCCTCACATACTTTTAATACTCTCTACTGACCATCCTGCATCTTTATTAATCAATCTATTCAATCTATTTATCTTCCCATTATTTATTTATTACTTTGAATTTTTTCCTCACTACCATTAATATTGCAGTCTGGTTTCCATCACCAGAGGAAACATTTTCATTAAATTTGTAGATACTTGTTATGCAACATAGTACTTGATTTGTTGAAGGTATTATTCTTATTTCATAATTTTAGGCAGCACCTTGTAATTATTTAACATTGAAGAAGCTCCACAAAAAGTAATTTATAATGAGGCAGTTGAAATTTTGTAAATTCCCTTAACATGGTAATTGTGGGTACTTGACTCCACACAAAGGATAATTGTTCGCTTCGGGGAGCCAGGCCCTCACGAATTTGTTCTCTTCGACCGAGTGTAAGACCAATAGCTTGCTTGTAATCCCACATCGGAAGGAGTTCCCTCCCACTAGTGCCTTATATGCTTCTGGAGCTAACACTAGTGTACCACTACAACACTTGTAGTGGTACACTAGTGTTAGCTCCAGAAGCATATAAGGCACTAGTGGGAGGGAACTCCTTCCGATGTGGGATTACAAGCAAGCTATTGGTCTTACACTCGGTCGAAGAGAACAAATTCGTGAGGGCCTGGCTCCCCGAAGCGAACAATTATCCTTTGTGTGGAGTCAAGTACCCACATTAAAAGGGCCCTTTTAATGTGGGTACTTGACTCCACACAAAGGATAATTGTTCGCTTCGGGGAGCCAGGCCCTCACGAATTTGTTCTCTTCGACCGAGTGTAAGACCAATAGCTTGCTTGTAATCCCACATCGGAAGGAGTTCCCTCCCACTAGTGCCTTATATGCTTCTGGAGCTAACACTAGTGTACCACTACAAGTGTTGTAGTGGTACACTAGTGTTAGCTCCAGAAGCATATAAGGCACTAGTGGGAGGGAACTCCTTCCGATGTGGGATTACAAGCAAGCTATTGGTCTTACACTCGGTCGAAGAGAACAAATTCGTGAGGGCCTGGCTCCCCGAAGCGAACAATTATCCTTTGTGTGGAGTCAAGTACCCACAGTAATTATTCATGTAGCATTAGAATTTTCTTTTTTTCTTTTTTGACAATTCAATATTTACAATGGAAGGGGAATTTGAACCCTTGATGTCTTTGTTAGAAACATGAGGTGCCAATTGAGCTACTAGATTCTTGGCCATTAGAAAGAAATTTAAATGACATAAGCAATTTCTGCATTAGAGATCCCATCAATGAACAAATCAAAACACTTATATTTACAATTTAATGGAGCAAAAAAACTGCACTTGGCGACCATAATGGCAGAGCCACAATAACTACAATTGCTTATATATATTGAAATGGAAGTTCTAGGTCCCCAGGAAAATCAATAACCAAATGCAAATGCAAATGCATTAGATAGAAAGATAATAAAGCATATCCAGTTTCTAGTTAAACTTTTGTCCCAAACCTATAATCCTTCCAGCCATGTTATTTTTCTTATACTCATGCAAATTAACAAGTGAATATACTAAAGAGTTGTGGATATAATCTTTTTTTTTATTGGTAAATTACATACACACCCAGTGGATTGTGAATCCATGATTGCAACCTCCACCCATTCTTACGGGTTAAATGTCATTTGAGCTAAAGCTCATTACATCCGATCAACATTCAACAAGCATCCAAATTAATTTTTCGATTATAGCCAAGCAAAACAGAAATGTATAAATTCTAATACTCATTAACCGAATGACATTTGGATCCAAAACTGAATAAGGGAAAATTTTTTGAGGGTGAAGGAGACCAGTTTTTCTTTTTGCAAAGAGATATAGCTAACCTGTACATGCAGCATAATGCAGAGAAGTCTCCCCATTTTCATTTTTTGCTTTAGGATCCGCACCGTTCTCAAGAAGATAAGCAGCAGTGTGATAATAGTGTCCTAGAATTGCATGGTGTAAAGGAGTTTGACCAGTAAAGAGCCCATTGCCATAATGCATCTTTCACTATACCATCCACAGCATATTTAGGTGAAAAAATAAAATGCCAAGCTCCGCATTACTTATCAACAGAGCTAAATGAGAGGTCTCAGGAATTTTAGCAATAATTGCAACCAACAATGAACACACCAATCAGACGCATCACAAGAAAAGTGAACATTGGTAATAATTTAAGGTGTATTTGAGCAATCCAGCTGTGTTTCCCACACACCATTTGCAAGCTTTAAAATGCCTATACATAAAACAAAGAACAGCTAATGACATATCATTTAAACTAAAACTGACAAAGCAAAATCACCTTAATCAATTACAGGCCTTGGGGGCAACAAAACACCTCATTTTCATATGACAAACAAAAATAAACAAAGTTTTAATATTAAAATTTATGAAACTTCAGAAACTATAAACTACATTCAAACAAATTCCTACTATTTCCTGAATATAGCTTACCATGCACCATATAATACATTCTGCCACCAAATGAGTTAATAAGAATCACATTGTAAATATAATACGCCTAAAGCAAGTGCATTGTCTAAGATGAATTACACACCTTGACAAAACCTACCTTAACAAATTTGAGTCACTATGTAGAAAAATGCTTAGTTCTGCAACTACAACGAGGTCCTTATGAAATGTTGCAAAATTTCACAACTTATGACATAATCCTATAGTCTATGTATCACACAAATCAAACTATTTATATGGGAACTTTTTTAGTTTTACTCACAAAAACCATCTGTATGCAAGTAATAAACAGACTATTAGGTATCAAGATATATACTACGATTCAACCATTAATGAAAGCATGTAGTAAGAACAAAATCACAGTACAAGAGCAGAATGTTGGGGCAGATAATATGACCTTAAACCAAACCAAAAGGTAGGGGAACCCTAAATACATATAGATCAATCATTTAGGCGCTCCCCCAACTCTATGTACCCCTAGGCAGACTAAGCGGCTTGCATCAAATACCAATTGAATTAAAGTAAGGACTATACGAAACCTGTTGTTCACATACTTGTATTCTTTTTTCATCTTAAATCACCTCAATATCAAAGTAATTAAGATTCCATTATATGTGTGTGTGTGTGTGTGTTCTTTTCATCCTGAAAAAACTTTCATAGCTTTAAAAACTTCAATGATCTCTTTGTTTGTATTGCATTCAAATAAATTTGCAGAATAAGGGCAGTGAGAATAGTAATACCCCGCCCATCTTTCATATTGACATCATCAACTTTCACTTGCTCCATAAAATACTTGGACACATGGGTCTGTCCAGTAGCAGCTGCATAATGGAAAAGGGTTCGACCCACCGAATCCGGAATACACGCTGCCACTTTCAGCAACCCTTTATCCAATCCTGCTAGAACATGCCTAGGAAATGAAGCAAGGTTGCAAGAACATAGTACTAAATGGAACTGTAAAATAACAAGTCTTTAAGAAATGAAGCTTGGAAAGCAACACAAAGATTGTTAAACTGTAAAAAGGAAGTAATAAGTGTGTTTAGAGTGAGAATTGAAAGAAAAGAAACATGCAAAGTAATACTGCAGAGAGAGAGAGAGAGAGAGATTATTATTATTATTATTATTATTATTATTATACTTTTGAGGGGTACGAGATTTCCAGTTAGCGGCGTAAACAACAGCATTAATCACAGGAACAAGTTCAGGATGGCCTGGAACTGCATAACAAACACACCAACATATATAAGATAACTACTACATTGTTTCATAGCACAAGTACACGTAAATAATAATAATAATAGATAAAATGAAAAGAAACTTTCTAAAAAAAAAGTGAATAAACTGCAGAATCCAGATTTATATAAAAGATACAGTAAAAAATAAATATATATCCATTAATTAATTAAGAGAGAGAGAGGAAATCAAACGGTGAGTGAAGGTAAACATAACATGTGACATAAAAACAGTAAAATACATAGATTAGGGATTACACATATAAAATTTTAAAAAAATGAATAATAAAAAGTGGGAGAGAGACCATGGAACGCCATAGGAGGAGGAGGAGGAGAGAGAGGTGCAACCCAAGGCAAGGCAAAGAAGAAGAAATACTTAAAAGTACAGAAACTGAAAAGGCGTGTTAGTGTTGGTGTTGGTGTTGGTGTTGGTAGTGGTAGTGGTACGGACTTAATACTCCCACTCCCACGTCTCTTCATCTGCAATTTCGGATTTGATTTGCCAGTTGGCAGCTGCCATTTCATTTTTACCCTTTTTATTTTTTATTTTTTATATCTACGTGGATGATAAATTATCATTTTCCTTTCCTTTTTTCTGAAAAATGATTATACATTACCCCCTTCCACTGTCACTTTTATTTTATTTTTTAAAACACTATTTTTTTCTTCTTCTTCTTAGAAAAAAAAGAAAAAGAAAGAAAGTTTATAGTTTTTTCTTTTCTTTTCTTTTCTTTTCTTTTTTGGGGAGAAATCGTTTTTTTCAAGTTAATAATTCTTGAGTATTAAATTTTAAAAATACATATTTGTTTCTACTTAGTGTCCGATTGTAAAGATTATTTTTATCAACTTATTTTATTATTTAGCTTATTTTTCTTACTATTTATGAATCTTACTGTATTTTTTAATGCTATTCATGGGTACCATGGTACTATTTTAACTAATTTTTACCTTTATCTACTGTACCATCAGCAAAAAATTTTCAATTTCAGTAAAATAAGCGAATCTCAAATAGACTATTAATGTAAATAGTCATAAATGTTCAACCCTTGTCTGGTTTTATTAACTTTGAAACAAAGCCTTGCTTGAGTTTCGATCCTCTGGTTTTCTTTGCTCAAATTTCTTTGGATTTTATCGTTTTAGCAGTTTGCATTTGCCAATTACATAATTTCTTTGATTAATGTTAGCTAATTTTGTTTTTTAATTTATTTTCTATTTTTTGGATATGATGTTTGATCATCTCTATATTTTTATATATTAAGAGGATTCAAAAAGTTAGTTATGATTTCAAAAAATGTCAAAATACCCCTAATCTAATTAAATAATCTTTATTCTTAAAAAAATATATGGGGTTAAAATTGTAATTCAACAAAATTAAAAAAAAAACTAACAAATAAACTTTTTTCCTAAAAATTAGTAACCTCTCTTGTACGGCACCCAACCCCATGCCTGCTTGTTTGGGCCCTTGTGTCTGGGAGCAACATTTGGGCCCTGGCCCAAATAATCCGAACGGTCCGGCCCATGACCATACGTATCGTTAGTCCAGGTATCCCAACAAGGGTCGTGCCGAGCATTTGTCCCGTGCATTATGAAATTTGGAATGAGCGGAGGTTATGGGTTTCACTTGCTCGGCAATTCCCCGAGGATCGAAGCCACTCACTTACCCTTGATCGCATTGGACCTCTCACCGCACTTACCACAATGTGATGATGACCACCCCATTATGGAGAAGCTATAAATACAAGAACAACAGAAGGAAAGGGGGTTGGAAGATTGGAAGAAAAAACAGAGGAAAGGAGAAAAAGAGTGATAGAGTGCACAAACAGTTTTAGGACTTTGAACTACCCATAGTAGGAGAACTTCAAACCCATAACAGAAATAGATTGTAAGCCCAACAGTAGTCCGGCCCACTGGCCACATCTTGGGTGCGTACATCTCTATTTAAATATATTTCACATATGTTTGATAAATTTTTTCCTAAAAACTAGCAGTTTACTCCATTTCAAATATCAAATTTTAGTTTCTTAATAAACCAGAAGTTTACTCCGAGCTTTATGTTTAACCTTTTTGTAATGTTATGCATAGGTATCCTTAATAAGAAGAGAAATACTATATCAATAATATTTTCACAACAAATATTAAATGATAGTATGCTATTGATTGTTATGGATTGGCAAGAATATAGTTTAAGTTGTGGATTCATATTATAATCAATAACAACTCACCACCTATGATTTTGTTGTAAACGTGTTGTAAAAATATTATAGAAGTAACATCTCTTTAATAAAAAAACATAAACACTACTATATTGTAATTATAAATAATGCTACTCTATGAGAAAAAAATAGCTTCACTTTGTAGAGTTAAAAAGAGCAAACAAAGCAACAAACTACAGTATGCTTGGAGAAATGAATGGGGAGGAAAGAGAGAGAAAATGAAAAGGAGGTAATAACTAATAAGGTAGGTTTTGATACATCTTTAGATTTAAGGAGATATATTATATATAATTACTGGAAGCAAAAAATTTTAACAATAGATCATCGAATAATTTAAACCTAAAAAAAAAAAAAGACAGAGAGAGAAGGAAATTAGGCCTTCACAAGTAACGAGGAATTCACTTAAAATCAACTTAATAATAGTTTTTTTTTTTTTTTTTTTTTTTTTTAATTTTATCCCATCAATTGTATAAAACGCGTAACATACCAGAAATCTAAAGAAAAAAAATTGATTTGTCTTAAATATAATTCATGGGAATAAGTTTTTAAGGATATAAGCAAAAAGGAGTAGTTTGATGATGACTTTTTAACTAGATAGTAACTTGTGTGTAATATATATATATATACACACTAACCTTTAAGTACGTGCGTGTGTTCAGAGGTTCTTAGGATGAGTTTTGTAGATTTGAGGAGTTTTAAAACTAACAAAAGAATAATCCTATTTTGTAGAGAAATACTGAGTAGAAGTAGGAATTTAATTCAACGTAAAAGTAAGAGTTTATTAGAAGCAGGAAGATATTTTAACGTAAAAATAGAAATTTATTATTTTTGTCAATTTACTATTTTAACTTCATTTTTAAGTTTTAGGTAGGGGTATTTTTAACAGTAAAAAAAGTAATAACTAACTTTCTTTTGCCAATTTACTATTTTAACCCCATTTTTAAGTTGTTGGTTAATTAATTAGGGGTATTTTTGACAGAAAAAAAAAAGTAATAACTAATTTTCTGAATCCTCTTAATATATACAGAATATACAGATATATATATATATATATATATATATAACCGAAGCCTCTGAATCTCCCACAATTTTTCACGTCAGCACAATATTAAAAAATAAAAAAAAATGTTATAAAACTTTTTTTAAACCCGACTCTTCCTTTCCCTTTCATGATGCTATGCCTTCTCTTCCCTGCCTTCCTCTACTAGCTCCTCCTCGATCAGACCCACGGCAAACCAACAGCAAAGCATCGCATCTAAAGACCCACAGATTCCTCAATGAAAACCCACCATACCCACAAACCAACAGACAATTCAGTGTATTTTCAAGTAATCTATACGATTTCACATCGGATCTGAAATTTTCGATTGATTTGAATTTAGTTTCTACTTTTTTTCATTAAAAAATACACAGATTGCATCAGATGGTTGAATTAGAACTTTGTTTTAGAAAATTAGGGTTCGTTTTCTTCTTCTTCTTCTTCTTCTTTTTTGAGATTTTCGATCAAAATTGCATAAAGTTGATCTTTTTTTTTTTTTTTTTTTTTCATTATCAAACCTAGGGTTTGATTAGATTGATTAGCAATCGATTAAAATACTTAGATTTTCTCTTCTCTCGCAGTCTCTCTCATTCCTCCTCCGATATTTTCTCTAAACAAAAACAATGCTGAGTACTTAGACTTTGTGTGTGTGTGTGTGTGTGTGTGTGTGTTTGGATCTGTAAAACTATTTGTTGATTTGAGTAAAATCTCTACGGATTTTCAGTGGACTAGAAATTTAACTAGGGTTTTGTAAATTTTTTTCGGTTACTGATTAGTTTGATTCTGATTTGATCATTTTTTTGTTGTTGAACTTTTTCGATGAACCGTTTGGTCTTCACTACTCATTTGATCTGTTGAGTTGATTTTGCTTTTGAGTTCGTTTCTGTATGTATATTTATGTTCTGTTTATGTGTATATGTGTACATACTATATATGTATTTAGGCCTCGCTGAAATTAATGCTATGTGTTTCATATTGTTCTGTCGGTTTTGTATTTTGTGACTAGGTTTCTGCGTTTGTGTGGTTGGCTTCAATGTTTTGCTTAATGAAATGATTTGGGACATGAAATTTTTTAAATTCTGTTTTTAGTTTTTAATTGCAAGATAGGTTCAAATTACACTTGGTGTAACTTCACAAGAATTACACATTTTTTGGACCATTGATTTGTATTAGATTTAAAGGTGAAAAAAACACTCATAGTCATGTATTTATTGTTCCTTAGAAATTAGTAACCAAGTCATTAATTCTTCTTATTAAAAATAAAAAAATTAAAAACAGCATTAACTCTGTGCTCTCCATCATTATCTTCATCTTCTCTCCCTCTCTCACATGGTCTTGAAAAGGAGTAAGGTAGCTAACATTCGTATGACACAGTGATTGAAAAGGAGTAAAGTACTGTTGCAGGGAGAGGTCAATTGTGATGTTGCTGTGGGGAAAATTGTTTTTATACCCTGTGAAATTACTGGACCAAAAATACACTCAAAAATACATAAACGATTTACAATTAATAAAAAATGATTACAAGATTAGACCATACAAATAGCTCCACCTTGTTTGGAAAATATGATTTTCTACGAACTTTTTTTTTTTCTTCAGTTTTAGATTATACAAATGATTGAAAGAAATCCAAGGAAACAATGATTTGAATTTTTCTTTATCCCCCAGCTTTGTGTGCCTTCCGGCCTGAACTATTTTTGTCCATACACCATAACACTATTAGTATTATCATCCGCTAAAATAGGATTAAAGCATTTGGGCAGAAGCGTTCTTTAGGAAGAAAGGTAGCATGCTAATTAAGGTGGCCTGTATAATAATAATAATAATAATGAATATTTGGGTTTAGCCTGACAACTTTGTGTTTCTTGTTCTAGAGCAATTTGTCTTAGATCTTAGTTGGGTATACAATTTAACAATTGTATAATTAAAGGTTGCTGGAAAGCACATAGAACACAAAGACTGTGTGAGAGAGGGAGAGAAGATGAAGATAATGATAGAGAGCAGAGAGTTAATGCTGTTTTTTATTTTTTTTATTTTTTAATAAGAAGAATTAATGACTTAGTTACTAATTTCTAGGGAACAATAAATACATGACTATGAGTGTTTTTTTTCACCCTTAGATCTAATACAAATCAATGGTCCAAAAAAGGTGTAACTCTTGTGAAGTTACACCAGGTGTAACTTGAACCCATCTCTTTAATTGCCTTGATTTAAAGCTTTGAGAACTTCTGATTTGTTCACTTGATTGTGGTTTACTTTTATGCCAAAATGAGTTGTGCTTAGAACTTGCAGGACTCATAGGCAATATGCAGGATATTCAAGAAAACTAATTCCACAACCTAGAGTGCTCTCTCTCAACCTTGGGTTTCTCCATCACCAACTGAAACTAACACATGAAACTACCACCAAGAGTATTTAAGTTTTTTTAGTTTGGGTTGATTGTCTTTGATTTAGGTATATGGGTTATTGGTTTCAATTAAGGTTGAATGATAAAGAAAAATGAAAAGAATTGCACAATCGAAGACACCTACAACCCTACATAGAGATGAAGCAAAGAATGGGTTTTTTTTTTTCAATATTGGTTTCTTTTGGATTGTATGTACCATTGAAATTTCAAATACAGTAGGTTTGGATAGATTGGTGGTTGATTAGAGTTTAAATTTCATGTTGTTGATGAATTTGGGATACCCAGATTTATTTTTAATTTTTATGGATGACCAAGTTTGTAATTTTTTTGGTATAAATAGTTATGTGGTTTGGTATTGGATGATTCATATGTTGTAGCAAAGTGAAAAGAAATCGAGTTAATGCTTCTATGTCATGTAAGGTTTTGAACATTGGAAGTTATAATTTTGTTGTTTGTTGCCTTTTCATAATTTATTATACATTAATATTGCATAAATTGTACTAGCATAAATTGTTTTATTTTTTTGTTTGCAATCTTTACATCTATGAAGTCAGCTTGCAATTACAATTAAGGCTTAGTTGATTTGTTGAGTTGACTAATGTTTACTCTATTATTTTAGGTGTTGAATTTTTTATTTTTTTATGCATGTTGAGGTTATTCCATTTTGTTAGAAATTGTTTCTTTCCCTGCCTTTGTATTGATAAGTAACATCTGTTAATAAATGTGTGGCCTTTCAAAAAAGCCACATGTTGCGTTATTCCATTGTTTAAAGTTCCTTTGTAAAGGCTAAATGAAGTTGCAACTTATTACTGAGAAAATATTGTTTATCCACCAATTCATGAACTTTTTTGGGTTTGACATGTTGGATTATATTCTCTAAATTTTAATTGAGCATCTATTTGGGTGTTGAGGAAAAAAATAGTGAAGCAAAAGTAAATGGAAGCACAATCAGTTGTGAAGGGTTTTTCACCGTTGTTATGTTTGGATTGTTTAAACTGTGAGTTTGATATGTTTGGATTGGTTGAAAAAGTCTGGAATTTTTTATTGCTCTCTTTATATGTTATTATGCTGTTAAGTTTAGTATTTCCGGTTATTAGTTGCTATAATTCGATTCTTTTGGGTTATCTTTGAATTATAGCAGGTACTATTGGTGAGAATTTGTATTACAACTCCCAACTAGAACTGTGAGTTATAATTTTATTAATAGAGAACTGTAAACGTTTAGAATTTTAGTTAAGAGTAATGATTTTTACTGATAAGTTCTTTGGAATTTTGGTTTTCTTCTTAAATGTTGTGCTTTTATTTAAGCAATCATTTTAAAAGGCTGAAAATGATGCTGCAACCTATGACTTCACTATATAAAATTATTTCATTTGAATATATGTAGTGTAAATGGCAAAACTATTGAATAGCACTATAATGCGATGCTTTGGATATCACCTTATAATGTTAGGTTCTGTCTAAAATTTATATAATTGTGGTAGATTTGGTTTTGAATTAGAATTGGTTTTATAGTGGTTGAAACCCTAATTTGGGTTCATTTCTATATACAACTCTCTATATACATCCACTAGTAAGGTTTTTGTTTTTCCTTTTTAAAATTTGGATTTTAAATATGACTTAGGTTTTGATATTGTGGTGGATTGATTATGATTTAGGAAATTGGGTTAGTCTATGGTCAACATAAAAAGGGTTGCCTAAGAGATCATTTGGGAAGAACATGCGCTTGGCATTAAGTTGTAAAGCGTATTTTGTTGTTATTGTTGTGTGTGTGTGTGTTTTTTTTTTTTTTTTTTTTTTTTTTTTTTTTTTTTTTTTTTTTTTTTCATGCGGTTTTGTGGACAATTATCAATGAGTATTAACCTCTCATATGGTATATGTATACATGTTATTTTTAGATCTATAATTGATGTTTTGGTCAATTTCACCATTGCCTTCGGTGATTATTATGTTTAAGCTACACTTATGTCATCAATTGAAGGAGTGGTGTTCCTTTGCAAAGCAGCCAATAAATATACAGCTATTAACTTCATTTTGCTTTTGTTATTCCATGAAGATGAGGGGGATGCATGTTCACAAAGCTTGATGTACAAGTTTAAAGAAAATATATGAGATTTTAGAAGGAGAATGTTTGGATCTAGATTGTCATAACATTGAGCAACCATGATAGCTATTGCGGTTGCTATTGGCTTCTATGTAAATTAAATGCTTACAACAAATATAGATGTGGCAATAGTGTTTATTGGAATTATTTTGACGGTATTTGATCTACAAAATACATTAGAGCGAAAAGTGAATTTATATAGCGAGACTAATTTACAATTAATATGAAGTATATTTTCATTGTTTCAAAATTGAATTTGGATTTTGACCTTGAGCCAAGTAAACAGACAAAGGTTGCAATCCTTTGCAAATAGATTTCCCTTTGTTTTAATGTTGCTTTAGTTTTCAACATTATTTTCTAAAAAAAAAATAGTTTTTTCTTTCTTTCTTTTTCAATGTCTTTTTTTTCTTTCTTTCCTTTTTAGCTTTTTCTTGGTGGGCAAATCAGCCTTTCCTTGATTCTTTTAGCTTTTTCTTTTAATGTGAGGTTGATTAACTAAATATTTATTTAACTAGCTTTTTCTTTTAATGTGAGGTTGATTAATTAAATATTTATTTAACTATCCCGTGCATCGCATGGGTTAGTGACTAGTATTCAACAATAGTGATGATTGGTCTTAGAAATGTGAGTGAATGGACATTTAGATTTTGCACTAACTATTAAGAATGGATCACTCAGTACCAAAAATAAAATAAAATAAATAAAATAGATACTTCGCACAAAGTTAGACTAAAATTACAAGATAATTTGGATTTCATTTAGATTCTTATTTTGTTTTGACTTTAATATAATATTACTTAAGTTTTGTTATTGAGATGCAATAAATTTATTTCATGTGTGCATTTTTCAAATAAGATATTAACAACCAATTTTCAAATGATATAATTTTTTAAATTTATATTTAAACCAATAATAAGTTTTTGTAAGAAAATCTGGATTAGTTTTAATAAATTAAAAGTGGTTTTCAAACGGAATAAAATAGAATAGCCTAGAAACAGTTTTAGATGAACTTAAAATAGTTTTAAATAAGTTGCAAGTAGTAAACATTCAAAATATTATGTAGAAGTATAATAAACTGTTTATTAAGTCTATTTATATTTTTTAAGTTTGGACTAATGAATCTATTTGTAAAAAAAGCTTAACACAAAATAAAGAGATGGTTATGACACTAGGCATAAATTGAAGCCCCTTAAAATGTAGAGACACTTGGCATCAAATTAGTAGGCAATTAAAAGAACACTTGGCAAAAAATTGAAGTTCAATTAGAATCTAATTTGTATTCAGGATTATTATTGAACTTTCTCTCACTTCCACTTTAATATAATATATATGACAAGTGATGTATTTAGAGATAGAAAGGAAGTACATGTGAGTGGTTTCGTGGTGACTGATTGTAAGAGCAACTTTGAGAGTAGGGATGGAACCAAAATTTAAAGTTGGGGAGCAGAAGTATTAAGAAAAATAATTATAAAACTCCAAATAATGATTTATTTAGTGTTAACAAATCGTCAATAAAGACAAAGACACAAAATCATTATTTTTTAATACATTACAATGCAATCATTTATGGAGAGGGAACTTGGTTTTTTTTTTTTTTTTTTTAATTTTATTTATAGTTTTTAGAATCATCTATAATTGAATTCACACTAATTTTTGCAGTGATATCCCTTTAATAAATAACACCATAAGAGCAATTGCATCAGTCCAGCCAAATTTTTCGTCTATTTTACACTAAGAACCTACTTTTTCTATTTTACACTGCCACTTTTTCAAAGCACCCACATCAGTTCATCTATTTTACAATCATTCTATTTAAATAATAATATTTCTTTTATTTTTTTATTATTATTTTATCCTTTTCTATTGTCCTTATCTCTCTTTCTTTTGTACTTATCTCATTTCATTTGATCTAATCATTTTCACTCTCATCTCCACTCTCTTCAAAAGTTTCCCCCTTCTTCTTATTTTTCCTCTTCCTCTCAAGGTCAGATCACCTTTCCACCACAACCATCTTCTTCTTTTTCTTTTCTTTTTTCTTCTTTCTCTCACAGTCAGATCAACTCTCGACCAGAAGAACCAATCTCTCCACCACAAAGCACCACAAGCACTGATCTCCGTCGACCCACAAGCACCTATCTACATCGCCAGCACCGATCCACATGCATCAAAACCCATTCCCATCAACCCACAAGCACCGATCCACAACATCCAGACCCATTTCTCTCTCTTTCTCTGTTGGTTTGTCTGTGTGGGTGTGTTTGTGTATTTCTTTGTTGATTTGTCTGTGTGGATTTGTTTGTGTGGGTGTGTTTGTGTGTATCAGATGAAAAAGAAAATGAGGGAGGAGAGAGGAGAAGTCTGAGACTCTAAGTTTGTTGTGCAGAGGAAGAAGAGAGAGAAAAAAATGAGCCAAATTATGAAAATAATAAAATAATAGAATACACACTACAGTAACCGTGTATATTTACACGGTTATTGTAGCATATGTGCAAATATACACAGTTTTCGAAGGACTAATGTGGGAAGTTTTGTGGCTTAAATGTGTAAAATTCACCCTTTTTTCTATTATCCAAGGTTTGGTGTGGGTGCTCTAACATCCATTAAAAAAACACTCATATTTAATTTTATTGCAAATATTAGTTTTGATGATATTCATAGTTGAAACCCGCTCTGTAGTTTTTCACTTTTTCTTCTCTTAGTTCAGCTGCTTAGTCACTTAGGATTTTTGTGTGTACGTCTTTGATGCGTGCATCTGTTGCCGGGTAATGGCAAAATAATTTTGTTTTAAATTTTTTTTTAGGTAAAATTTGTTGATTGTGTTTAAAATTTTTTTAGCTTTGCATAATTTTTGTTGTTGTGCTAATTTTTTGAGTTTGTTAATTTTGTTTTAATTTTTAGATCAATAAATTTTTTATGGCCTTTAAAAGAATTAATAATATTGTTAAAGAGGGGGGCCAAGTGTAATTTTATTTAACCAAATCACTAAAATTAGTACCTATATATAGTAGTATTTTTTTTTATAAAAAAATTGGAGGGGCCTTTGCCCCCCAATGCCAATGAATACCTCCATCTTTGTTTGAGAGAGAGACAGAGAGTGTTTGAGAAAAGATGGAAATACTTTTTTAAGTTATACAGAGATAAAAGGGTATATGAAGTATCTTTCATTGACAATTTTCACACAAAACAAAGAGTCAACGGATATGAAATATATTTTATTTTAAATAATTATATAACTATAATTTAATACTATCAAACTAAAATTAACCGATTTTCTTGCAATTCAGGGGCTTGTGCAATTTCCTAAATGACCAAAAGAAAAATTGGCTTGGAAGGTAATTTTTTTTTTTTTGGGATGTATTTTGTTCCCTAGTAGAAAAGTAATTGAAAGCAAAAGGCACAGAATGTGGGATTTATTATCAAGACTTTCTTCTCACTCATTTCCTTACTAAATAAGGGGTCTGTTACGTTTGTGTAAGCTTTGACACTATCTTTTTGATGTCTTGGACAAAAGAACAAAACGCTCATTTTCTCTCTCTCGCCAATGCCAGTCACCACTTGTTGGTTGCACTACTCGTTCTGACTTTTGAGTATTAATCACATTGATCCTTGATAATTCAAGCACACTACCTTTTTTTTTTTTTATGTGAAAACCGACATTTTATTGCATGAAAAATAGAGATTACATCATTGGTTAAAGCTTGCTCGATAAAGCAAGGATACTCTTTACTCCATACAAGATAGTTGCTAATGCCAAATGCATGTTTAGCTAGTAAATGTGTAGGTTATTGCCATGTCTTCTAACATGGGAGAACACGATCCGCCTAAAATCCTTGGCCATTTCCTGCATTCCCAATACCACTGCTTCTACCGATGATGGGGGCGTAGACTTTCCACTGAGAGCGTTGAGAACCATCACAGAATCACCCTCTACAACCAAGTCTTTGACGCTAGTGTCTTTAGCAAGCAGCAACCCGGCTTCGAAAGCTTTTACCTCGGCCTCAACAGCCCCCATTGGTGCCATAATCTTCTTACATAGCGCTGTTTCGACCCTTCCCTTATCGTCTTTAATGAGCACACTGATCCTTACTGCTTTCTGTGCTGAGAATACTGCACCATCGACGTTAACTTTATACCAAGTCGCTTGAGGAGGACGCCAAGGAGCAGCTAGCTCAGCCACCTGTGTTGACTCCCTAGTATCAACTATTGCTTCATTGTGATCCATAATATAGTTAAGGGCCCACTGCACCAGAGACTTCCCATTCTTCTTCTCCCCACCATGTCTCACCACGTTACGATTATGCCACAACGCCCAAACAATTGTCACAACCTTCACTGCTTGTTCATCGTCTACTGCATCGACCATCATTAGAGTCCACATTAGGTCCTGGAATGTACGACATCCTTCCAAGTTCTAGCTTCTCACCATTTTAGAGTGACCCTAAGCTTCCTGAGCTATCGAACAGCTCCATAGAATGCGCCCTGCAGATTCCGACTCCATTTTATAGCTGTAACATGTATTGCCTTGTACAATCTGCCGTTTCTTCAAGTTCAGTTTCTTTGGTAAGACTTCACGACAAGCTCGCCACCCAAAATGACGAATTTTGTGTGGAATCGGTAAGTGCCAAAGCTTCCTCCAGAATCGACGAATGTGGTTACTCTCCAAACCCTCAATTCTCCTGTTGGGATGCTCTCACTGCCAACTTGTAACAGCTGCTCACAGAGAACAAACCATTCGATGTCTCGGTCCATAATAACCTGTCAGCTGGTAGGCGAGAGCCTAATGGAATACTTTTTATTGTCTCTGCTTCATGGGATAAAAATAGAGCATCAACAATGGAGGTCTTCCAACTAGCGGTGGATGCTTCGATTAGCTCGCTCACTCTTGTGTCGGCTTGCAAAAATAACCTTGGAGAAATCGCTGTGTATGTGGAGGATGTTGGCAGCCATTTATCGCCCCATACTCTGATACTTTCTCCATTGCCAACCCTCCATCTAAGACCCTTTCTAACCAAAGGATGGGCTGCCATGACACTAGGCCAAGTAAAGGAAGGGTTGTTTCCAAGTGAAGCATTCACAAAATCAATTTTTGGAAAATATTTGGCCTTAAGAACCCTATACACCAATGAATTTTGGCCCATTTGAAGCCTCCATCTCTGTTTTGCCAGAAAAGCCAGATTAAAAAATTTTAAATTTTTAAAACCCATACCTCCATATGATTTTTCGCACATTTTCTCCCAACTAAGCCAGACAATTTTCTTTTCTTCTTTCTTTTGTCCTCACCAGAAGTTTTTGACCATGCTTGTTAACTCCTCACAAAGAGAATGTAGTAGTTTAAAGCAACTTATGGTGTATGTCGGTATAGCTTAAGCCACTGCTTTAATCAGGATCTCCTTTCTGGCTTGGACAATATTTTATCTTTCCACCTGCCAACTTTTTGCCAAGCTTCTCCTTAATATCATTGAAGGTATTCCTTTTATTACGCCCTACAAGTGAGGGCAGGTCAAGATATTTTTCATGTTGTTTGATCACTTGGGCACCAAATCTTCCTTTTTATCTCCTCTTGGATCTCCTTGGATGTGTTCATGCTGAAAAACGAGGATGTCTTCGCCCGATTCAACTGTTGACGTGAAGCGTTCTCATATGCTTCGAAGATTTGTTGTAGTGTATCACATTCTTCTATGGATGTTTTGTAGAAAATTAGGCTGTCATCTGCAAAAAATAAGTGAGATAACTTTGGACCATTGTGACATACAGCTAGTCCCTTTATCTGACCATTGCTAATCGTTGCTTTGATTAGAGTTGATAAGCCTTCTGCACATAAAAGAGGTAAGGAGAAAAGGGTCACCTTGACGGATCCCCCTTGATGGAATAATATTCTCTTTAGGAACCCCATTTATCTTTATGGCATAAGTTACAGAAGACACACACTGCATAATCAACCGTATCCACCTCTTTGCAAAACCCAATTTTTCCATGATTTTCTCCAGACACATCTATTCCACCCTGTCGTACGCCTTACTCATATCAAGTTTAAGAGCCATTTCTCCCACCTTTCCACCTTTTTTCTGAGTAATATGGTGCATAGTCTCAAGAGCAATTAGCACATTATTAGTGATTAACTTACCATGCACAAATGCATTTTGAGTTTCACTAATAATAGATGGTAGAACCTTTTTAAGCCTATTTTCTGTAGCTTTGGAAGCAATCTTATAGACTACATTACACAGACTGATAGGCCTATATTCTGTTATTCTTTTAGGCTCTTTTACTTTTGGAATAAGCACAATATGAGTCTCATTAAAATTAGGAGGAGAAATACCATGGTTGAGGAAATCCAGTACCGTTTTGGTGACCACTGCTACACTAATGCTCCAAAAATGTTGAAAAAATAGAGGAGGCATGCCGTTCGGACCAGGTGCTGCCTTCAACGGGTACATTTGCTTCAAAGCCAATCTGACTTCACTCTCATTGAAGCTTCGGATTAGATCTTGGTTCATTCAGGTTGATACCTTCGGCTGCACTGCATTTAGAATCTCATCAAACTCTGTCGGGTCACTTGATGTAAACAAGCTGCTATAATAGTCCACTACGATCTCCTCCATTTTGTTTTTTTCATCCTGCCACACCCCGTTTGCATCTAACAACCCCTCCATGTAGTTCTTCTTATGTCTTGCAAAGAAGTTGAAATCAACTTTGCTGGGTCAATTTCGAAATTATTTCTAGAATTATTAGTTAGAAAATCATATACCATTGGAAAGATCTATGTTTGCATTTTGCAATATGGTTTTCAAAACCAGATCAGATCGCTTGGTTTGACCGAGTTAGCTATGAATCAGAGTTTAGTTTGGAAATTAACCGTTTTAAATAATGGCCTAGAACCTTTTGAATCTTTAGTTGAACCGGCAAATTGCTGAACCAATCGTGGTTCGGTTCGTTCAAGAGATGCCATTTATGAGAAAAGTCAGGGATTTTAGTTACGAAAACCAACCATTTTATTTAACGGCCTAGAACCTTTCGAATCGCTGGTTGAACCAACAAATTGTTGAACCAGTAGCAGTTTGGTCCATTCAAGAGATGCCATTTCTGAGGAAAACTTTACAAAGGAAATGCGAAGGTTTGAAATAAAGATCCCTTACCCTTTTGAAAGAAATGCCAAGTATGTTAACCACTAAGGTAGCTGCCTCTGTTGTATTGTTGCGATTAAAATAATGCAAACTCAAGTGCATTTTTTTCACAAGTAATAATATTTCGGTGAGTCCGAGGTCGATTCACAGGGAATTATTGGCACTAATGTAAAAACCTTTATTATTAAGTGGTAAATAAAAACAGTTGTTTGGTTGTTTTTTCACCCAATGATGGAGCAAGATAATATTGAAACTATAATTGCAAATAGCAAAATAAATCTAAGAGAAATTAATAGAGAGAAAACACTAGGGATTCAAGGATCCACCTAATATTTTATTACATAAACTTGGATTATTTTTAACTCAATTAGGATAGAGAGTCAACTCGCCTAATCAGAAGATAAAACAATAAAGTACTCAAACAAAGTATAAAGTAGATTGAATATGTGTGATTGAGCAAAACATTCAATTGACATGTTACAAGGGAGATTAAGCATTCAATATATTCTCAAATCATAATGAATCAAGGAGTTCAAGTATTTGATATAAATAAAAATTATATTAAATCTTAAAAACATATCAACATGCAATGATTCCAAATAGTAAATCAATCTCAAAATTCAATCATCAATCCATAGAAAGCACGCAGTGGCGATTCTAGGAATTTTTTTCAAGGTGTTCCTCAACAAGCATAAATTACATAATCTAATAAAAAGAAAATTTTATATATTGACAACAACAACAATTAAAAAACACGCAAATACATGAAATTTACAATTGCTTTCTATGAGTTTTCATATTAATAAATTATAAGTTCATTTGAAATATTAATAAAATTATTAATTATTATTGTTTAGTTGTTTCATTAATTTGTTTGTCTTTTATAAACTATAATTTGTTATATTGTTGTTTCATTAATTATAAAATTATTAATTGTTGTTTAGCCTAACATAATTTAATTTGTTTGTCTTTTATAATGTATTGGTTTATTATACTACTTTAATTATTGTTGTTTAGCTTAACAATAAACTATATTGCTTTAATTTGTTTGTCATTAATTATACTACTTTAATTTGTTATATTGTTTAGCCCCATCCCATGTGATGATGTGCACATTACACTAAAAGAGCCACTGATGTGCACATTATTTACACATCTCATGTGTAGCACAATAATTAAAGTAGTGTGCAACCCGGCTCCATGTGCCCATCCCACCCCACCCCATTCAACAGACAAGCATGCCTAATGATGCCTGATGCCCCCTGCCAATCAGAAAATTTCACAATCACACATTACACTAGTCTAAAAGATAATTAATATCAACACCAACACACTACACACACCAACCCAACGGATAAGATATTACGATAAATTGACAAACACACAACACATGAAAAGCAACACATTCAAAAAGACAAAAGTAAAAAAAAAAAAAAAAAAAAAAAATTAATAAAGGTGAAGTTCAGTTCGGCCAATGAGAGACACAGTTCAAATTTCAAAAGACTAAAAGAGAGAGTTCAAAAAAAAAAAAAAGAAAAAAGAAAAAAAAGAGAGAGAGTTAGTCTTATTAAAGAATAGAGAGAGAGAGAGAGAGAGAGAGAGAGAGAGAGAGAGAGAGAGTTTCATTCACTTTTTAATTTTCATTTCATGAGAGAGAGAGACAAAGAGAGTCAGAGAGAAAAATGAAATACCTTAAGGGAGGGATCTCCGACGGCAATGAGGGCTAGCGATGGCCGATGAGTGACGACGATCTGGACTATTGATCTCCGACAACAATCTGGACTGGATCCGATCTCCGGCAGCGTTGCTCTTGCTCTGAGGGACTAAGGCGTAACGACGTTGCTGTCTTTACTCTTTTGGTTTGCTTTAGGCCTTTTAAAAGTTTAGTGATTTCTTTTTCTTTGATAAAGCTTTCTGATTTAGTCATTTAGAAGTGATTTGCTCTGTCTGTACTGGGGTTTGTTTTTTGTTTTTTTTGTTTTTTTTTTTTTGCTTGAAAGTAGAGCAATTTAGCAAATAAATTTTTTTTTTTTTAATTTGAGGGTGTTCCTAATTTTGTAATTGAGGGTGTTCCTAATACAGAGCAAATATAAAAAAATTTAATTATTAAATTTTTTTTTTTCAGGTCAGGGTGTTCCTAGGAACACCTTGAGCTACACGTAGCGCCGCCCCTGAAAGCACGTACATAATCCCAAGAGCACATGATAAAAATATTAGGTTTCACCTCTAACCCGAGTTAGAGATTTACTGATTTAGCCACACATAGTTATGCAAAAGAAATCCATAAAAACAATGCTAAATGTCTAAAAAATAAAATAAAACAAAAGTTGAAAAACGTTCTAGGATTTTTCCTCTACTATAACCTCAGCCCCCTTCAAAAGAAAAAGAGAAAATCCCTCAAATTTAGGATGGGAATCCATTGATTTTCGGAATATTATCCACAGTCAGGTTCCAGCCCACTTTTGACCTTCAAAACGATTTTTCTGGAATTTGTAGTAAACTACAAAGTTGTAGATATTTAAGTCTTTTTTCTGTGGCTGCAAGAATCAGGTCAATTGGAAATCTGTGTAAGAAGTTATGGAAAAAATACTGAAACAGTGCAGGATGTTTCTTTTAGGAGTGGCAAAATTGGACATGACCCATGAATTCGACATGACACGACATGAAATTAGTAAGTTATGGGTTGAGACCTAATGGGTTCTAGTCAAATTTGGGTTGACATGACTAACCCGTTCAATAAACGGGTTGGGTTAATGTCCATCACATGAAACTCGTTTGACTTGTTTGACCTGTTTAATTAAATGACATTTTACCAATATACCATTCAAAACCTATGTATATAAACTTATTAGTTATTGTGGTTTTTTTTTTTTGGGACATATTATGATCGATTATTTATGATATGGAGATATGCTTTAGTTTGAATGATTATTTGTGATGCAATTACTTGTTAGTTCTGAATTTTATATTAAAAATCTTTATTTGGTTGGTTTTTCATAATTCATATCAATTTGGTTAATACTAAAATTAGTTTTTTTTTTTTTTTTTTTCATTTTGATAAAATCTGATAAATAAGTCGATACGACTAACCTGTTTAATAAATGAGTTGTATTAGGGTTGAGAAATCTTGATCCGTTTAATAAACATGTCGGGTTAGGGTTGTCCTATATAGTAGAATACTCATGAGTCAACACGACACGAACCCGACACGTGAACACGTATTACCACCCCTAGTTTCTTTATCAGGATTTTTCCAATTTCGGCTTGGACAAATTTTTTTCTTCCCTTTTTTATTCTCACACATTTTTTATTTATTTAATGCTTCAAAAATCATACTCCAATTGATCTTGACCCTTGTATTCTCTTGACAGCATTTCTGTATGATTAGTTGAATGGTTTCAATCTCCTACAAGAGAAAAATACACGTAATGAGTATAATTTTTAGAAGTATTTCAAACTCACATATTTACGTGTAATTAAACATGAAATTGATGTGATATTGCCTACCAAGACTAAGATAATGGTGTATTTTAAGCAATCAACATGTATCTTCTATTTTCATATAATTTTTATTTTGCTCATAGGTATTTATAGGCTTTTTTTTTTTTTTTAATCATATTACTACTTTTTCATTTTATTATATCACCCATCTCGCATTCTATTATTATTTGCTAAATTCACTAATGATTCAAGAATAATGTTTACATGTGATGTGCTATTTATAAATTTATATTGAAAATTGTTTTATTTTAGATTAAAATACTTTTTATTTGAAAGATAACTAAACCCAATTTTTTAATAGTTGTTTATTATATTAATCAGCTTTTAAACAAATGTGAAAATTTATTTGAAAGTTGTTCAAATTGCTTTAAATGTTTATTTTTAGTTATTTTTACAAATTTAGCACTTTTATTTTAATTAATTATTAATTAATTTATGACAACATCATGATTTGACCTTTCATTTGGCTTTGAAAACATTGAACTATTGCCTTTTTCCAGTTTTTTGAACGGTTCGATTTTAAAACATTGGTTTGCAACTCATAAAATGGAGTATAATTTGGAGTTGTTCTAGTGGGAGTTATGGCCATTTTACAACAGGCTATTTAGGCTAGTAGAATGTATTCACAAAACAATGAATTTTGAATTCTCTTGCTTTTAGTCGTGTCTACTAGTTTTTCAAAGTATTTTTCTTTGTCACAAAAAAGAAAGGTTAGGGACAAAATTGACATAATTGAAAGCTTCGGGACCAAATTAACACAAGGTATAAAGGATAAAAATTAAATATATCGTTTACCCAAGAAAAAAAAAAAGGATGTATGAGTTAGCGGAAAATTTGAACACAATTGTGTGGCTAATTTTTGACAAGCAGGACAATACACATGCACCAGACATCCCTTACAAATTCTTTTGACTAGAAGAAAGAAATTTTATATTGGTATTGAGTGGTATATGTTGAGAGGTATATAAAATTAGTTCTCCAGTATTTAACTAGTTATTGTAGGATGGTACCTCTTACTCTTTGCATTAAACAGTGAACAATTCGGGAGTACCGTTAATACGCAAAAATTAGTGAAAGCATGCGGTGGCTTTCTTGAGCGCAACCTTCATTAGTAAATAGGTAAATTTTCTTGAATGTTAGTCCCATATTTTTAGGTTGGCTAATCATGAACATTTTTTTTTTTTTTGAGAAACTAATCATGAATAATTAATTGTTCATGATTTAGAACTTAGTTTGTCACGTTAGTTGGTATCGTTTGAATATTTAATTAAGACAAATCAAGAATCAAGCACTCGAAGACTCAACATTGTAGAAAATAGACTCCTATAGAACTGCATCTGCAACTCAACAGTTCAAAATCCACTTAACTTGATTGGTTGAACTGTACATCTCGACTGATCGAGATTAAATTTGTGCAAATTGGTTTTTTAGCAGTTCTTCTCAGTCGTTTGATCTAGGGTTTTGTGTAACTCAAGTACATTATAAATACAAGTCCTAGAGCTAAGGGTGGCAATTCGTGTTCATGTGTCGGGTTCGTGTCATGTCAAGATCTGAGTATTCGGCCATATAGCTTGATCTGAACCCGATTTGTTTAGTAAATGTGTCAAGAATCCCTAACTCTAACACGACCTATTTATTAAATAAGTCAACTTGACACGACACGTTAACATATTTGATTAATAAGTCACACTTGACTTGAATAACATGTATCAATTTTCATATATTTAAAATTAAAATATAATTACAACCAAGAGGGCAATGTTTTGTACACAGAACTGAAATTTTCTAAGTCCTCTTGAAGCATCAACTGGAGCCTAAGTGCATATAAAGATTCGATGATCAAGTGAAGTCGATGAAACCCAATTGACTACAGTTATTAGACAAATCTTTGAGAATGGATCTTGGAGTCATGAACTAGGAATTTGTGTGCAACAAATTAGAATAAAAAAGTCATTGGATCTCAAAGCTAGGTGGGGTGACATCAGTAAGTGCTGCATACAAACTTCTCTCCAATTCTAGTGGATTTTTTGCCTTGAGAATTTTGATAGTTTAATCCTCATAGGTTTTTACCGTGAAATAGTTTGTTTCATCGATTTTCTTGAGTTATCAATTTGGTATTTTACATGATTTATGTTTGTGTGATGTTATTCAATTTAGATCTAAAGAAAATTAATTACTTGGTTAAGAATTTGTTAATATTGTGACAATCGGGCCTTAAACCCTAACAATTAATTATATATCCCAAGTCGATCTTGTAGACAATCTATATGGAACTTAACACACATCCCTCAATATGTCTTTATAGTTTACAATAAAAAATTACACAAATGCATGCAATTCAGGATATTACATCTAACATGGAAAAAAAACTTAAAGATCATTTATAGAAAAATAAAACAACTGCAATATTTGAATGGCCTTCCACAACGTCTGTTATAAAGATGATAGTTTTATTCTCTCTCTCTCGCATAGACTCAGAGAAAGTATTTCTTGTGACAAATATACCAAGTCCCCCAAAGAATAAGCCAGTGATGGAATACCATGTGATTTAGTTTTTTTATATTCCTTGTCATGTCCCATCATAATTCCCACATGTTATATCCTCATTAGTTATTACATAGGTGACTCGGAAAGCACAAACATTACGCTCTAACCAAAAAAAAAAAAAAAAAAAAATTAACATTATGTTGTTGTTCAAAACGTAGACACTTCAGTTTTATCAAAGAAGAGGCCAGAGGACCCACCTTCGGGCATCAGAGCCAACATAACAGGACCTTTTGCACCTTCTTCAGTAGTCAAAACTCCAGTATTATGGTTAATGTCTGTGCTAACATACCCAGGATGGACTGAGTTGATTGCAATTTTGGGATACTTCCTTGCCAAAATCCTAGTATAAGCATTAAGAGCTGCCTTGGAGACGATGTAAGCAGAAAAATTAGCAGGCCAACCATTGGTTTCTATCAAATTCTTCTTGGCATCTTCTAGAAATCCATCTACCACCTTGTCCACTTTCTCTTCTATGAGGCCATCAATATCTTCTAGTTCCTTCCTTGCATTCTCATTTGAAATAAACTGAAATAAAAACACAAAATTAAAATTGAAATTTCTTGATAATCTGCCCTAGCAGTTTCCTACCACCAAATGGATATTGCATGGTCTATACAATCGTCACAGCCACAAAACATTCATGCCACACATAGATAAGATGAGTTTAATAAACTTGAGCTCTGTATTTACCAAAAATGATCTTGACCAAATGCAGCTGCTTATAAATGGTTTAATAAGATGAGTTTTCGAATTTTTACCTTTAATTGTCCAAAGATGGAAGAGACATTTACTATTCTCCCTGAATTGGATAATTGAATAAGCGGAATAAGTGCTTTGCTCAGTTTCTTGATCCCATAATAGTTTGTTCTTAGACAATTCTTTGCTGTTTCATAAGTCTGGTTTACAAGCTCCTTTAGAGGTCTGGCATTTGCACCTAGAAGAATCTGCATTATCATAAGCGATGGTAAATGATATTGCACTCATGTATAAAAAGTTTAACCTCTCTCTCTCTCTCTCTCTCAAATAGATAATTTTTATTTTTTTAGGGTTTGAGGATCATCTTCATTTGAAAATGATTCTTTTATGGTTCGAATTAAATATTAAATGTATGAAGGTGTTTGTAATATGTTGAGGCATTCAAAATTTTATATGATATGGTATTCAAAATTTTATAGTTCAAAGAAAAACCTTTCAAACTTTTTATACATCTTTTTTTTGGATGTGAATTTTGAAAATCTAACCGTTAGATTGTGTTTTCTTTATATTCTTAATATACATGTTAAATTTCATTCAAATCGGATTTTATTTACTATTTATTCAATAAACTTATTTTTTATACATAATTTTATACCACAAAAATTTGAAATTTAAATATAGAATATGAATTTTGAAAATCTAACTGTTGAATTGTATTTTTTTTTTTTAATTCTTAACATGTATGCCAAATTTCGTTCAAATAAGATTTTATTTACTATTTGATAAATGAATTTATTTTTTATGCATAATTTTATACTACAAAAACTTGAAATTTAAATATTGATTAATGACATAACTATTGATCTTTAATTTTCTTAAAATTATGTAATGATAGAAAATATAATAAAAAACATGCACCTATAGTATTTAAAATTTCTGGTTTATGTCTTTAATTTGTGACAAGCAAAGATAATATAATATTGAAAGACATACTTCTGTAACATCAAGTTTCCACAATTCCTCGCTGACTATGGCTCCATTAACCCCAGCATTATTTACCTGCGATTTGGAAGTAATGTCAAAGTTAGAGCTACCAAAATAGGGGAAAGGAACAAGATTTCATTTGTATTTTAAATTTTTACCCAATAGAGTGACAACACATGTTCATCTAACTTGGCAATTGAAAAAGAGAAAAACAAAAAAATTAAACAAAAACAAAAACAAAGAAAGAAGAAGGCTAATTTTCTTTAATACTGTAAAGTTGAAAGAAGAGGTTGAAAAAAAGAATTATTCTCATTTTCTAATAATATTCACATCCAGTTAAGGAAAAAAAAAAGGCATTTTAACTCACCAAAAAGCTACTTTATTTATTTTGTATAACTAGTTTACCATGTATACTACATCTCATTTTACATTTTACAATGCATTGTATTAAATATTCTAGAGAGAGAGAGATATTTATCTTTGTTCGAAGTATGAGCTCATTGGATATTCATAGTTTGATTATTCTCATCTACAGTTCAAAAACTCAAAATAATCACTTTCGTATATAGACTCATCAATTGATACTTTAGTTTCTTTCTTAATATCAAGATATAATGATTGTATTAAAAATTTAGCATATAATTCCACAATGGGGAAATAGTAAAATTATTATCAATTTTAATACAAAAATTGGGTTTTGATGACACATCGATAATATAATTAATAAATATTTTGATTAATTTTTTTTTATATACGTTGCATTTACCAATATGTCAAGCTTCCCAGATTGGTTTGTGATGAAATCCGCCAAAGTAGAAATGCTAGCCGAGTCCTCCAAGTCTAGTTGATGAAAAATCACATCAGAGTATCCAGCGGCATTGAGTTTTTCAACAGCTTCATTGCCCCTCTTCACATCTCTAGCAGTTAATATCACTTTGACTCCGTTTGACGCTAATTGTTTAGATATTTCAAATCCTATCCCTCTATTGGCCCCCGTTACAAGTGCAATCCTACACGAAAAAGTTCGTAATTAATACAAAAACAATGAAAGAAGTGAGCATTAAGGAGATATATATATATATATATATATATATATATATATATATATATATCTCATGCTTACATTTATTAAGTTTAACTAGAATACATTTATGGGGTTTGCTTGTTTCACATCCAACAATGTTTATAGTTTTTTCACATATCATGTCTAAACTCTTTCACATGATATATCATATATATGTAAAATACAAACTCCTAGTATGATGGTCAAATTACCTCTTTGTCCCAGCATTCTTGGTTGGGTCTGCCATTTGTTATGAACGTACGTAGAGTCTGTTTAATGCGCACAATGTCCCTTGACAATAAATTAATGTTTTATGATTTTGCTCTTGGTGAAAGGCTGCAATTAGGGTTAGGTAAGAGCTTATATGTATTTATAGTTGCATAAATGTTTGATATTATTTGTCACAGCCAGCTTTTCTACGTAGGCAGTGACGTCAGAGGGTAGTTCCTATGAAAATTCAAAATATAAATTTTACTCACTGTTCTATGTGGAGCTGCTTTTCTACGTAAGCCATGACGTCCGAGGTTTATCCTTAAAAATTCCAAATACGATGTTTATGTTTATTATTACTAGCATCATTGTCCAATTCATATTCGGAATAGGAACAAAGTTAACGTTTGAAGTTAAATATTGCTCTGTACAGCCCAGCCTATTTCATATTTATTTTACTAAATTTTCATAAAAAATTATAAGTGACATGCAAATTATTATTAGTAAATAAAAAAAAATTTAATAGCAAGTTTACTTATTACCAATTTACCACTTTGGTAGTTGTCTTTGTTGTGTCTTCGATTTTCTTAGTAGGTTTATTTTGATTTGGAGAGATTAATAGTTTTTCATTTTATTATATATATCATCTATCTCTCAATCTTTTATTATTTGCTAAATTTCTTAGTGATTCAAGAATTATGGTTTTGCATGTGATTGAGCCATTTTTTAATTTATGTTGAAAATAATTTTGTTTTAGATTAAAATACTTGTATATGAAAGATTATTAAACAAAATTTTCTTTATACTTGTTTATAGTTTATTATTTTCTATTGGCTTTATAACAATTGTGAAAATTCATTTGAAAGTTTTTTACATTGCTTTAATATTTTTTTAGTAAATTTTTAATTTTTTTTCAAATTTATTACCTTTATTTTTAGAGTTTGAATTTGATAAGGAAGGGGTGTAAAATTTAAGTTTTATATCTTCTAATAAAAGATTGTCAAGTCAACTTTTTACTTAAAACTTAATACATCCTACCACACTTAATAATATCTCAATAAATTTCTAGTTGGGTTGGATTTTCAAATGGGTATTAGAATTAATTAGGTGTGGTTGTGTCTATTCTTCAATATGTGATAAGATGATGTGACATATTGAGATTGAAGGATGTGAAACTTGGATTTAACAACACGTCCTTATAAAATTTAATCTCTTATTTTTATTTTAATTAATTATTAAGGACAAAGTTTAGCTACAAATTTGGTTTAAGCTCAGCTCCCATTAAAAAAAAGTTAATATGACTACATATTTGGAAAATTTAATTACTAGATTGCATGTTGTTAATTTTCTTAACAAGCATGTCAAATTTCATGTCAATTGGATGTTATTTATTTTTGATCCACAAACTTATTTTTCATGCATAATTCTAAACTAAAAAGACTTAAAATTTAGATATTTGATTGATAATGTAGCTATTAATCTTTGATTTTTTTTTTTTTTGAAAATTATGCAAGCATTAAAAATATAAGAAGAAAATTATAAATTTCTCAAAATTCATGTTCAATTAAAAAAATATTGAGTGGAATGGTATGTTATTTGAAATTTTTCTGGTGGGAGTTATGACCATTTTACTAAAGGCAGTTTGGGCTAGAATAATGCTTTCATGAAATGGTAAATTTTTAATTCTCTTGCTTTTAGTTGTGTTTATTTGTTTTCCAAAGTGTATTTCCCAATTTTCAAGTCTTTGTTATGAGTTTTATTAGTTTGGCCTAGCATAATGTTTTAATTTTGAATTTTTGTTTAAATGTTATATAGTTGGAAATATATAAGTTTTCATCAATCATGCTTGGAAGGTTTCTCCAAGCTAGTCCTATATAAATCCTAGTTCATGTATGGATCAAAACAAAGAGTCTTATTTTCAGCCTTGTGATTTTGAGAAGAATAAATCCTAGCTACTTTGAGAGAGAGAGAGAGGGAGAGAGAGAGATGTTTGAGAAAAAATGATTATACTTTTTTAAGTTAGAAGGAAAGAAAAGGGTATATGAGTATCTTTCATTTTTTAACCAAGCATGCACCATTTTTACACACAACAAAGAGTTAGCAGATATGAAATATATTTTATTTTAAATAATTATATAAGTATAATAAAATACTATTAAACTAAAATTAAGGGATTTTCTTACAATTAGAGGCCTTAGGCAATTACCTAAAGGATAAAAAGAAAGAGTTGGCACCGAATATAACTTTTTTTTTTTTGGGAAGTATTTGGTTCCCAAGTAGGAAAGCAATTAAAAGCAAAAGGCATAGAATGTGGGATCCAATATCATCACTTTCCTCACTAAATTGGAAATATCTATAGGAAGCATCAGGGGATGATATCTATGTTTGTAGAAACCATATACCCTTGGAAATATCTATGTTTGTAGTTTGCAACATAGTTTTCAAAACCAGATCAAATCGCTTGGTTTGATTGAGTTAACTGTGAATCAAGTTCCAATTTGGGATTTTAATTACAAAAACCAACCATTTTAAATAATGGCCTAAAAGCTTTCAAATTGCTGGTTGAACCAACAAATTGATGATCTAACCGCAGTTAGGTCGGTTCAAGAGATTCCATTTATGAGGAAAACTTTATAAAGGAGATTAGAAAGTTTAAAATCGAGACCCCTCACACTTTTGAAAGAAATGCTAAGCATGCTAATTCACTAAGGTAGTTGCCTTTGTTATGTTTTCAATTTTCATATTATATTTATTTTACTTTTAGGCATTAATAGTCCTTTTTTTTTTCTTTCTTAAAATCATATTAATATTTTTTTTTTCATTTTATTATATCACCCATCACTCAATCTACAATTATTTGCTAAATTCATTAGTGATTCAAGAATAATGTGAATGTGCTATTTATAAATTTATATTGAAAATTTTTTATTTAAGATTAAAATGCTTTTTATTTGAAAGATAATAAAACATAATTTTTTAATGGTTGTTTATACATTATTATTTTGAAAATTCATTTGAAATTTGTTCAAGTTGCTTTAGATATATTTTTAGTAATTTTTACAAATTTAACAGTTTTCATTTTCATTGATTATTAATTTATTTATAACATCATCACAATTTAATCTTTAGTTTGGCCTTAAAAATCATAAACTTTTGCTTTTTCTAATTCTTTGAACGCTTCAATTTTAAAACATTGGTTTGTAACTCATCAAATGGAGTGTAATTTGGATTTTTTCTAGTTGGAGTTATGGTCATTTTACTATAGAATATTTAGGCTAGTAGAAATGTAGAATGTATTCACAAAACAACGAATTTTGAATTCTTTTTACTTTTAGTCGTGTCTACTTGTTTTCCAAAGTGTATCTTCCTGTCACAAAAAAAAAAAGGGTGTATCTCCCTTATCTTCAAGTTTTGTTAATGAGTTTTCTTAATTGTATTAGGTCAAGTTTATGAATTTTTGTTTGAATGTTGTTAGGACATATGTGAATCATGTTAGGAATATATATTATTTAGAATTGACTAATCCTTTGACAAAACGTACTTTACTTGTAATTGGGTAGATCTACGATGTGTTTAATATTTCAAGGAACAAGAGTTCAAGTCCAAGTGTTAAAACCATACAAATCTGTCCAAGAAACAAGTGAAGAAGTGCTGAATTTTAAAACTCGATAGCTATCTCGACAAATAGCATCTATCGAGATTTAAAAGGCTTGTTTAGCCCGATGTTCGACAGCTGCTCGATAGATAACCTATCTATCAAGATTTACGAAAATCAGTTTTTCAGATCTGATTTCACACCAATCCATGTATATCTGTTTAGGCTCTCTTTTCTCACAACCCTAAACATATATAAGGATTATTTTAAGGGCCGTCATGGCTGATGCAACTCAATGCAAAAGTTTTTCAAAAACATATTGTGATCGGAGATGTATACCCTAGTTCATCTTTCTCTTCAAGAAGCTACTGTGTTTGTACGCTGTAGGGTTTTGTAACCAAGGAGCTTCGTGATCTTCATTGTGTTGATGAACTGAAGAACTTTGCAGCCAACATCCTTCTCAAGTTGGTGGTTAGTCATGTACTGGGATCCACGCATCGATTGGTTAGTCACGTACTGGGAGCCGTGTATTGAAAATGAGAAATTTTCACTATAGAACAAGTCCAACTGGGTATTGGGGTAAGAGTTCAATTGTAGGTTGGTATAAGGTAGTAGGATTTCTTTACTTGTAACCGCTTGTTGTGATAATAATGGATTCTCGGGAGTGGTGGCTTTAAATTCACTCGGTGGGATTTTGCCTTGGAGTTTTCCCCATTCGTAAACAAATCACCCGTGTCAAATTTATTTTCTGCTGCATTTAGTTTAATTGGTGATTTGTTTATGCTAACACGCTTATTGCATGCTAATTGAATTGATTAATTATCTTTGCTAATTAATTGGTTAATTTCATCACAAGGGGTCAATACATTCTTGGCATATCAATTGATAAATAATAAAATATCAATAATAACTGCATACGTTATGATAAATGAGGGTGGTACCTACCAATATCCTGGGGCAAGGTCGAGCAGGTTGACTCGTCGGCAAGCCAGTTGTCACTCACTCGAACGTACTCTCTTGCTAAGTTTCTGTTGAAGTCAGGGAGACACGATATCAACCTTACCATGGTGTCCCTAACCTTAAGGTAATACCCCGACTTCTCATTACCGCATAGACTGTACATGAAGTTAATATTGTGGTGGTTAAGGTGTAATCCGTACAGGTCATTAAACCTACTAACACTGCTCACTACTTGATAAAAATTTGGTGGGACTTGGTTGGGCCAAAGACCATAGAATCTAAGGGTCCTAAGTATTAACGGGTCTGCTAGAAATCTTACCCCACCCTCTAATATAGCTATCAACAGGAAGAACACCACATGAGGGCGCTTATCATTTTTTATGTTATCCTCATGACAGTATGCTACATCTACATCTAAAGGAATGTCAAACCTAGCCCTAAAATTGGCTAAGGTAGCCTTGGTCCTAAGAAGGTGTGAAAAACCCATGCTTGTATATCAGATAAAGGGAAGGAAACTTAAAAAATAAGGTAAGGAATGAAGCACTTACAGTAGAAACGCTAAGGGAGACTTGCTCGAGAAGGAATTTGTGCTCAAGAATTTAGAGCACTCAGAAATAAGGAAAGTAAGAAATGAACCAAGGAGATGGGAGTTGCATTTTATAGGCAGAAGGATTTAGGAGGCAATAAATGGATGTTTAGGCAGGAAAGCCATTAAATTCCCTTTTTTTATTTTATATATATATAATCGTTGCATGCGCAACCTCGGTTCATGAACTGTCAGGCAATGATGGCCGTTTGATGAGACAACCTGTTATCCCATCTGTCAAACGTACAGGCTATCTTGTCTGCAACTGATGACTGAGGAAAAAAAAGTATGCGCAATAAGGATTCTTGATCCTATCCCTATGAACGGGGAAAGGATCAAAGGGGGGGGGGGGGGGGGGGGCTATAGTATGGTCATTGAACCATTTCCAGTAGCCCCATGGAGTGGTTGGATAACGATTCCTTGATATGCCCAATCTCTGTTGTTCGATAGCTTCAACTGTGGACCGAGATGTCCTCAGGGGCTAGCCATGCTCGGATCCATTCCGATAGATGTCGGTAATGCCTTGGGAAATATCGCTGTTGAGTAGCATCCGACATCTATTATGAGTCCCAAGGATCGAATTTCTATTTCCAAAGTGGGGCCCCTCTCATCAGGAATAATTCTAGTGGCCCCATCCGCACGAAGAACGTTGAAAACAATCATTGTTTATCCACCAACAAAAGGTTATAAATAGGGAGCAAGCAGAAGGGGGAGGGGTTGGATCGTAGAAGGTAGAGAACTAGAAAGGAGTGAGAAAGAGAGAATAGGTTTAGAAGCCAGATTGCTCGGTTATTCCAATCAACAATCCCTTTTTAACTTCAACCCTAATTCAAAGGAACTTCCTGTTATAGGATATACATAAGCCTACTATAATAAGTAAATTGTGAGCCTAATCACGTTTCTGGACCCATAATTGAGAACTAGGCACCCACAATATATTTATATAAAAATTTAAAGCAACCTAAATTTTCTTTCTTTAGAGCACTGAAAGTATAAATGAGTCAAAAAGTTTTTTATTTCGAAAAGTATAATGTTGCTCTAACAACTAGTATTAAAAGAGTTTTCACATAATATAAAGTAGAATAAAAAAGCCTTTCTAAAGCTTTTATTGATCAATGCAAGATAGAAATAAACCAACTATAAGATTTAAAGAAGCTTCCATAACACATTTTCATTCTCCATGTTTCTTCCCTATGCTTATGTATGGGTAGCATCATTTCTTATTCAAAAGGTTGATACTTCCATTTGATCAAAGAGGATGCCAAAAGCAGGGACGGACCCAGGTGCAGGGCAAAGGGGGCCCGGGCCCACCCTGGGTCCAAAAAAAAAAATTTTTAGTATGTAAAATTTTAAATAAACAGGTTTGGGTCCCTTGATTTTTAGCTTGGGCCCCCCTTAGTTTTTAGCTCAGGCCCCCCAGCCAGCCAACCCAAGAGTTTTCAAAAACCCAAGAAAACCTTAAAATATATATATATATATATTGTATAAATCTATTTATAATAATAATAATATAATATATAATAATGTGGTTTATATTAGAATATTAGATTATCTATTTATATCTGATAATAGTAGGAGGACAAATAATTTTTTAATTGTTTGATTTGATCTAATTGCACTTAAATAGTAATTTGCACTTCATTGTTCACACTTTTTTTTAACAAAAATTATTGTATAAATCTTCAAAATTTCATACCTATTAATCAATTTTTTATCCTAAATGCTGAAACATTAGATGTAACTCCTTAGAAAAGCTCTAAAATGTAAAAAGGTAAGTTCAAACCTATTAACCTAAGTACAAATAATTTAGTACAGTGAAAAAAATGTAGGCACAAGTTTACTTAAAGTTAGTTTGTGAAATAAAGTAATTTAATTTTGGCCATAATTTGGGCCAAATTAACTTGAGTTTTTTGCATTTTGAGCCAACGTAGGCTTAACCTATTAACACAATGTAGGCATAACTAACTTGCTCCTCCTAAGAAAATTTCCTGGCTCCGCCAGTGACTATATGGATGTGCGTTTGAATTTTTTTTTTTTTTTTTTGCTTATTTCCGGCCCTCCCTAGTTTGAAATCCTGTGTCCATCCCTGGCCAGAAGTACCACCTTCAGGCATCAAAGCCAACATCACAAGACTTTTTGCACCTTCTTCAATAGTTAAAACTCCACTGTTGTGGTTTAAGTCTGTGCTAGTATACCCTGGACACACGCAATTCATTGCCATTTTAGGGTACTTCCTTGCTAGAACCCTTGTATATGCATTAAGAGCTGCCTTGGAGACTACGTAAGCAGAGATTTTAATAGGCCAACCTTTGGTTTCAATCAAAGTCTCCTTGACATCTTCTAGAAATCCTTCCACCACCTTGTGCACTTTCTCTTCTATGAGGCCATCAATATCTCCTAGTTCTTTCTTTGCAATCTAATTTGAAATAAGCTGAAATATTTACATAATTGAAATTTTAATTTCTTGTAAAAAAAATTTCAAGCAATCTCCTAGAACCAAATGTTTAGTGCAGGTCCAACACAATCGTCGCAGCCATAATCTTGCACTTTGTATTGCCGTGAAATATTCATGACCAAATATAGCTGACTATAAATGGTTTAATAAGATGAGTTTTACATTCTGTACCTATAATTGTCCGAAGGTGGAGGAGACATTTACTATTCTTCCTGAATTGGATAATAGAAGAAACGGAATAAATGCTTTGCTCACTTGCTTGGTCCCATAGTAGTTTGTTCTCAAACAATCCTTAGTTGTTTGATAAGTTCACTTTATGACTTCCTTTAGAGGTATGGCATTTGGACCTAAAATCTGTATCATTATATGCAAAGGTATTAAATGATGTTGATAGGCCAAGAATGTATTGACCTCTTGTGATATATTAATTGATTAATTGACCAAGTTTATTAATTAATAAAATTAACATGCAAAGTGCGTGGTAGCACAAACAAATCACTAATTATCTAAAGTATGTAGCGGAAAATAAATTGACACGGTGATTTGTTTACGAATGGGGAAAACCAACATGGAAAAAACCCCACTGAGTGATTTTAAGGTCACCACTCCCAAGAATCCACTATTATCAAAACAAGCTGTTACAAGTAAAAGAATCTCAGTACCTTATACAAACCTACAGTTGAACCCTTACCTCAATACCCAGTTGGGCTTGTTCTGTAGTGACAATCTCTCATTTTCAATGCACAGCTCCTAATACGTGACTAACCAATTGCGTGGATCCCAGTACGCAACTTAATCACCAACTTGAGCAGGATGTTGGTTGCAAAGTTCTTCAGTTCATCCAGACGATGAAAATCAAGAAGTTCCTGGTCATGAAACCCTACGGTGTAAAAACACAACAGCTTCTTCAAGAGAAAGAAGAACTAGGGCAAACTAGGTTTCTCGTCACACTTTTCTTCACACTTGTGGAATTGTGCTCTTGTGCAACTATTCGTAACCTTTTACGGCCCTTAAAATAATCCTTATATATGTTTAGAGTTATGAGAAAAGAAAGCCCAACATACATTTAAGGATTGGATGAAAATCAGCTCTGAAAAACTGAACTTCATAAATCTCGACAGATATCCTATCTGTCAAGCAGTTGTCGAGCCTCGGGCTGAAACAGCTCTCTTAAACCTTGACAGAACTAGCTGTCTAGCTATCGAGCTTTAATGAACAACACTTTCTCACTTGATTCTTGGATAGACTTGTATGGCTTTAACACTTGACCTTGAAACCTTGTTTCTTGAAGCATTAAACATATCCTAGATCTACCAAATTACAAGTAAAATGCGTTTTGTCAAAGGATTAGCAAATTACATAAAATAGTGACATATGTTCCTAACATTGAATCATATATGTCCTAACAGATGTTACAATACTCTTATTTGTAAAACTTATATTAATTTCTATTTTCCTTTCATTTTAAGGGTTTTTTTTTTTTTTTTTTTTTTGCCCTCAAGGCACATTAAATTCTTCATATTGCAAGTCATCAAAATTTTGGGATATGCCTTCAGTTTGAGAGAAAGCGTGTTCTGCATAAAAGATATGTATCGTTTTCTCTAACCACATATGGAATCCACAACTATATAAGACTACATGTGATGACAAAATAATGTTATTTTATGGTTATGATGAGTGATCACATGATTCACATCATACTATGATGTAGGTTTGTCCAAGCAACCCCACCACCCGATGGGACCAACCATTAGTGGACCGATTCGATTCTTACATCAGTCAACAACGGGTCCCTTCTCTTAGAAACAAACCCCGGCTGGTTAAGTTGCAGGTGTCTTCCACGAAAAACCAAGCCACCCTACCTAATCGAAAAACACTTCAAGTAACCCTCGTATCTACCCAGATCCAACAACTATTAAGTCTTTCGCCACTTAGATCCAGCCATGTTTTAGGCCTTCTCCACTTAGATTCACTCAAATTTGGCGATGTTTAAATTAGATTTGCTCAGATTTGGTGATGTTTGGCTTAGATTTACTCAAATCTAGTGATGTTTCTCTCAAATTTGACCGGCGGAGTTTTGCCTAGATATGGCAATGTTTGGCTCTAATCTGCTCAAATCCGGCCAAACCTTTCTCTCCTCCACTCAAATTGAGCAAAGATCTACCTTCCTTCACCAACCACCACTCCATCGGTTTCAATCAAATCGAAAAATCATCTACCAAAGCTTGATCTAACTCAACTCATGGTTGTTGGCGGTTAGTCGCGGGTCTTCACTCCTTTTACTCGACCTGAGCTTTGAGTAACGAGTTAACCTAAAACTCGATCCACCTGACTCGTGGACATCCCTACTATGATGTACCCTCATACAGACAATAACTTAATGATGGATGAAATTACTTTTTAAAAAAACTTAAAAAATTTTCTACAACAGTTTTACTATCTGAATTTTTCAAAAATTTTGACTCAAAACAACATCGTTCAACAAAAGCAATGACATAACATTGAGTAGAGTGTGTAGCCAAATCGCCAAAACTGACCTAATCCAACCCAACCCGCCATGTTAGGTTAGGTTGTAAGATTTGTTTTTTACAGTGGGTCAAGTTGGGTTTGGGTCGTAAGATTCACAAATTCGCCTAACCTGACCCAAACCGCCTGTAATTAATATATATTTAAATTTTAAAAAAATATATTTAAAAATATATTATACAATTTTGTTATTTTCTTTTTTGCTCCTCTTCCTAAATAAAACTAAAACCCCAAAGTTCTCCTTGCATAGTTTGTGTTAGTTTGATGTTACTTTCAAGATTATTTGGTTATAAATTTGCTCTTATTTGTGATAGGGTTTTCCAATGCTCAATTTAATAATAACTGTAGAAACTCCAGGATTTTTTTCTAGGGGGGTTAACAATGATAGAGCTAGAAATTTGTCCCGGGGGAGGGGGGGGGGGGTGGTAAGTAAAAAACAAAATGATTTTTTTTTTCTATACATAAAATTTTCCATATTATAATAATCTAAAATAGTATTCTAAATACAATTCAATATACAATACAACTATATTGTACAATAGTCTAAAAAAGTTATTAATAGTTTAAATATCGATGAAATAACAATTATAATTAAATAATTAATCATAAATTTTTGTTTTTCAAATTAATAAAAACTAATTATATTTATGTGTATTATCAATTAAGTAAAAATATATGATAAAAAAGAATAGTAACACACCTAGTAGTAGAATTAGGAGTAAATGTGAAACTAAGAAAAAAAAATAGTAACTAATATAAGTTTTTGCTTTTGAAGTGTGATGTTTTAATCATACATGTGGACATGGTTGTTCTCTTGGAATTTGAGCAAGCGCTAAAAGACTTCTTGGACTTGAAAATATATAGAGTATTTATCAAATTATTTGATCAAACTAAGAAAATATAGAAGAGAGAAAGAGAGATAAGGAGAATCGGAAAGAATCACATATGACGTAGATAGAGATCTATTGGTTGTAACAGTAGTGTAATTTTTTGCTTATGAAGAAAAAAAAAGTGCAGGGAAAAACAACTTCATTTTACTGTCAACAGTAAAGTAAGCCAAAGTCTCGAAGAGATTTTTTTTTTTTTTTTTTTTTTTTTTAAATGAAGGAGCAAAAATTTGAAACAATTTTTTTATAAAATTCAATATACAATACTTACACAAAAATTTTATAACAAAATCTAGGTGGCAAATTATTAATGGTAGATAAAAAGTAATGTTAATTGTGAGTTAAAAATATTAAAAAAAAAAAAAAAAAAAAAAAAAAAAAAAAAAAAAACCCAGTTACAACTTGCCATATAACATTTATTGTGAAAGTAGTATTAAGATGATCATATTTCAGATTTATTTTAATTGTGTTTAAATAAACTTTAGGGTTAGGGTGTTCAAATTTTTATTTTTGGGGGGTCAAAACAAAAGTTAAAAAGAATTATATATATATATATATATATATATTTTACAAGTTATGGGGTTCATTTGAACCCCTTGACTTGAACATAACGTTGCCCCTAAATAATAATAATTTTAAAGAAATTGTTCAATCTATGGGCTTAATCCAATTCGCGTGAGTTGGATTGGGCCCTATGATGAATTGGATTAAGTTGAATTTTTTTTTTTTTTAACACAATACTATAATAGTAGATTCGGTTGACAAAACATTCACCAATGTGAATGCTCTAACACTCCATATACTAGGAAGAAAATAAATAGAATGAAAAGAATTATTTTAAAATATTCATTCTATTCCTATTTTTGGGAATTTTGACCGAGAGATTATAAAAACCATTCCCTAGTTTGGTGAATATCCTAATCTGAAAAACCATTCCCTTGTTTGTTGAATGTCCTAATCTAAAAGACTTGCAGGTGCAGCAACAAGAGTTGTGACCAATAAGTTTTAAGTAATAAACCATAATATTGGATAAATTTGAAGTAATAATGCGTAGAAAAATGAATATTTCTTTGAGGATTTCCCCTCTCTCCCCCTTTCTCTCTCTCTCTCTCTCTACAGGTATAATTTTGCTTTAACAACTAGTGTTGAAAGAGCTTTCACAGAATATAAAGTAGGAAAAAAATTTCTAATGCTTTTGTTGATCAAAGCAAGATCTAAATTAACAAACTATAAGATTTAAATAAGCTTCCTCAACTACATTTTTATTCTCCATGTTTCTTCCCTATGCTTATTTACTCATTGGGTAGCATCATTCTTATTCAAAGGTTGATACTTCCATTTGATCAAAGAAGAGGCCAGAAGGCCCACCTTCAGGCATCAAAGCCAACATCACAGGACCTTTTGCACCTTCTTCAACAGTCAAAACTCCAGTATTGTGGTTCAAATCTGTGCTGGTATACCCAGGAGTCACGGAGTTGATTGCTATTTTGGGGTACTTCTTTGCTAGAACCCTTGTGTATGCATTAAGAGCTGCCTTGGAGACTATGTAAGCAGAAATATTAACAGGCCAACCTTTGGTTTGAATCAAATTCTCCTTGACATCTTCTAGAAATCCCTCTACCACCTTGTCCACTTTCTCTTCTGTGAGGTTATCAACCTCTCCAAGTTCTTTCTTTGCATTCTCATTTGAAATAAACTGAAATATTTTACATAATTGAAATTTTAATTTCTTGAAAAAAAATTCAAGCAATTTCCTAGAACTAAATGTTTAGTGCCGGTCCTACACAATCATCGCAGCCATAATCTTGCACTCTATATTGCCGTGAAATGTTCATGACCAAATATAGCTGTTTATAAATGGTTTAATAAGATGAGTTTCACATTTTGTACCTTTAATTGTCCCAAGGTGGACACATTTACTATTCTTCCTGAATTGGATAATAGAAGAAGTGGTATAAGTGCTTCGCTCACTTGCTTTGTCCCATAGTAGTTTGTTCTCAAACAGTCCTCTGTTGTTTGATAAGTTTGCTTCATGACTTCCTTCAGAGGTATGGCATTTGGACCAAAAATCTGTATCATTATATGCAAAGGTATTAAATGATGTTACAGTACTCTTCTTTATAAAACTTGATTAATTTCTATTTTCCTTTTATTTTATGATTTTCTTTTTATGGCCACCACAGCCTCAAGTCAGTTTAAATTCTTCACATTGCAATAGTCATCAAAATTTTGGGATATGCCTTCAATTCGAAGAGAAAGCATGTTGTGCACTGCATATGGGATATGTTTCATTTTTCTCATATCATGTGAAACCCACAACTATATAAGACCACATTTGATGACAAAATAATATCATTTTATGGATAAGATGGATGATCACATGAATCGCATCATACTATGGCCGCGCATGTACCCTCATAAATAGAATAAATCTATTGATGGATGAAATTACTTTACAAAAGAAAACATAGAAAAAATTTCAAAAACTTGCCTCAACAATCTTATTAGTTTGAGTATTGTCCGAATTTTTCAAAAACTTAAGCTGTGATGCAGAGCCAGACGGGTTCTACATAACATCGAGAAACTTACTTGATCAACGCTAAGTTTTCTTCGTTCCTCTGGGTTAATTATGGATCCATTAATCCCTGCATTATTTACCTGCAATTTTGAAATAATAGCAATGTCAGAGCCACCAAAAGTGGGGGAAAAGAACAAGATCTCAGTAATTAACAAACGACTTTCGTTAATCAACCTAATTACAAAAGGGTCGGGAGAAGAAAGAATACTAGACGATTCATCTTTGTTTAGAACTACAAACTGGTCATTGCAAGAAAAATTATTTATTTATTTTTATAGAAAGAAATCTGATGACACACAAATGGACCAATACAAGCATGTATGTCTTTAAATTCAAAACCTATGATTCCTTAATTATTCTAGAGATTCTTTGTAACATAATAAGAAGCAAAGCAAAGATCTACCCTCTCAAAAATAACACTTGGAATTCCAAAGATGTATGTATAATTAAGCTGCATTACCAATATGTCAAGCTTCCCAAAGTGGGTTTTGATGAAATCTGCCAAAGAAGAAATGGTAGTTGGGTCCATCACATCTAGTTGATGAAAAACCACATCAGAGCATCCTTTAGCTTTGAGTTTTTCAATTGCTTCATTGCCCCTCCTTACATCTCTAGCAGTTAAAACCACCCTGATCCCATTTGAAGCTAATTGTCTACATATCTCAAATCCAATCCCTTTATTGGCTCCGGTTACAACTGCAATCCTTGGGTAAAATTTTTTTAAAAAAAAATTAATAATTAGGACATATGTATATAAACTCAGTTCTATATGTGAAATGGAAAGATTAGAGTTGTCGAAGATAAAATTACCTCTTAATCCCCGGATTTATGGTTGTTTCTGCCATTTGTTATGAAAATTGAAGAGTTTGTATTATTAATGCAGAATATGGCTTATCTGAAAATTTATAGTTCTGCTCTAGGTATAGTTTTATAGGTGTTTAATTTGCCGCAGGTGCTGTATATATTTTATTATTGAGTTTTCAAAGTATAGTTGAACCTTGAAGTAGAAATTGTTAATGTCTATCTTTATAACGTATGCCATGACGTCTTCCTCTTCCGACGGACGCTGGGTCAAAAAATCATGAGAAATGTAGGAAGGACTATATATTTATCCTGCTGTTCAATTGAATAATTTCTTGTCATACACTCTTGCCAATCCATGACTAACCAACAACACTAATTGCGGTTTAGGAACAAATTGTGCTAAGTGTACTATACGACTTCTATAAATAATTTTTAGTTAGTATTATAAGAAAGCAGAAAAATTCAAGAAACCGGTTCTTTTTCTCCAGCCGATTAATTTATTAATCTGACAAGTGATTTCACAATTTGTACCTAAACCGCAATTGGTCTTGTTGGTTAGTTATGGATCCCCTTAATGATATGTGAGTTTTGTTGCCAACGGTCCGAAACCATATGTGAGTATATATGAAAGTTAGTATAGTATCTGTATGAGGAAGGGCTTTCAAGCCTCCTTAACTGGTGCCGAAAGCACTGGTTAAACAAAAGCCAAAAAGTTTTGCTCTTGGTTTAGGTCTGTAGTGAGAGCTATGACATTATCCACCCCTGTAATTTTAGTTATATCTGGCTTTTCTATGTAGGCCGTGATGTTTTCCTATCTCTGTCTATGCCTACGTAAGTTATCTACGATAACCCATTACGTAGGCCATGACACTTTTCTAAACTCCTAATTCCTAAATACCATTGGTGGGCAATTATTAATAATAAATAATAATAATAAAAAAAACCCTTAGTGAGGGCTATCTAAAAATAAATTATCAGTGGTGGTATAACAACATCTGGACTCCATAATTTTTAAACCCTAATCCTAACTTGACTTGGTATATATAGGTTTTGAGTCACTAGTTCATTGTTTCATGAACCCATGGATCATTGGTCGAACCACAAGTTCAACAAAATTGAAGATAAAAATAAAAATTATTTTTCAAAAAACTAAAAAAAGTTTAGATTGATAGATCCATTTTTTAAAAAAATATTCACAACAAAATATATAAACATATAATGACATAATGAAATATTAATTATTTGGCCAAAACATTGTTATCATCTTTAAAATTTGCTTGGATTTCATTTTTCATCCCTAAATATTAAAAAGTACATTCTCAACCATAAACTTTGTTAATGCATTGTGTAAGGACTAGATTGAAAGACAATTTGAGGTATGTGTTGATGACGAGCTTGTCAAAAGTTAACAAATCGAACTCCAACTAGATGATTTCGTGGAGACCTTTCAATCCCCTTTGGAAGTACGAGATGAAGCTTAATCCAAGAAAGCGTTTTGTTAGTATTTTTATGTTTCCATGATGAAAAACTTCCATGTATTTTTGGGCCTCTATTTGCTTGTAATGACAGATAGGTAATGAATGTTGCAGTTGAAATTTCAAAGTACTGTGCATCAAAGTATTTTGGTTGTGTGAGGATTCAATCTTGGTCAAACAAAATTCAAATTCTCAGTCATGTGAGCATGTTCTAGGTTGTGCGAACTCCAAGTTGAAAGTCACTGTGGACCTTCGATAGACTAATAGACACTAGGTCAACAAAGAACTTGTTTCATGAATTTTGTTGATTTGTTTCAAGAGGAACTTGTGTGCCAAACTCTAGCCCTAACCCTACTTATATTTAAACTTTACTTCAACCTTAACATTAATAGAAGGATGATGATTGATGGCCACCAAATACAAAAGAAACAAGTTAAAGCCCTTTAGACTTCCAACCCTCGCCAACACACATTTTTATTCTCCATGTTTCTTCCGTATGCTTATGTACTCATTGGATAGCATTATTTCTTATTCAAAAGGTTGATACTTCCATTTGATCAAAGAAGAGGCCAGACGGCCCATCTTCAGGCATCAGAGCCAACATCACAGGACCCTTTGCACCTTCTTCAACAGTCAAAAATCCACTATTATGGTTCAAATCTGTGCTGACATATCCAGGATTCACGGAGTTGATTGCTATTTTGGGGTACTTCCTTGCTAGAACCCTTGTGTATGCATTAAGAGCTGCCTTCGAGACCATGTAAGCAGAAATATTAATAGGCCAACCTTTGGTTTCAATCAAATTCTCCTTGACATCTTCTAGAAATCCCTCTACCACCTTGTCCACTTTCTCTTCTGTGAGATCATCAACATCTCCTAATTCTTTCTTTGCATTCTCATTTGAAATAAGCTGAAATATTAACATAATTGAAATTTTAATTTCTTGAAAAATCTTTTATGCAATTTCCTAGAACCAAATGTTTAGTGCAGGTCCTACACAACCGTCACAGCCATAATCTTGCACTCTATATTGCAGTCAAATGATCATGACCAAATATAGCTAATTATAAATGGTGTAAAAAGATGAGTTTTACATTTTGTACCTTTAATTGCCCCAAAATGGAGGAGACATTTACTAGTCTTCCCGAATTGGATAATAGAAGAAGCGGAATAAGTGCTTCACTTACTTTCTTGGTCCCATGGTAGTTTGTTCTCAAACAATCCTCAGCTGTTTGATACGTTTGCTTCAAGATTTCCTTCAGAGGTATGGCATTTGGACCAACAATCTGTACCATTATATGCAAAGGTATTAAATGATGTTACAGTACTCTTGTTTAAAAAGCATGATTAATTTATATTTTCCTTTTATTTTATGATTTTTTTTTATGGCCACCACAGCCTCAAGTCAGGTTAAATTCTTCACATTACAATAGTCATCAAAATTTTGGGATTATGCCTTTAATTCGAAGAGACAGCATGTTGTGCATACGGGATATGTTTCATTTCTCTCACAATAATTATGTAAGACCACATTTCTCTCGCAACAATTATATAAGACCACATGTGATGACAAAGTAATGTCATTGTATGGTTATGAATCTTATGATAAATGATCACATTCTTTTTTCATTTTTATTATAGAAATGTAGGGTAGTGGGGCTGGGAAGCAGGAAAGTTTTTTTTTTCAATGATAGATGGTGGTTTTAGAGTCTGTTTGAGAGCTGATGAAAGTTTCAGCTTATTTTAGTTTTTAGCTTATTTTTTATAATATTTATGGGTCCGTTGCACTTTTTTGTATTATTCATATGTAGTAAGTTGTTTTAGAGTCTTTTTGACAATAAGTAGCTTCCAAACAGACCTTTTGTTTGTTTTTTTTTTTTTTTTAAGAAGGGGGTAGTGGAAATTAGGAAGTGGGAAGAGTTTGGTTTTTTTGAACGTTAAATAATTATTTTATTTTTATTTTTTGTAGATTTACAGTTTTACTCTTATTTCTTTTTTTAAAGGATAAGAATAAGTTAATTAAATTAAGGATATTTTTTTTTGAAATAAAAAAGACAATAACTAACCTTCCGAATTCTTTTTGTTTTTCATGTAAATATAGGAACTTTATGGAATTTCTTAATATATAGAGATTTTTTTTTTGATTTATAATTTTAACCTTATTTTTGTTTTTAAGAAATAAGAATAAATTAATTAAATTAAGGGATTTTTTTTAAAAATTTTTTTAATAACTAACTTTTTATCTTCTTAATATTAAGAGATAAGAGAAAAGACAAAATTTATTCATGGATGAAATTACTTCACAAAAGAAAACATAAAAAAATGATTCTTAAAAAAAAATAATAATAAATAAATAAATAAAAAACTTGCCCCAACAATCTCATTAGTTTGACTGTCCGAATTTTGCAAAAACTTATCTCCAAAAACAACATCGTTCAAGGAAAGCTGTGATTCAGAGCCAGACGGGTTCTACTTCTAAATAACATTGAGAGACTTACTTGATCAGCGCTAACTTTTCTTCGTTCCTCTGGGTTGCATATGTGTCCAGTAATCCCCGCATTATTTACCTGCAATTTTGGAATAATAGCAATGTCAGAGCCACCAAAAAGAACTAGATCTCCTCAATTAACAAATGACTTTCGTTTATCAACCCAATTACAAAAGGTTGGGGAGAAGAAGAAAGAATACTAGACGATTCATCTTTGTTTAGAACTACACAAACTGGTCATTGCAAGAAAAGAAAAATTATTTATTGATTTTTATATAAAGAAAAATTCAAAACCTATATATGATTCCTCAGAAATCCTAGAGATCTACCCTCTCAAATATAACACTTGGAATTCCAAAGATGTATGAATAATTAAGTTGCATTACCAATATGTCAAGCTTCCCAAAGTGGGTTTTGATGAAATCTGCCAAAGAAGAAATGGTAGTTGGGTCCATCACATCTAATTGATGAAAAACCACATCAGAGCATCCTGCAGCCTTGAGTTTTTCAATTGCTTCATTGCCCCTCCTTACATCTCTAGCAGTTAAAACCACCCTGATCCCATTTGAAGCTAACTGTCTACATATCTCAAATCCGATCCCTTTATTGCCTCCGGTTACAACTGCAATCCTTGGGTAATTTTTTTTTTTTTTTTAAATAAAAAAAAAATTAATAATTAGGATATCAGAATATAAACTCAGTTCTATATGTGAAATGGAAAGATTAGAGTTATTGAAGATAAAATTACCTCTTAATCCCCGGATTTATGGTTGTTTCTGCCATTTGATATGAAAAGTGAAGAGTTTGTATTGGCAATGCAGAAGATGGCTTATCTGAAAAGTTTTTTGATAAACGGCTTATATGAAAAGTTAGGGTTCTGTCTGCTCCACGTGTAGTTTTAGGATTGAAATCCTGACGCATTAGAATTAAGCGGTTGAGATTGAGGGTTGGAAAAACCACTTTCAATCTTAATTATTGAATAAAATAAAATAATTAATAATTAATAAGTTGTGCCATAAAATTTGCTGAGAGAGAAGAAAAGGGTAATTGTCAATTTGCATGATGTAATTGAACCGGCTCAATCCCCTGTAATAAAATATGCAATTACACCGTTCAATTACTTCTCTTTTTCTCTCTTAAAAATTTTTATCACACCCACTTTTAACTATTTTTACTTTTTTTTTTATTTAATGATTAAGATTAAAAATTTGAAAGTAACTTTTTTTAACTCTCAATCTCAATTACTCAATATTATTGTGTATTGTACTTGATGTCAATCCTATTAGATGATGTTTGGCTCGTCGTAATATGCCATTTTAATGTGATGCACATTGCCTTAATATGATACTAAGGGGTTTGGTTCATTTGATTTTTTCTAACATTATCGTAATCTAAGATTATAAAATATATCACATCACTTTAATCACATCAGCTTCTTAAATGGATGTGATCTTACATTACTTATTAATGGGGACGTAATAATTTATTTAATTGGCAAATTTGCACATACTAAAAATTTTTATTTTACTCATGAGAATCACTAAAATATAATAATAAAAAACCTCAAAATTTTATTTTTTTTAGTGTTTTTTTTTTTTTAGGTTTTAGGGGTAATTTGGTCATTTTGGGCCTTCCAAGGGTATTTTTTTAGTTCAAGCATAATTTTGGCATTTTTTGGTGTTGAGAATGCTTTCAATCAAGTTTTTATAATAATAATAATAATATATTTTAATTTTTTTTAAGAATTTTTATGAATCAATTATATAAAGTTACATTCATGGATTATGATTGGAATGCAATTTAATGAAATCAATTATATAAACGGTACATTCATGGATTATGATTGAAATGCAATTTAATGAACGAAACACCTTAATGTCACATTAAAGTAATGTAATTGAATGAATCTAAGATTACAAAAATGTAACATTACACCTTAATGTAACATTAAGCAAACCAAACTCCCCCTTATCGTCTTTAAAGTTTGCATAAATTTCATTTTTCATTCCTAAACATTAAGTCTCTGTTTGGCCAGCGCGTTTGCATCTGGCGTTACGTTTTCAGCTCCTTTTTTTTTTTTTTTTTTTTCTTTCACACGCGTTTCAAGCTTTTCCCAGCCGTTTGTTACTGTGCAGCACTGTAGCGGCTACTGTTCATTGAACAGTAGCCGCAATAATTGACTTTTCAACCCAAATTTCACTGTTCACGGACCCATAATTTTCACTTTTCAGCAACTTTTTCATTAAAAATGGGTCCCACGGTACTATTCACACATTTAAAAATTATTTTGCTACAGTGTTTTCAATTTTCAGTTTTCAGCTGTATCCAAACAGACCCTAAGTCCGTTTGGCAATGTTGTTCTAATAATGTTATTTGTATTTTTTGGAAATACGTGTGAGTGAAAAATGTGTAAAAATACGTGTAATATTGTTTAAACATTGGAAACTGTTGTTTAAAATACTCTACCAAATAGCCCTTAAAAAGTTCATTTTTCAACCATAAACTTTGTTAAAGCATTGTGTAAGGACTAGATTGGAACACATTTTGAGGAATGTGTTGATGACATGCTCGTCAAAAACTAACAAGTCAAGCTCCACCTAGTTGATCTCTTGGAGACCTTCAATACCCTTTGGAAGTACGAGATGAAGCTTAATCCAAGAAAGTGTTTTGTTATTGTTTTTATTGTTTCCATGATGAAAAACTTCCTTGTATTTTTGGGCCTCTATTTGCTTTGTAATGCTAGGTAATGAATGTTACAGTTGAAACTTCAAAGTAGTGTGCATCAAAGAATTTTGTTTGTGTGAGGATTTAATCTTGGTCAAACAAATTTCAAATTCTCAGTCGTGTGAGCATATTCTAGGTTGTGCGAACTCAAAACAGAGAACTTGTTTCAAGAAATTTCTTGATTTGCTTCAAGAGGCATTTGTGTGCCAAACTCTAGCCCAAACCCTACTTATATTTAAACTCTACTTCAACCTTAACATCAATAGAAGGATGACGATTGATGGCCACCAAGTACAGAAGAACAGCTCTAAGCCCTTTAGACTTCCAACCCTCTCCAAATTGACAAAACCATTGAAAGGAGATTTTAAGTTTTTAACCTCCCAAAAACCACTAGATCACCACTTGTGTTAGTGGAGTGTTATGCTATGACCACCAAGATGACTAGATATATTCAAATGGCCTTGAAGTAATCAAGAGATTGATTTGATAGTCGATGTCTCAACCTGCACTAGCGAATCATTATAAAGACAGAGCTCGATGAAGTGGTGCGGGCAAGAAGCTGGGAGTTCTAGATAAAAGTTACGTTACTTGTACTAGAGGTATTGTAAGTCTTAATTGTGTAGTTGCTCTTGTTGTGGTTCCATAATACTAAATCTGGAAAATTAATTACTTGGGTTTAACTTGTCAAATTTATAAAATTAGTTGTAAGTCTTATTATGAGTCGTATTAGTAAGGTTTGCTAAATTTTCTTGAATCAATTGGTTCAAGCTTGGCTAGAGTTAGATGGTTCAAACTTCAAAGGATTGCTAAATTCAAATTCTCATTACTAGCCTAGCCACGTATTGAAACTCGCTCCCCCATAATGTCCCAAGTCGATTTAGTAGACATTCTACATGGGACTCAACTCACATCCGGCAATATGCCATTACAATCCAAAATTACACAATGCACGAAATTCAGGATATTACATCTAACATTGACAAAAAATTTTAGATCATTTATTTAGTGCTAGAACATTGACAAAAGTTTTTAGATCATTTATTTAGTGCTACAAAAATAGAACAATTGCAATATTTGTCACTGAGAAAGAATTTATAGAGTCAAACATACCAAGTCACCCATAGAACAAGTCAATGAGTGAATACCATATGATTTAGTTTTTATATTCCTTTGGCATAGTTGGCCCCTTCAAAATTCTCACATGGGTGACTTAGAAAGCCTATTACAAGGGATACAACTTCTTCCCTCCCTCCCTTTTATTTACGTGCATATATGAATATATGTAGAATAGCACAATGTTCTTCAAAAGGTTGACACATTAGTTTGGTTAGTAATAGCTTAGACTAGATTACCCATTGGGCTTAACCCAATATACTGTACTTATAGTTTACTCATATTACTTGTACTACACATATACCTAGTCTATATAAGGCTCTTTATTGTACATTATTATTTACACAAAATATACAGACTATTCGGTCTTTTTCTCTCTTACTTTGTATTGTTAAGGCTCTCTATATAAGGCTTTCTATTGTACATTATTATTTACACAAAATATGTAGACTATTCAGCCTTTCTCTCTCTTACTTTGTATTGTTAACATGGTATTAGAGCTATTCCTCTGACTTTCGGGTTCCTATGGACATCTCCGGCATTCTTCCACTACCCCCACCTTCATCTAGTAGTCACTGTCAAAAGCGAGTCATCGTCGTCACGCCCACAGGCCCAACAACACTAGGATTTTGTCAGCTTTGTTAATCAAACTGCAAACGTCAAGCCACAAATTAACAGATCTGACAATCTCGAGCAAAACCCAACCAAGAACTGCTAGAACCACCTCACACGTGCCGGCTGAAGTTCCTACCTCACGAGCACGTGCCACCACGCTCCGTCAGTCACTCACACGCACCGGGAACAGCACCGTCACATGCTACCACACACCTGCTCTGTATCACGTTCTGCCACATCAGCCCTAGAGTGACGTCACTCTACCACGTCATCCCACATCAGCATCTCACGTTAGCATACGTCAGCATCCTGAGCCGCTGACCTAGCCGTTGACCTAGTCGTTGACTTTGACCAAGTTGTTGACTGTTTACTTTGACCAAAGTCAAAATATTTCAACAAGGCCTGTTTTGCTCAGTTTTTCACGTAGACTTCGATTTCGGGCTCCATTTCTTCATTTGAGGTTTCTAAATCCCACTTTTTGTTCATTTTCTTTATTATGGCTCAACAAAACGACCAAGATATCATACGTCCTATCACCATTATATTAGATGGTCCTACTAGCTATCATGTATGGTCTCAGAATATGACTGTCTTTCTCAAGGGTCATAAACTGTGGAGATATGTGACTGGTTCAATTCCTAAGCTAGTACTAAAACCTACATCCAAATCCACAGCTGCTGAAGATACCTCCAAGACTGCTGTTACAGTGGATGATTATGAAGAATGCCTAGAGGAATAAGAGAGTATTCAAAGTAAGATCTTGTCTTGATTTATCAATACCTCTATTCCTTCCATTCATAATCTTCTTTCTCGTCTTAAGACTACTGAGGCTGCTTGGAAATTTCTGGCCAATCGCTATAATTACACTAATGATTCAAGCCTGGAATTCCACATTGAATCAAAACTTTATCAAATGCGCCAAAAGACAGGTCAGTCTATTTCTGATTTTTATTCTCAGACTTCTACTATGTGGGAACAACTCTCTACTGCAAATCCTCCACTAGTGTGTTCTAAGGACATTGAGCTCTTTGTCAAATATCGAAATTGCTATAAATTTATACACTTCATGATGGGTTTACGTGAGGATTTTGAGCCCACTAAGGCTTCTCTGCTTAGCTTGTCTCCTACTCCTTCTCTTGATGCTGCTGTCAAAGAGCTCATTTCTAAGGAGAACCATCGGCCTACTCATCACATGTCATCATCTAATCATGTATTGGCTACACCATCTTCACAACCTCCCATTGCTACATTCATAGCTCCTCCACGAGTAAACTTTGCGCGTCCCACCTCTCAATCTTCCAAAGGTACTCGCTGCGAGTTTTGCCATGCTTAAGGCATGACATCTCAGTTTATTGCAAACTGGAAAAATTTATGCAAGAGCAAAATAAAGCTTCTCTTCCTCGAGCAGCTGCTATATTTCCTTCAGATCCATCGGTTCTTACAGGTCCTTCTTTGACTTCTTCACTTACTACGACTGATATTGAGGCAATAATTCAACAGGTTTTATCCCGAACTTCCACTGCCCTTTCTTTCTGTCACCTCAAGTAAACAACCTTGGTTTTTTGATACTGCATGTTGTAATCATATGACTCCTAATGAATCCTAATTTTCTGATAAGGCACCCTTAGAACACCCCATCACCATTTACACTACTGATAGAACTCCTATACCTGTTAGTCATAAAGGAACAATCTCTTCTCCTTGTTTATCCCTTAGTGACACTTTTCATATCCCAAAGTTATCCTTCAATTTGCTTTTTGTTGGTCAACTTTGTGAACTAGGCATAGATCTTTTATTTACTAATCATGGTATGGATGTGCAGGATCCCCGAACGGGTCAAGTGCTTGGGATAGGTCGTAAAGTTGGTCACATGTTTGAGGTTCATGACTTGAAGATTCCTTCACAAGTTATTTCTACAGCTGCTACCACTGCCACCCCCCCTTACCCGATCTATGGTATGCTCGTCTTGGTCATCAATCCTTATCTTGTCTTCAGTTGTCAGCTTCTCAAGGTCATTTAGGTTCAGTTCAATTTCAAATTTTTTATTATACTTCCTGTCATTTTGGCAAACAAACAAAATTGCCCTTTAATAATAGTGACTCCTTTGCTTCTGCACCTTTTAATCTTATACATTCTGATATTTGGGGTCCTGCACCCGTTCCCACTGAGGGGGGAACTAGATATTTTGTCATGTTTATGGACAATTTTTCTCGACATACTTAGATTTATCTACTTCCCCATAGGTCTGAACTTGTGTCTATTTACCAAACATTTCATAAAATGATTGAAACACGGTTCAATCGCACCATCAAAGTCTTTCGATTAGATAATGCTCAAGAATATAATGATAAATCTTTCCTATCATTTTTAGACAGTCATGGTACCCTTCCTTAGTGGTCTTGTCCTTACACCTCTTAACAAAATGGCCGTGCAGAACGAAAACATCATCACATTCTTGATGTTGTCCGTACTCTTCTCATTTCTGCCTCTCTTTCTGGGCGCTTTTGGGGTGAGGCAGCACTCACTGTTATGTATACCATTAATAGTATTTCTTCACCAGCTACAAATAACAAATCACCATTCGAGCTTCTCTATGGTCAAACCCTTGACTACTCTCTTCGGGTTTTTGGTTGTGCTTGCTATGTTTCTCTTCCTTCTCATGAACGAACAAAGCTCCAACCTTGTGCTTGTCTCTGTTGTTTCCTTGGTTATAGTGTATCTCAAAAGGGGTTTCGCTGCTATGATCCCATTTCTCATCGCCTTCGTGTCTCTCATCATTTTGAGTTTTGGGAACATCGTCCTTTCACAAGTCTTCAGCAGTTTCTTGCGTCCTCTTCCTTAGAGTCTCCCATTTTTACTGATCTTTTCCTCCCTCTCTATTCTGAACTTGTGGAGGATTCTTCAACATCGGCTGCCTCTCCAGACGACTCATCTTTTGTTCTGTCCCAGGCATATGACTCGCCTGTCTTGGATCTTGTGCCACCACCGTCTCCTGAGTCTCCTATTGGTCCTGAACTTCGTCGTTCCACCCAGGTAAGCATTCCTCCCCCTTATCTCAATGATTATCACTACTCTTTTTCTCTTGCCACCCTCTATGAACCTCACACCTATTGTAAGGCTAGTACTGACCCTCTTTGGCAGCAAGTTATGAACAAAGAACTAGATGCTCTTCATAAAAATCACACTTGGGATATAGTTGATTTGCCTCTTGATCAGTCTGTAGTAGGTTATAGGTGGGTTTACAAGATCAAGACCAAGGCTGATGGATTTTTTGAACGATACAAGGCTTGCCTTGTTGCCAAAGGCTTTACTCAAGAGTATGGCATTGACTATGAGGAAACATTTGCTCCTGTTGCTCGCCTTACATCTGTCAGATGTTTCATTGCTGTGGCTGTTGTTCGCCTTTGGCCTCTTTATCAAATGGATGTGAAAAATGATTTCCTCAATAAACACCTCCAAGAAGAAGTGTACATGTAACCACCCCCTAACTATCCACACTTAGGCAGTCAAGTTTGTCGCCTTCATCGTGCTCTTTATGGCCTCAAGCAGGCTCCTTAAGCTTGGTTTGAAAAGTTTATCTCAATTGTTGCTCAGCAAGGTTTCACTTCGAGTCCTCATGACACTGCTCTCTTTATCTGAAGATCCTCTACTGGTATCACTCTTATTTTTCTTTATGTTGATGATATGATTATTACTGGAGATAATTCTGCAGGTATCCGCTCTCTTCAGTGCTTCCTTTGTAAGCATTTCGAGATGAAAAATTTGGGCACTCTCAGCTATTTTCTTGGGCTTGAGGTTACCTCATCCTCTGTTGGATACTATCTTTCATAAACTAAATATGCTTCTGATCTTCTCTCCAAAGCTAGTATCATCGACAACAAAACTGTTTCCACTCTCTTAGAATACAATGCAAAGCTCACACCCTTGAATGGTGAACCTATATCTGATGCTACTCGCTATCATCGGTTGGTTGGTAGTCTGATCTATCTCACTGTTACTCGTCCGGATATTTCATATGCCGTGGGTGTAATTAGTAAGTTCATGGATGCCCCTTGTTCTGTCCACTATACTGCTATTCTTCAAATTCTCTGATATGCCAAAGGCACACTTTATCTTGGTCTCCACTACTCCTCTCTGTCTTTTCTTGAGTTTCATGCTTATTCAGATGCGGACTGGGCAGATGATCCGACTAATCGATGCTCTATCACAGGTTTCTATTTCCTGTTGGGTACTTCTCTTATCTTGTGGCGTAGCAAGAAGCAGGATGTGGTTTCCCGTTCCAGTACTGAGGCTGAGTATCGTGCCCTTGCCGACACCACCTGCGAGCTTGCCTGACTTTGCTGGCTCTTGGCTGACATGGATGCTCCACAGTCCACTGCCACTCCTCTTTATTGTGACAATAATAGTGCTATCTACATTGCTCATAATGATGTCTTCCATGAACGCAACAAGCACATTGAGATCGACTGCCACATCACTCGCCAGCATCTCAAGAAAGGCAATCTCAAGTTATTCTCCATCTCCTCTGTTGACCAGCCTGCTGATATCTTTACCCAGACTCACCGCCTAGTCGTCTTCGAGATTTTATATCCAAATTTCAGTTGGCTTCCTCCTCGCCACCTCGAGTTTGAGAAGGGATGTTAGTGTATAGCTTAGACTAGATTAGCCCATTGGGCTTAGCTCAATATACTGTACTTGTAGTTTACTCATATTACTTGTACTTCACATATACCTAGCCTATATAAGGCTCTCTATTGTACATTATTATTTACACACAATATACAGACTATTTAGTCTTTCTCTTACTTACTTTGTATTGTTAACAAGTTTCATCAAAGAAGAGGCCAGAGGGTCCACCCTTAGGCATCAAAGCTAACATCACAAGACCTTTTGCGCCTTCGTCAACAAGTAATTTGCCATTATGATAATTAGGGTGTGTTTGGATACCGCTTATTTTGCTGAAAACTAAAAACACGATAGCAAAATAATTTTTAAATGTGTGAATAGTGCTGTGGAATCCATTTTTAATGAAAGTTTTGTTGAAAAAAGAGGTTTGTGGATCCCGTAAACAATGCACATGCACGTGAAAGACTGTGAAACGTTCTTCTCAAAAAACAAAAAGGGCCAAAACGCAGACGCTGATAAATATTAGCTGCATCCAAACGGGTACTTAATGTCTATGCTGACAGGCCTAGGATGGACTGCATTGATTGCAATTCTGGGATACTTCCGGCCCATTTGGTAGGGCATTTCAAACACCAATTTTCAGTTTTTAAACAACATTATACATATTTCTACACACTTTTTCACTCACACGTATTTCAAAAAACTACGAACAACACTACTCAAACTCTTCTACCAAACGTGCCTTCATTGCCAAAATCCTTGTGTAGGCATTAAGAGCTGCCTTCGAGACGAAGTAAGCAGAAAAATTTAAAGGCCAACCATTAGTTTCTATCAAATTCTCCTTGACATCTTCTAGAAATCCTTCCACCACCTTATCCACTTTCTCTTCTGTGAGGCCATCAACGTCTTCTAATTCCTTCCTTGCATTTTCATTTGAAATGAACTGAAATAGAAACACGCATTTAAAATTTCCAATTCCTTGATATTCTTTCCTAGCACTAAATGCTTGGTACAGGGCTATACAATCATCACAACCACAAAACATTCATACCACACTATATATGGTTCTAACAACTAAACTTGCCCTCTAAATTGCCAAAAATGATCATGATCAAAATGCAGTTGCTTGTAAATGCTTTATTTAAATGATTTTTTTATTTATTTATTTTGTACCTTTAGTTGTCCACGGATGGAAGAGACATTTACTATTCTTGCTGAATTGGATAATAGAAGAAGTGGAATAAATGCTTTGCTCAGTTGCTTGATCCCATAGTAGTTTGTCCTCATACAATTCTCTGCAGTTTCATAAGTCTGCTTTACAAGCTCCTTTAAAGGCCTGGCATTTACACCTACAATCTGTATCATCGTATACGACAGAAAATGTTAAATTTGCTTGTCTAGATTTTTTTTTTTTTGGTAAAAGGATCAATTGAAATTGATTCAGTTTATGGTTTTGGAATAAATATTAAAAGTATTAAGGTGTTTGTAATATTAGGTCGTTCAAAATTTTAAAAGAAATGTATCATGTACACTTTACTAATAGATATGAGAAATAAAATTTTGATTGTGAGATATACTCTATAGGGGAAAAATGATTATTATTCAACCTTTCCTTTCGGTTGAATGATTTATGTTCCATTAGTATTCAAAACTAGTATGTAACCCCGTGCTACCGCACGGGACTGGTTAATTGTAATGATGCTATTGGCTATTTTTTTTTTTTTTTTTTTTTTGTGGGTTTATCACACGGATGATGGAATTAAATCAAACAATGAAAAATATATATTGCATTTTATTATTTAAGTAATGCTATCGGTCTTTTTTTTTTTTTTTTTTTTGGTTTATCATACATAGGATAGCATTAGATAAAACAATGAATTAAAAAAAAAAGAGAATATTACATTTTATTATTTAAGTGATGCTACAGTGAAGAAAAAAGAGAATATTGCATTTTATTATTTAAAATATATAAAGGGACATTAAAAAATAAAAACTGACCATTGAGCTTGGAATCTTCTTGGAGGCGCCAATGAAGCGCTAATGTATGAGAGTGTGAAGCAAGGAAAAGTGGGATTGAACATTGTGTTTGAACCCGGCCTTGCTCTGAGAAATCCGTAAGGAGAAGGAGAGGGTAGTGTGTAGATCTAGTTGGTAGAGGTTGAAAGAGGAGGAGACATGGGATGATGATATGGAATTAGAAGGAGATGATGTTTTACTTTTATAGTCTTTCTCGTTGGACTCATTGGTTCTAATTGTGGGATTAGAAGAGCTCCAGACTCTATTAAGATCACCCATAAAAGTGTGTAGGTGAGATGTTCTTGCTTAGGCCAATGACTATTATCATTGTGGTTTTCTTAACTTCTGTGTTAAATGTTAATGTATCATTTATTTGGGCACAAAAATTAGAAAATTTAGATAAGATACATGACACAAAATTAGAGTCTAATTTATAATCTCTATAAAAGTGTGCAGGTAAGATGTTCTTGCTTAGACTAATGTGCATTATCATTGTGGTTTTCTTGGCTTCCATGTTAAATGTTAATGCATCATTTATTTGGGCACAAAAATTAGAAAATTTAGATAAGATACATGACACAAAATTGGAGTCAAATTTATAATCTAATTAGATTTTTTTTTTGAGTTTTGGTTAGGACAAGTGGCGCAAAATTGAGAATCCAATTGAAATCTAATTGAATTTTCTCTTTGCTTCACCTATTATTATATATATATATATATATATATATATATATAGATAGCATGCTACATGCATGGTCATGATTTTTACTTCTTATTTTTTGAATACTATATAATTTTAACTTTTAGTCTTTACAAATTATATTTGTAGTCGAAATTGTTGCACTCGGTGAAAAGATGTTGGAAATGGTGAATTATCAATCAATTAATTAATTGATAGTTTTAATTGCTAGTACGATCTTGGCAAAGATGCAGATACTTTGTAATCTCACCACTTGACCTAATCAATGTGACATTGCGAGGAAATTGATAAATTCAATGTATGGAACAAATTCTAATAAGCTAAATTAACAGTCGTTGGGAGAATTGTAAGATGGAAAAGCTAAGTTCCATTGTGTATTTTAATTTGGGCACAAAAATTAATGCATGTATTTTAATGCATCATTTATTTTGGCACAAAAATTAGAAAATTTAGATAAGATATATGACACAAAATTTGAGTCCAATAAAAAATCTAATTAGATTTTTTTTTGAGTTTTGGTTAGGACAAGTGGCACAAAATTGAGAATCCAAATCTAGACACATGGCACAAAATTGAAACTCTAATTTGAAATTCTATTTGAGTTTCTCTCTGCTTCACCTATTATTATATATATAGATTTCTGTTATATATATGGCCTTAATCAGTGACAAATAAAGATAACATAATATTAAAAGACATACTTCACCAAAATCAACTTTCCACAATTCCTCCTTGGTTATGGCTCCATTAACCCCTGCATCATTAACCTGAAATTTTGAAATAATATCAAAGTTAGCGCTCCTAGAGTAAGGGGAAAGGAGCAAGATTGCATGAATTAATATGTATTTATATTTTTACCAAATCTAGTGACGACACATGTTCATATAACTAGGCAATTGAGGGGAAAAAAACTATATAATTCATATTTTTTAAATACTTATTTCGTAGAAGAATATTTCTTAAATAATAAATACTGTAATGTTGAATGAAGAGATTGCAGCATATAATCATTCTCATTAGACTTTGGTCAACAATATTGATCTTAGTTCCAAAGTATGAGATGACGGGTATTTTCATATTTTGATTATTCTCATCTACTACTCAAAATAAATTATTTTAGTGTATAAACTCACACTCAAGATTGTTAAAATCGGGATTTTACATAGGATCGTAAGAGGTAGGCGAAATCGTGGATTGTAGGATCAGATCGTGGATTGTAGGATTGGATTATGGATTGTAAAATCTTACATATTTTTAAATTTGAAACAAAAAAACACATTGATAATAACTTTATATGTTGAATAATCACGTAAATTGTGAATTTATCTATAAAACTACAAAGATTTGCATCATATGATGCAATTTGCATGTCATACATTGCTACGTCTATATTAATGAAACAAATATATTTAAATTTTGACCCAGTGTATCTAAAAAATTCAATAAATGTTTAATTAGCAACCAAATAACAAAATATTTGTCAATACATATAAAAATATTTTCCAAGTTCTAAGTTCCAAGTTCCAAGTTCCAAGTTTAAAATCCAAAATAAATTATCAAATGAAAACTAGTTAACTAAAATATGAAATCTAAAAGCAAGATGAATATTAAGATGAAGTGAACATTTAATTATTCCTATTTTAGGGTTCTTATAACCACTATCCTAATCATCATCATCCATTTCATCATCTATGTTGACATTGTATATTTGAATACTAAAGCTACAAAAGAGATCAAGATACAACTTCACACTCAACTATTCAAGCTATACCACTCAACAACAATTACAAAACATGCTCAAAAAAAATCAATTAGTCAATATACAAATACAAGCATACCAATAAAATTATATATAAGAAAAACATTTTAGTAATATTTGAATACAAATTAGTATATTGATCAAACAAATTTAACAACATTATAGCTTAAAATGTAGCAAAGCCAATATAAATTCTTTATTTAGAAATGACGAAGTATTCCTTCATTTTGATTACAAGTGAACTAAAAACTAGAAGACATATTTGCTTAGGTTAACATAATTGTATAAAAATAAAAAATAATAAGTCATACCATCACAACGTAGAAAAAAAAAAAAAAAACCCTTTAAGGTTCATCAAAACAAAAATTTTATCCCATAAAAATAAAAAAAAAATTAAAAAAAAAGCCAAAAACTGATGTTTTGGTAGAATTAGTAGGATCTCATACGATCCTACACGATCCTACCATTTTTATGGATCCTAATGCGATTCTAAACGTTTTAGTGAGGTAGGATCACAAAATCGTGCAATCCTACGATCTAGATCACGATTTTGACTATCATGCTCACACTAATGCTTTAGTTTCTTTGTTAACATCAAGATTTAATGATAGATTTAATGATTTTAGTAAAAACTCAAGCGATTAATTAATATTCTAATTACAATCACAATAGGAAAATGCTAAGATTATTGGCTAAAACTACGTTCATAACATTTTTGCTATAAATTCACCATAAAGTTTAGGAAGCAAAGCAATCTATTATTGTTTAATATTTGGACCTACCACTGACATCAATTTATTACCTACCACCATTTCTTTCTCTTTTATATGTTAAAAATTGAGATGTAAGTTAGAATTTCTTAAACCAAAATTTGGAACAGAGGTAGTAATATTTATCATAAGTGTAACATCACTAGTCACTAATAAATGAAGATGTATACGTTGCATTACCAATAAATCAAGCTTCCCAGATTGGGCATTCATGAAATTTGCCAAAGAAGAAATGCTATCTGAGTCGTCCAAGTCTAGTTGATGAAAAATCACATGAGTATCCAGCAGCATTGAGTTTTTTAACAGCTTCATTGCCTCTCTTCACATCTCTAGTAGTTGATATCACTTTGACTCCATTTGACGCTAGTTGTTTAGATATTTCAAATCCTATCCCTGTATTGGCCCCGTCACAAGTCCAATCCTATATGAGAAAGTTTGTAGTAAATACGAAAACAATGAAAGGAGTGAGCATTAAGGATTTCACTTGTATATATCTCATGCTTACATTTAACTAGAAAACATTTACGGGATTGATTTGTTTCATATCCAACAATGTAAAAATGTGTGGGTTCTAGTTAACTCAACTGGTAAAATCTTTAATGGTTAAATAAGAGGTTTATGATTCAATCTTCGCATATACCAAAAACTGATTGATGTCTTAGTCTGATGATAAAAATCTATCATTAGAAGTAGACGCTATTTATTGAAATTAATGTGAACTCCTGGTGTGATAGTCAAACAAAGTAGATATTGTATGAAGCAATTTACAATTGTACATCCAAAACTGTGAAACACTAATTTTCCTGTGGTTAAAGATCAAATTACCTCTTTGTCCCAGCATTCTTGGTTGTTTCTGCCATTTGCTTAATGCTTAATGCTTAATGCTTAATGCTTAATGCTTAATGCTTAATGCGCACAATGTCCCTTGACATTTAATGTTTTATGAATTTGCTCTTGGTGGAAGGCAAGGTAAGCTTATAGGTATTTATATCTATAGATTATAGTTACATAATATTGATATCTGTCATAGCTAGCTTTTCTACGTAGGCCGTGACGTCAGAGGTAGTTCCATTGAAAAATGAAAATTCGAAATATGAATTTTTACTCACTGTTCTATATGGAGCTAGCTTTTCTACGTAGGCCATGACGTCCAAGGTAGCATTACTCTTCCTAATATGAATAGGATAGAGAGAGTAGACATCATATTTCAATTTGAGTAATATTCCATCAAAAAAGAAAATTTGAGTAATATTAATTTAAGAGATTAGTCAAATTTAGAAGATTAGAACTCAAATAGATTATATTATCTTTTCAAATATTCTGGTTCATATCATTTAGTATTAGAGCCTATGATCTATGGAGTTACCAAGATTCAAAGGCAGAGATCTTTTTTAGGGGATTCTCAGGTTTAATGAATTTTATGTTCTCCATAACACCTCACTATAATTAATTAGAGTCAAGATTTCAGTTTAGAAATGACAATATTTAAAGACAATATTAAACAAAATAACCTAAAAAAATTAATCTATATCAATAACCTAATAAATAAAAAATTGTAAACAACTGTAATTGATATACAAAATTTAATGTAAACATAAACCATAAATTTTTTTTTTTCATAACAAATTTAATTTGCTCAACCATCTTTGACATTTTTTTTTTCATATTTTAAAATCTTTGCATAGTCACTCACAATCAAAGTAAAAAATTAAATGGGTTTCAGTTAACTCAATTAGTAAAGTCTCTAATGGTTGTATAAGAAATCTAGAGTTCAATCCTCGCTTACACAAAAAATTGATTGGTGTCTTGGTCTAATGATAAAGAGTTATTATCAAGAACGAATGTCATAAGTTGAAACTCTCTCAAAAAAAAATTCTTAATACATAAAGTTTAAAAATCTAATTTAGTTCTTTAAAATAAATTGATAAAATAATTCAATTTAAACATGTTAAGAGTATATCAATAACCTATAAAGTTGTATACACATGCCTTGATTACTTTTAAAAAGACGTAGAATTAAATTTTTTTTTCCTTTATTCTTCTAAACATCTTAACTTTGGGTTTATACAAAAAATATAAAATTTGAAACTAAAAATTCATGTAGGAGAAAAAATGGATATATAATGGAGGTTTGAGAATTTCAATACCATACTGGGACTTTTTTTTTTTTTTTTTTTTCTAAAAAACAAATGTGTAAAATTTAAGATCACCATCAATCGAAATGCGGTGAAAAAAAAAAACCAAAAATAATAATAAAAAAGAAGAAGAAGAGAAGAAAATTGAGTTAACACTAAAGTGCCGTATATGGCAATAAGATAAAATTTTGGACAATATAAAAGCCTCAAAAAGAATATATATAGAGGGTTTAGGAACCTTTTTATCTTTTTATTCTTGGGTGCTAGCTTGTCAGAGTTATTTTTCTATAACAGGTCTTCAAATTTTTTCCCGTGTGGCATGAACTGTACAGCTTTTTCTTTTTTTATTTTTAGGTGTCAGCTGTCAGGGTTGTTTTTTCCCATGTTGGGCAAAGCATTTAAGAAAGGTTAGGAACCTAAATGGTCCCTAATGTGAAAGCGAAAGACAATGAAAAGAAGGTAGACTTTGTCTCTTTTTTTTTCTTTTTTCTTTTTTCTTTTTTTTTTTCTTTTTTGAGAAGATAGACTTTTTCTTTTTTTTTTTTTTTTGAGAAGATAGACTTTTTCTTTTTTGAGAATATAGACTTTAAGTCAATAATTTCAAGTAAGATATTTAATTATTTCTTTGTGAGTTTTTTACTTAAAATTTTGGGTAATTTATTATTTTGATCCCTAATGTTTACATTATATGTCAATTTAGTCCATAATATTATATTATTTTATTATTTTAGTCTATGTAATATTTTATTTTTTTAAGCCTTATTAGGCTATCTAATTGATAGGTTTAGATGGTATTTAGTGACCACCTTGTCAATGTGTATGGACAAAATGGTTCTAATCTACCTAACATCAGGGGTCATGACTCAAAATGATCCAAACTTTTAAGAGTATAAATCGCAACATAGGTGCTTTTTTTTTTCTTTTTCTTTTTTTTTTCTTTTTCATTCTAAATTGAAATTTTATATACCTAAAAATATTCCTATTGAATAAAAATGTGCGTATTAAATGAAAAAATGCCTATTGACCGAAAATGTACCTATTGAATGAAAATATGTCTATTGACCAAAAATTTGCCTATTTAATAAAAAGGTACCTATTGAAGGGCTATAATCCTTTGGGTAAATAGTTGTTTATATTCATTTAGTAACTTCTTCTCTTTTATCTTTCTTAAAAATACAAGAAACCTGTCGGTCTTCTCTCTCTCTCTCTCTCTCTCTCTCTCTCTCTCTCTCTCTCTCTCCCTCTCCTAAGTCCTACTCAAAATGAAAGAATCTCATTTTGAAGTGCTTTCTCTCTCACAAATCCAAACTCTCATCCTTATCACTTTGTTTCTGTCTTGCCTCTTTTTTTGGTACGTGTTTTTATTATTTAATATATTTGTATTTAATCTACCACTCCTAAAAAGAAAAGAAAAGAAAAGAAAAAAAAAAAAAAGACAAAAACAGTTTTAGAGTTTGCTTTCTATTTTTGAGTTCTAGAAGGTTATTGGTTCCATGGGAATAGATCTAGTGAATTGAAATGTATTTAGTCTTTGTGTTTGGGAACATTTCTTTATGATTTCCTTCAGCTTCCTTTTTTTTTTTTTTTTTTTTTTTTTTTTTTTTGAGGAATGCTTATGAGTTTTATTTCAGTTTTTTTGGGTGAAAATGTGAGAATCGGACGTAGATGTGAGTTTAAGATCGCCTAACGAGAACCAAATGACTTTTGAAAAATGAATGTTGGGTTTGAATTTATTTACAATTTTATGATTTTGGGGGTTATTTACAGACAAAATGAAAAGGCACAATTGTTTAGCATTTTTAAATGTAGGCATGTGGCAATAATCTATGTAAATTCACATGGCGCAATGAGAAGTGATCAACAAAAAGTCAAACATTTCTACTATTAGTTATTATATAGATACATATATGTTTGGATTTCTAGTTGTCAAATGTCATAATCCAAGGACTTGCTGTAACAAGTGTCATGACCAATTAGTTTTTTGTAATAAACCAAAATTTATATAATATCTAAAAGCTGAAGAACAATATTTATTATTGCTACTTTCCTATTAAGCCATATTAGCATAACATTTTAGTCCATTTTGGTTCATTCAGTCCATTCCAATGTACTTATGTCCATTTGGTCTAATTCAGTCCATTATAGTCTTTTCGGTCTACTTCAATCTATTCAGTTCAATTCTATCCATTAGGTCCAATTCTATCCATCTTGGACTAATTAAGCCTTCAATTGATTCTTTCTGTAGGTTACTTTTTCTCTTTTTTTCCCCAAAATTCATTTTTTTTCTTAATTTTTTAGGTTGAAAAGTATGAAATTTTATTTATTTGGGCCAAACTTTTTTAATTTTGGGCTAAAAAATACAAATAAAATAGACATTATAAATTACAAATATAGGCCCTAAAAAAGCAATAAATATGATAAATATTCTCAAGATCACCTTCAAATTCAAGTTTCAACAATATAGGCATTATACTTATATATTCATAAAGAAAAATAATGCTACAATTCTAAATTTATATGATAATTTGAACTTATGCTCTATTTGTCTTGAAGTAAAAATTTTTACATGTAAAATCTTTTCAGTAAAATATTTTCAAGTGTTTGGTATAATATGTTATATGTGTTTCATGGAATGGGGATGTTTTTTTATTTATTTATTTTTATATATTGTTGGATATGATCAATTAGTTAACCAATTATGGTATATTTAAAAATAATAATTTTAATAACATCTTTCCATTTAATCATAAGACAATATTATAATTAAATAATTTAAATCTTTTATTAAATAATTTAAAAATAGTCACTATGTATTATTGTTAAATGCAAATTAGATTATATGTTCCATTACATAAAATTTATAAATAAATACATTAAAAAACACATACACTATTTAACCTACAAATTTTACATGATATTGTTATAAAATAATTATATTACATTTTCTTAAACATCTCTTGAATTTACAACTAGTGTACAATAAATTTGAAATATTAATGAGTAGAAAAATGTGTTGGGTTCTAAGACTTTAGGTTTAAATGTATTAGAACTTCATTTTGTAATGTTGGCAAACCATGATCAAAACGTTTAGTCTTTGTTTTAGACTTGCTCAAAGTATGTTTATGTGTAAAGTTGGAATCGAGTGTACTGCAGGATTTACTATGAAAATCTGCCTGGCTTGATCAATCGTGAATTAGACTCGATTGATCGAAACTCGTGCAGATTATTTTTCTGCAGAATTTTCCAACTCAGTCCAAGCCCATATGACGTGTAGGGTTTTATATTTTGCCTTAAGTATAAAAGGGAAAACCCTAGCCACATTTTGAAGTGGTTGTTTATGCTATGTATGTGAATCTCTTGTGAGATCTCGAGGTGTTTGCCTTCACATATACTTAGGGTTATCAAGAATCAAGATTATATCAAGAGCTTGATGATCGCTTCAATTGCTGCATAAAGAGCTTAAAGAAAACACAAGTGGGAGTACTTGTGGATGCTGTGGATCTGAGAAAGAAGTAGTCTGTGGACTCGGAACTGTCACGTGGTTGTGGTAGTAAGTTTCTTACTTGAAGTAACAATAAGATGTTAGTGGTCTAAGTCGCTATTGCGTAAACTTCAATTCTTTCATAGTGGATCTGTTTTACCTTGAGGATAGCTAAGTTAAATCCTCCCTGGGTTTTTTACTGGTTTGGTTTTCCTGGGTTATCATATCGTTGTGTTATTTATTTTTCGCACTATGCAATGATATGATTTATATGTGTTAACCTAAATCTGCATAATTTACCTAAGTTAATCACTTAGCTAAATAACTAGGTTAATCTGATTGTTCTTAAGGGGTCTAAAAACATACAAAATGAATATTTTTTTTGATGATTTTCTCAAGATTTTAAGCGATAACCTTCATTAGAGCATTCACATCCGGTATCTTCAAATTATTCTATTTTACCATCTCAAAAGTTACTTTATCTATTATATCATATCATTTTACAACACATCCAACATCCCAGCTTTTATTTTACAATACAACAAATTAAAATAATATAAATTATACAATAAAATAATAAACAAATTATCTCTCTCTCTCTCTCTCTCTCTCTCTCTCTCTCACACACACACACATTTCTGTCCCTGCCTCTCCCTCACTTTCTCAACAACCAAACAAACAATCACCACCACGCCACCACCATGCCCACCATGCCACCACTGCCCTCTGCCCACCAAAATCCCACCAGAACCAAAAACCCAAAATAAAAAAAACAAAACAAGACAAAACCCACCAAATACCCACCAAAAACCTAGCAAACCCATAACAAAAACAACCCACTACCCACCACGCCACCACCACTGCCCACCATACCAACCCAACCAACCAATCCAAATCCAACTTAAACCCCATTAGAATCCAAAATACCAACCCATAGGAATCCAAAATCCAACCCATCCAAACCCAAAAGACAAAATACAAAAATTAATAGCAAAAAATAAAACAAACCCATTGGAATCCGTCATGCCCACGCTGATCTCGCCACGCTGTGACCACTTTGATCTCTGTCACGCTGTAACCACTCCAAATCCGACTCAGCTCCAGTGGCAAGCTTGAAAGAGAGAGAGATGAGTCAAATTCTCAATGCTCTCTGGAATTGTCCCTGTGAACTAGTTCCCACAAAGCCAAAGACTATTGAGCGATCTCATTGTAGTCACCACATCAATTGGACTTGCCAATCAACCGCCACCTTGCTAATTGCTCAACCAAAACATCTGCAAGCTAATGTGAGCAAGGGAGTGAGAAGTAAAGTATCAGAGAGAATCAAAGAAAAAAAATAAAGGAAAGGAAGAAAAGGACACAATGACTAATAGAGGGAGAGAAAAAATAAAATAAAATTTATGCTAGTTGCTACAGTACCGTCATATAAGTAAGGCCGTATTGTAGCACTATTGTAAAAAATTTTAAAAGTAGAAGACTGGGTAATGAGCTTATTTTGTGCGTGCTTTGATGCTAAAATCTCCCTACATATACCATTTGCAATGCCGGATGTGAATGCTCTTAGTATTTCAAATTTGATGCTTCAAACTTCAAAGATTGCTGAGTCGCCTACTATTTTCACTAATTCTCCTAATTTAAACAGTACGTGTTTGGTACCCATATGATAAAGCATGTGGAAGCTAAACCTTTAAACATAAGATGGCTTTTAGCATGATTGTTGATTCTCTCTCTCTCTCTCTCTCTCTCTCTCTCTCTCTCTATATATATATATATATATATATATGTCTATAACAAGCAAGAAAAGGACTATTCTAACCCAAATTCTCTTTTATGAGAGAACCGAATAGTATCATTCAATCAAAAAGATCTTAATATCTAAAGTATAATCTTACTCTAATAACTAATGTATAAAATAAGGGAAAATTACATTTTACCACTCTAAACTATATCCATATTGCACTTTACAACCTAATATTTTTGAAAATGCATGTTTTGCACTAGTCTAAATTATAACATTTGTTATACTTTGCATTTTGACGTTAAGTTTGCTATTAATTTAAATGGAAATTCAAAATTTATGGTGCAAAATATAATCAGGACTATAGTTTATGGTGGCAAAATATAATTTCTTTTTTGTTTTTAAGGGATTGAGAAAATAGGCAATTAGGATTTTTTCATGTACTGCCATATTTTTCCAAGTTAACAATAAACTTGATGTCGAGAGTGCGAAGTATAACAATGATCATAATTTATGGTGCAAAACGTACATTCGAAAATTTTAGAATACAAATTATTATTAGGAGTATAGTTTAAGATGATAAAGTGTAATTTTATAACTAAAGCTTTCATTGATGAAAGCAAGCTGGAAATAAACCAACTTTAAGATTTGAAAGAAGCTTTCCACAACACATCTTTTTATTGTCTATGTTTCTCCCCTATGCCAATGTACACAATTGATAGCATCATTTCTTACTCAAAAGGTTGATACTTCCATTTGATCAAAGAAGAGGCCAGAAGGACCACCTTCAGGCATCAAAGCTAGCATCACAGGACCTTTTGCACCTTTTTCGATAGTCAAAACCCCACTATTGTTGTTCAAGTCTGTGCTGGTATATCTTGGACTTCCGGAGTTGATTGCCATTTTGAGATACTTCCTTGCAAGAACCCTTGTATATGCATTAAGAGCTGCCTTGGAGACTATGTAAGCAGAAATATTAGCAAGCCAACCGTTGATTTCAATCAAATTCTCCTTTACATCTTCTAGAAATCCCTCCGCCACCTTGTCTCAACTTTCTCTTCTGTGAGGCCATCAACATCTCCTAGTTTCTTCTTTGCATTCTCATTTGAAATAAGCTAAAATATTAACAAAATTGAAATTTTAATTTCTTGAAAGAAATTTCAAGCAATTTCCTAGAACCAAATGTTTAGTGCAGGTCCTACACAATTGTCAAAGCCATAATCTTGCACTCTATATTGCCGTGAAATGATCATGACCAAATTAATGAAGTTGATTTATAAATGATTTAGTAAGATGGGTCTTTCATTTTGTACCTTTAATTGTCCCAGAGTCGAGGAGACATTTACTATTCTTCCTAAATTGGATAATAGAAGTGAAATAAGTGTTTTGCTCACTTGCTTGGTCCCATAGTAATTTGTTCTCAGACAATCCTCGGTTGTTTGATAAGTTTGCTTCTTGACTTTCTTCAGAGGTCTGGCATTTGGACCTAAAATCTGTATCATTGTTATAGAAATGGTAAATGATGTGACATTCTTGTTTAATTTCCTGTCTAGAAGGGGAGGAAAAAGAGCAAAAGGGTGGAAGGAGATAACATTTGGTTGGTATCTATAACTAATCCAGCCCGTCTAAATGCTTTTATATTGCAATAGATTTTAAAATTCTTGATATGTCCACAAGCTGAGACAAAGGAAGTTTTTTTTCTTTTTTGGTGGTAGATAAACAAATACTCAAAATTTGAATTTTGTTAAATTGTTTTTAAGTCCTTTGAGCCTCAACACAGACCTAGACCTCTGCATAACATTGTGAGACTTGCTTCATCAGAACTGAGTTTCTTTCGTTCCTCTACATTGACTATGGTTCCAAGAATCCCTGTATTATTTATCTGCAATTTTGAAATAATGTCAATATTAGATCCACCAAAAGAGGGAAAAAAACAAAAACAAAACAAAATTTCACCCATTTAACATTGGGTTTTAAGTTGGGGAAGAGTAAAACAAGATTTTATGATTCATCCTTGTTGAAAAAACAAACTGATTGAAAGAGTTTCCTGCACACAAATGTAGGTACCTTCTTAGCAGATTCCAACAAATCAACTAGAAAGCATGGGTGCAGCTTCAGGGCCACCACACCCACACGGGACTTGCCCTAACGCGATGTCTGGTGTCCGACGTGCCAATTTGCCCTTTTTTTTTTTATTTGGCTCGATTTGGAATGAAACCAGCTAATTTGCTCCAATTCCAGCGGAAACAAGAGCCAAAACAGACAATACGGTCCAATTCCGGCTGAAACAGACTGATACAGCTCGATTTCGGCCGATACGATTGCCAAAATAGGCCAAAATGGGCCGTTGGCCGCCATTCTTCTGCTTCATGTGGCCTTGTGAGAGAGGAAAAAAAAGAAAAAGAAAAAGAAGATGAGAAGACACAAAGATATGGTTAGAACTTAAGAAGAGGTGAGGAAGAAGAATAAAGGCTTATAACAAAAGAATATAAATTAAGTAGGTGAGAAAATCATTTGTTTCACATGGGTGGGCTTGGGAATTGAAAAAGGAGCAAAGGAACCTTCTTGGAAGGTGGTTTTTTGTTTACAATTACCAAAACTATTGATTTTATTAAAAACAAATCATAAATAATTGTTTTTTAATAATAAACTCTACCCCTTTATTTGAATTTTTTTATATAAAAAATATTAATTTCACTATATAAAATTATATTTAATAATTTATTAAAAACGTATCCCGCCTTGCACTCAACTTTTCCAAAAATTACCGAATCCTGCACATGCACCCGCACCCGCACCCACACCCACACCCGAATCCGAATCCACACCCATACTTCATAGCAAATCAGGGTGAATCACACCTTTTGGGAAGCAAATAGGACAACTGATGGACTGGCCAAGAGGGGATGCTTACAGCAAGAGGATTTTGTTTAACCCCCTGCCCTTGATATTGTAACTATTTTTATTGAGGATGCTAATGGTCTATACTATTTAAGGCGTTCTGCCACTACTATGCCTTTCATGGCTATCTAATTTTAACGCATTCTCCTTTTTAACACCCCCCCCCCCCCCCCCCCCCAAAAAAAAGTATTGTACGAAGAAAAAAAAAAGTAGTTTTTTCAGGAAAGTGCAATACAATCGAAATCTATATATATGAAAGCGTGAATGCGCTAAGTCATTGTAGCTACAGTGCTTTGGTTTCGTGAGCCACTTTTTTTTTTTTCCCCCAAGTTTTGAATAGTAACTATAGTGCCAAGTGGCACTGTAGCTACAATAGCTACAGTTTTTTTTTTCTTTTTAAATATTTATGTAAGCTGGTATATATATTGTTATACTGACATAACAAATTTCACAATATTTTCATAATTATTGACATGTGCGAATGCGCAAAAGCACTGTAGCTATAGTGCTTTGTTTCGTGAGCCACTTTTTTTTTTCCAAAGTTTTGAACAGAAATTATAGTGCCAAGTGGCACTGAAGCTACATTTTTTTTTTTTTTTTAGTAATCAGTTTGTTTTTTTTTTTTTTCTTTTAAATATTTATGTAAGCTGGTATATATATTGTTATACTGACACAACAAATTTCACAATATTTTCACAATTATTGACGTGTTAATTTCTTACAAGTCGAAATAAAATAATAAAATATGAGCATGTGACCAATCACAACTAAAAATAAATGTTTTGAGAAAATGTTACAACACTTATTGTGCAGTGCTTTTGGTTTATTCAACTATCACGGTAGCTATAGTGACTAAAGTTTTTTTTTTTTTTTTTTTTTTTTCTAGTAATCGGTTTGTGTTTTTTTTTTTTTTTTTAAATAGTTATGTAAGCTGGTATATGTATTGTTATACTGACACAATAAATTTCACAACATTTTCACAATTATTGATGTGTCAATTTCTTACAAGTCGAAATAAAATAATAAAATATGAAACTGTGACCAACCACAACTAAAAATAAATGTTTTGAGAAAATGTTACAAAACTTATTATGCAGTGCTTTTCGTTTATCCAACTAGCACGGTAGCTACAGTGACTAAAGTTTTTTTTTTTTTTTTTTTTTTTTTTTTTCAGTAATAGGTTTGTGTTTTTTTTTTCTTTCAAATATTTATGTAAGCTAGTATATATATTATTATACTGACACAACAAATTTCACAATATTTTCATAATTATTGACGTGTCAATTTCTTACAAGTCGAAATAAAATAATAAAATATGAGATTATGATCAATCACAACTAAAAATAAATGTTTTGAGAAAATGTTACAACACTTATTGCGTAGTGTTTTTGGTTTATTCAACAGGCACGGTAGCTACAGTGCCTAAAGTTTTTTTTTTTTTTTTTTTTCTTTCAATAATCGATATGTGTTTTTTTTTTTCTTTTCTTTTAAATATTTATGTAAGCTGGTATATATATTGTTATAATGACACAACAAATTTCACAATATTTTCACAATTATTGGCGTGTCAATTTCTTACAAGTCCAAATAAGATAATAAAATATGAGACTATGACCAACCATAACTAAAAATAAAGGGGAACTTGCACTTTATCCACCTATGGTTTGGCCCGTTTTAACAGTGCCCACCCGTGATTTGAAAGTTATCACTTAACCCACCTGAGGTGACATTCGTTAGACCCCCGTTACCCACCTCTCTCTTTTCACCATTAAAAATAGGGGTAAATGTGTCTTTTTCATTATATTTTATGTCTCTCTCCTCTTTTCTCTCCTTCTTCTTCTTCTTCTTCACTTAAAACATAAAAGAAAACCAATACACCTACAGTCACAAACAAAGCCACAAATCTATGTGAACATACACCCACAGATTCGCTAGCGTTCCATTGTTAAATCCAAAAATTGACTACTTAATTCTTCATAGAACAATCACAAAATAAAACTCTAACCCTCTTTCTTTTGCTGGGTTCTCTAAAAAAAAAACTAGATTTGCAAGTTAAAAAAAAAATCTGAAAAAAAAAAAAAAAAAAAAAAAAAAAAAAAAAAAAAAAAAAAAAAAAACCCAGCAATCTATTCAAATTGACTACTTAATTCTTCATAGAACAATTACAAAATAAAACTCTAATCCTCTTTCTTTTGCTGGGTTCTCTAAAAAAAACCCAGATTTGTAAGTAAAAAAAAGTATATGCAAAAAAAAACCCAGCAATCTATTCAAATTGCTAGGTTCAAATTTTTTGGGTTTAATGGATTTGTGGGTTAATGGGTCAATACTGCTACAGCCACAGATCCAGCAGCGAACCCAACTCTGTTCAAAACAGCGCCACTTTGAGCCGGTCTAGGAGTTTCAGTAGGTGGAGTACTAATTGAAGATAGAGGACTCACCAGAGCCTCAGAAGAAGCTGGAGGAGGAGATGGTGGAGAGTTAACCACTGCCGGAGGCGGAGCAGGCACTGGAGTCTTTCTAACTGTAGGCGACGGCGCTAAAGCTTTAGGAGCAGGTGCTTGTGTTGGCGACTTTGATGGAGAGTGTGAAGGAGACTGGGCTAAAGTTGATATAGAGGAAAACCCAAGCTTTAATACACCTTCTTGCTTTCAAGTGTTAGATTTCACTTTGGCAATCTAAGTGAAAAGAGAAAGGGATTATGGATTTGGGGATTTTTAGGGATTCTAAGGTAGAGAGAGGGAGAGAACTTGTTCTTCTTTTTAGGATTCTATTTGGGTTCTAATTTTGGCTTATATAGTAAAGGGGATTTTCTAACGGAAATGGCAGAGGTGGGTAACGGGGGTCTAACAGAGATCACCTCAGATGGGTTAAGTGATAACTTTTAAACCACGGGTGGGCACTATTAAAACGGGCCAAACCACAGGTGGGTAAAGTGCAATTTTTCCAAAAATAAATGTTTTGAGAAAATGTTACAATACTTATTGTTATCACAATATTTTCGCAATTGTTGAGATCTTAGTTTCTTATAGATGAAATAAAAAAATGCTAAGTCCACAACATTTTAACATTAATTTCTACAGTGCCTAAAGTTTTTTTTTTTTTTTTTTAGTTATCGATTTGTGTCCTTTTTTTTTTCTTTTAAATATTTATGTAAGCTGGCATATCTATTAACTATATAAAAAAAGCCAAAGGCTCATGAATAGTGTTTTTTGGTTTATTCAATTAGTGAGGTGCACTTTCTCTTTTCTTTTTTCTTTTTTTTTCATTCCCCCCCCCCCCCCTTCAAGTATGCCAGTTGGTTTGAGCTTTATTTTTGTTTTTGTTTTTTGTTTTTTATTTTTTATTTTTTTAAAGATCTTTATATGTTTACTTTGTACTTGCAATGCAAGTTTACATTGTAAATACACAAAAGTGGTTAATATTATACACATTTGCACAAAAAATGGTAAATATTGTACAAATTTTGTAAATGTGTACAAAATTTGCCCCTTTTTTTGTGTCTACAATATAAATTTACATTGTAATTAAGTACAATGTATACATTGAGATATTATGAAAATGTTGTGACGCATGTGTCAATTCCTTATGGGTCAAAATAAAATAATAAAATATTATACCGAGATCTAGCACAACTAAAACTGTCATGACATTTTGTTGTTATTAAAATATATTCACAACTATTGAGGTGTAAGTTATACATCAAAATAAAATAATAAAATATTGGATTGGGATCTGTCACAGCCTTATACGAATGAGATTAACTTTTTATTACATAATTATCAAAATTCTTAAAATTAATGTCTCTTTTGATTAATGTAAATTTCTATGTATTTTAAAAATCAAATGACTTATATCTTTATTTTATGATACAAATAAAATATAAAATTGATCCTAATCACTACTTTTTTTTCCCATGGCTAGCAAGTGCACGAGCTGCCCTGATTAGTTTGTTGTAAAAGACTAAAGGACTTTGATTGCTGAGCTATTTATAGACATGGCAAAACGGGTCAGAATTTTCTAACCCGACCCGAAAAATACCCGATTTTTTTGACCCGAATCAAAAACAGGTTGACCCGTGACCCGACCCGTGTTTTTTGCGGGTCAACTCGACCCGACCCGCGACCCGACCCGAACCCGAACCATTTTTTTAAAACTTTTTTTTTTTGGTAAAAAAAATAGTAAAATTAAGACAATATTGGTTTAATTGTTTATTGTGAACTTTAAGGAAACAATTGATGCATTTACATAACTGCATGCAAATTAATTGAAAGACAAATGATTGAACAATCTGTAATGAGTAAAGATTTTTAGATATCAAATAGTCAAATACATGCCAAGATAATCTGGTTACAGTAGAGTCAAAAACATAGATTTAAAATTGTAAACATATGTGAGAAATATTCACAAGTGTGTAAATAGTAAAGCTAAAGTATCAACTTAGCATAAATTATGAATACTTAGACCTATTTTTTAATAATTTATGTCCAAAATAAACGGTTTTTTAAAATAAATTATGATATTTTCTAGAGTGTGTGTTACTTAATAATAATATGATATTCATAAAACATACCATGTATAAATAAATAAGCAATCAATTTTAAAGTATATCTTAAATTGAAATAGAGTGTCAACCACAATTGATAATAGATTATAAAATTAATTTTCAAGATTGTAAATTTCTTATATGTTTTTATTCTTTATCAAATGAGTTATCTAATGAGTCATTTGTAATTTTGTTTTATATTTTAGAATGTTGATACTGTGTAGAAATAAAACTTGTGTATTTGTTTTACTTATCTTTGTGTTATTTTGTTTTAAATAACAAAGTTAGACTTTGTATAATTTTAGAATTATTGAATAAGTATTAATAAGTTTAACTGAGTTCATTCTTGATATAAGTGGTGAATTCAAAATAATGCATTTCACATCAAGTAATTTGTTGCATAACTTTCCAAATGGCAAATACATGTTGTTTTTTTAATCAAAAAAAAAAAAAATTCATGTGAAAAATACGGGTCAACCCGACCCGACCCGCAACTTGATTGACCCGAACCCGATTTTAACCCGCTTAAAATGACTTGTTTTGACCCTTGAATCGTTTGACCCGCAACCCGATTGACCCGACCCGGCCCGGCCCGCCCGTTTTGCCATGTCTAGCTATTTAGTCATAGGGAATCTAATGGCTTGGCCAAAAACTAAGCTTATTGGGCTTCTCAGTGCAATTCACTTCTAATTTTTATAGTATAGAGCTGTCTTCATTGCTTCTCTTTCCAGTGCGTTTTGTCATAGAAGGAGATGGGGAGGTCTCCAATGGCCCCATTCCTTTTTGATTTTATTTATCAATTAATTTTTATGATTCAAACCAAAAAAATAACAAAACCCAATTGTATGGTTCATCCTAATATCCCCCAGTAGAAAATGTTCTCATAATATGTCTTATTATCAATACTTACTGACTTACTGTAATTCAAATTAGAATATATCTTATACTTATTAGCCTCTTTTGTTTAAATAAGTTGTTTCAAAAAAAAAGGGGGAAACTCAAATAACATTTTTGCTCCCTGTCTCTCTCCTCAATCAAACCAATTCTTATTCTCTTTTATCCCTAAATTAACTTAATTTCAAGAGTCACGTTTATGGTAAATAAGTTTTACTTTTTTATATGAATTTTGTTTTATTTCCAATTTCTGTGATTTAATATGTGTAAAGTAGGAATCTTCCAAACATATTCGTCTCCATTCACCTTTCTTATCCTCACTCTCACCCACGTGTATTTCTAATCTGACTTTCTTAATCTCAATAATTTCTTTTCTCATCTAATTTCAAACCTCATTTCCAACTTCTTACACTCTTTAGTCCTCACCAATCATTTTTTCCTTATCTTCTTCATGTTCTTCTTTTTTCCCCTTATTGTGCAACTATGCATTTTTCAATTTCTTGTTGGATCAGGGTGTTCAAATTTTTTTTTTCAAATTCAAAATTTTATTTCAAAGTGTTTGAAAAAAAATTTAAATTTTTTTTTCCTTTTTCTTCAAGTTAGGGAATTCATTTGAACCCCTGCCTTCAATGTGGCACTGCCACTGATTTTTTTTAGTAGAATTTTCCTTAGATATACCTTAATAACACAAGTAATTACTAGCAATTGAATGAATAATATCTTCTCAATCCCATACTTTAATTCCATATTTAGCCCTTTGAATATGGGGGGTTTAAAGTAGTTTGCAATCCATTTCTCTGCCCTAGTTCACAATGCTAGGGTTGTACTCTCGAGCCCATGTGTAAGATGGACCATACTAATTCGCCTAACCCACTTTGTTATGGACCATCATTGGAGACCCTATTGAAATCGTTGAGGGACCAAACTAAGGCATTCCTAAGGTGCATTTAGGGTTTAGGTTTTGTTAGAATATCTTTGTTCCAGCTTAATTAATAATCTCTTGATTTTCTTAGTGAAATATTCTCCTCAACTCGGTTTGCATATGTAGGTCCAATATCAAACCACATAAACCTTGGGTTCTTGTGTAATTGTATGTCCTATTTTTCTATTTCTTGTTTGCATAAATCCATTATAATTAACTAAATTTTGCAACAAATTAATTTCAAAACTTTTGTTATCTCAACACATCAGGTTAGCAAAACATCATTGAGGAAAAAGAATGGGCGTGAATTTATAAGTGTCAATTAATTGCTATCTTAGGTTTGAGATTTGAGAATAATCCTTTTGAGGATGATTTGAAATTAAACCTTTAAAATCCATTTTTCTCCTCAACTCTCTTACTAAAATTCAAATGCAAGATTAGAAATAGCTTCCACAACATAACAAGTAAAAGCTGATGACTACAACTTCAATCACTCCCTCTCTCTCTCTCTCTCTCTCTCTCTCTCTACAAGCACACGCATATATGAAGACATTGGATACCATCATGTTCACATTCAAAAGGTTGACACTACCGCTTTATCAAAGAAAAGGCCCGAGGGTCCACCTTCAGGCATTAGAGCTAACATCACAGGACCTTTCGCACCATCTTCGACAGTCAAAGAACCAGTATAGTTGTTGAAGTCTGTGCTGATATACCCAGGATTTGCTGCATTTATCAAAATTTTGGGATACATCCGTGCCAAAATCCTTGTGTAAGCATTAAGCGCTGCTTTGGAGATGAAGTAGGCAGAAAAATTAGCAGGCCAATTATTGGTCTCTACCACATTCTCCTTCACTTCTTCAAGAAATCCCTCCACCAACTTGTCCACTTTCTCTTCTGTGAGGCCATCAACATCTCCTAATACCTTCCTTACATTCTCATTTGAAATACGCTGAAATACAAACACAAATTAAAATTTTTATTTTCTAATTGATTAAAGCATCTATACGAAAGTTCCAGCTACAATGAGACGAGTTTCAAATTTGTACCTTTAATTGTCCCACAGAGGAGGAGACATTCACAATTCTTGCTGAACCGGATAATAGAAGAAGTGGAATAAGAGCTTTGTTGAGTTGCTTGATCCCATAGTAGTTTGTTCTCAAACAATTCCCTGAAGTTTCATAAGTCTGCTTTATAAGTTCCTTTAGAGGCCTGGCATTTATACCTACAATCTGTATCATCAAATGTAATGGTAAATGTTGCTGCAATCGTGTTTAAAACATTTTATTACTATAATTTTTTTTAATATTCTCTACCCATGCCCTTTTCGGTTTAAATGCTTATGCTGCAAACAGTGTTTAAAAATTCTGGATTACGCCCCCTTAACTTGAGAGTTGAGAAAAACAAAGATGTATATTATACTGAGAGACTTACTTCTTCAACACTAAGTTTCCACACTTCCTCTTCATTGACTATGGCTCCAATAGTCGCTGCATTATTTACCTGCAATTTTTAAGTAATATCAGTGTTAAAGCTACCATCGTTGTTAAAACGGGGAAATGAGCAAGATTTCATCAACTAATAATGTTGGGTTTTAATTTTTACCAAACAAGTGACAAGTTTCTCATCTACCTAGTAAAATAAATATACAAAGGAAAAGGGGAAAAGGGGAGGGGGGGGGGGGGGGGGGGTGGTGGGTGGAAGGGGAAAGACTAAGATTCATTATTGTTTGATACAATAAACTTATAAAGTGATTAGATCGACCTGGGTTCATCCATATTGAACCGTGTTCAAAAGTTTGAGCATAGCATTAGTATTGGAAGTTTTAAAACTCCAAATATCCTATTTTATAGCATCAAACCACAAAAGAGATGCATTACCCGAGTTTCCAATTGTAAGATGTGACTGTAGCAAGTTTCTATTTTTTAAAATTATTTTTTATTCTCTCTTGTAGGGATATATTCTTTTTATTAGGTTGTTTATATTATTTTAAGGTGTATGTAAAAATAAAAACTAAGATATTAAGATGTTGTTTATATTATTAATAGATAAAATAACTTTTTTGATGATAAAATAAGGTATTTTTTGCAATTTTAGATGCTAATTCTTTAGTAAATATAGCGATATCTTGAATATTCTCGTTTAGGTACTATTCAAAATGATCCATTTTCATATATATAGAACTCAACTAATGCTTTCCTTCTTTAATTCATATAAAAAATTAATGACTGTACTAAAAATCCAAGAGATTCATTGATGTAACATGTATGTTAAATAAGCAAGCAAAAACCTTCACTTTAACAAAAACAGTAGCTAGAATCGTTTCAAGGATGTATTAGTTGCATTACCAATATGTCAAGCTTCCCAAATTGGGTTTTGATGAAATCCGCCAAAGAAGAAATGCTAGCATAATCCGTCAAATCTAGTTGATGAAAAACCACATCAGAGTATCCAGCATCCTTGAGTTTTTCAACAGCTTCATTGCCTCTCCTGACATCTCTAGCAGCTAATATCACTCTGACCCCATTTGAAGCTAGCTGTTTAGATATTTCAAATCCTAACCCTTTATTGGCACCTGTAACAACTGCAATCCTATAAGAAAAATTTTTAAGTCAATACAAAAACAAATGGGTGAGCATTAATTAAGGATGTCAAATTTGACATTCTTTAGGCTTAAATTCAATTAGAAGACAAAAGCTAAAGATCAAATTATACCTCTTCGTCTCAGAATTCAAGGTCGTTTCTGCCATTGGCGATGAGTGTAGAGTATGTATACGAGCGATGTAGTATTTTTTTTGCTAAGCAACGAGCGATGTAGTAAGGTAAGAATGATACTGATATTTTTATGGTTTTGAAGGTTGAATTGTATGGTTTAAAGTCGACTTTGGTTAACGGTTATATATAATTATATACTTAGCTGTATCTGGGTTCTCTACGTTATCCATGACCATGACGTCTTCTGTCTCGGTCCATGGCTCTACGCCTATACGTAAGCACTTTTTTTTTCTTTTTTTCTTTTTTGAGGGCGGTAGGTATATGCCTCCGTAAGCTATGACATCCATCCCAACCTTCGAGTTTGAGGCTTTCTCTTACTTTTTTAATCTCAAGTCGTTAATTTATAATTAAACTTTAGATATGGATATATATATACATATATATAGAGAGAGACAGAGAGACAGAGAGAACTATTACATACCTTCTTTTAGCTTGGGAAAATAAGACAATAGAAAATAGAATGATAATCTAAAGAGCAATTGCACCGGTGATGGTAAAACTTTTTGACTATTTTATAAAAAAAACTTACTTTTTTTTTTTTTTACCCAGTTATTTTTACAAAATACTCCCATCAAATTATCTCTCATACACTACTACATTTTATTTAAATAATATTTTTTTTTATTATTACTTTTTACCTTATAGCTGTTGTCCTTCACTCCTTTCACGTTCTCTCTCATCCTTTCCTAAAAGAAAAATATGTTATCTCTTATCTCTCTTCTCTCTTGACCACCACAAAGACCAAACCTCCATGGTTGGACCTTCATAGCTATGGCTAAAGCTCACATGACCACCCCAAAGGCCAAAACCCACACAATCAAACCATGGGCAGCGCTAGCCATAGCCCAGGGGGTTTCAAATGAATTCCCTGACTTGGCCATATATGTATATATATATATATATATATATATATAATATTTTTATTTGTTTTAACCCTCTAAAATAAAATTTTGAACATTATGATCCTATATTTTTTTCCCTAAGCACATAACTTTAAATATAAACCTCTTACCAATATCTTGGCATTTTTAAACCAAAAAAAAAAAAAAAAAAGCCCAACAACAAACCAATTTAATTTAAAATCTTGAAAATAACAATTATTTGTTAAATTTGAAGTACTTTTAATTTTTTATTTGCTGAGTGAGGATTGGGCGCATGGGACAGGCCAAGAGTGATTGAGTGAAGGCAAAAGCAAATGTTAACACAACAAAAATTTTCTTAGTATCTATTTGGGAATAATTAATCTAACATTTTGTTAAAAGTATAAAATAAGTAGGAACTCACATGAGACCTGCAAATAGTAAGAAAAAAGATAAAATAATAAGTTGACTTATAATCAATACCCAAACACACTTAATACAATTACAAAGAACAATAGTTGTCAAAGTTGAGTTGAATTGTTAAATACAAGAATTGTAAAGAGTTAAAACAAACTAATAGATAAAAGAATTTTGAACAATAATAATTAAAGTTCACTTAGCGATAATAATTAATATGTTTATCGTATTTGAAAACAATGGATGATTTCCAAGATTTCATCTTAGTAATAATAATTAGTATGTTCATTGTATTATGAAACTATACACCAAATGAACTAATAGTTTATATTTTATTTTCTTACTAATACTATGGACAAATTTGTAATAAAGAAACATCGTAGATTACAAGATTCATTATGTATCTAAGATTTATCTTCTTATTGACCCCCCTAAAAAAAATCCTAGAGCCGCCACTGAATCAAACCCCTTCTCTCTCTAGCCCTCTAAACCTGAACTTCACATAGCCTTGATCGACCACCATGGTAAACACCATGGGGACTTTGTATTTTGTTTGAGATTTAGGGACTTGATGATTTTGTTTGGTTGTTGGTGTTTTTGAGTTGTGGGTGTAGTTTAATTTGGGTTTGGGGTTTGAGAAATGTGGGATTTTTGGCTTGAGTGTGGTGGTTGGACGATGGTGGGTGGTTGACCGACTCTGTCTTATTTATAGGCAAATAAAGAGAGATGGAAGAGAGTGAGGAGAAGATCTGACGTGAGAGACAAAGAATAATATAATATTGAAATACACAGTTATAGTAATTGTGTATATTTACATGATTACTGCAGCAAATGTGTAAATATACACATCTATACATTGACTGATGCATGTGAGTTTTAGGCTATATTATGTAAATTTTACAACTTTTTGTACTTTGCACTCACTGATGTGAGTGCTCTGATGGTGATTAAGGAATTATCAATACTAGCTACAAACCCACGCAATGCGTGGGAATATAAATATTATGTAATGAAGTGTAATATATTAAAAGAAACCATTATTTCAAGTATTGTCTTTTTTTTTTTTTAAAGATTTTTACAAGTATTTTTTTTATCTTTATATCTCTACAAATATATTATTATTATTATTATTATTTTATGTTTGATTAATACTTTTTTAAGGTAAATCATATTCTTCTAACTTCTATTGTAGTGTATTATATTTGCTTAATATACAACAAAATTTTATAAGTTTTAAATTTATTATTCAAATTTCTCATCTCTTAAGGAATAAAGAAATTATCATAATAATCAAAACTCATTACAAAATTACAATCTTATCTTAGCCAAAATTAAAATGCAACTAAAGGAATAAATAGGCTTTATAATAATTTATTACTCAAACAATTGGTAGGCATATTCAAATTCCTAATTACCAAAAAACTAAGTATTAAACCAAACTAAAATTCAACCAAAACTATAAAAGGGAAAGAGAAGACATTCTTATGGGATATTAAAAAAAAAGATCAATACCAAAACACATATTAAAAAAAAAAAAACCATCAACCTTAATTAGAGTTATAAGAAAGAACAAAAATTCACCAAAAGAAAGTAGAGAGAGAGAGAGAGAGAGAGAGAGAGAGAGAGAGTACTCACATTTTTTATGAGAAAAATATGGATTGAATGGGAAAGCAATATCAAATTTATACAAAATAAAATGGGTAGAACAAGAGTCAAAATATAAAAAAGAGGAACGAAGTATAACGTTAAAGTTGTGAGGAGATAGAGAGGCAAAAAAGAAATGGAAAGGTTGGAAGAAGTGTAATAGTAGGTGTGAGTTGATAGGAAGAGGAAGAGTTTTTTTTTTTTTTTTTTTTTTTTTTTTTTGTTAATAGGGGGAAGAAAATTTTAAATTTTAAATAAATGAATGACGTGACTGTTGATATGGCTCAACAAGAGCGAAATAACAATAAATGTTATGTTTCAGCTTTTAGTAATATACAGTCACACTCACATTGTAGTATTATGGTTCATAAATGTGTTGGCAAATCCTAAAACCATCATTGTTGAAGATCAAATTCCCTCTCTCTCTCTTTGTGTTTGTTTCTACCATTTCTTGAAAAAATTGAAGAGTAGTATGTAAATGCCAGTGTAATCACATTCCAAATTAGGCTTAAAACAACCAAGTCTTTTTTCTTTTCTTTTCTTTTTTTCTTTTTTTGGTGTAGTCTAATAGAGATTCATAGATTTATTGTAGCTTGTAGTATATGTATATCCTATACCCATTCAAATTTTCAATACATGAGTTCTAAACAACACATGGGCCCACGGTGGGGGTCACATCTTATGAGAAACCCATTGCATGCAGTTGGTACAAGATATACTCCGGGCTAAGGCCTAAGGCCTCACTTGTCCCAAAATAAATTAAAGGGTCTCAAGGCCCCTTATTGCATAAGTAAAAAGTTTTCGAAATTGTATAAAAATGCCTCACAATTTTAAAATGATAATTTTTTAAAGAAAAAAAATATTGATGGATTTTGCATTTTTTTTTCCCTACTTATAATTGATCCGCAAAATATTGAGCCAATAGAAGTCCAACTCAATTGATAAACTATTTCACCAAAGATAATTGTTATGAGTGTGCTGAATAATTATTGAAAAAATCTTCCTAGCAACTTGTGAAAGAGACGTAAATAAAACCAAAATACAAAAACTTAATTCGCAATTTTACATCACAAAAAGAAATTTTATGTAATTGGCAAATGCTTTGACAAAATGCACTTTACTTGTAGTTGGGTAGATCTAGAATGGATTTAGTACTTCAAGAAACATGTTGTTCAAGCCAAGTATTAAAGCCATGAAGATTGGATCAAGAAACAAGTGAAGAAAAGCTATTCATTAAAGCTCGACAGATACCTCGACAGAAATAGTACCTATCGAGACTTAAGAACAAAGCTCGATGGAAGCTCGATAGAAGGTGAATATGTCGAGATCTACGAAATCAGAATTTTCAGATCTGATTTTCGGCTCATGCTGACATGTATGTGTAAGGTTTCTTTTCTCAAAACCCTAGACATATATAAGGCTTATTTTAAAGGTCATTATACATAGAGAACACATGCAAAAAGTGACCTAGTGCCTTATTCTCTCTGCAAAAAGTTACTGCGTCTTTTGCGCCTTAGGGTTTTGTAACCAATTACTTCTTAATCTTCATTGTTGATGAAGTGAAGAACTTTGCAGCCAACAACATCTTCAAGTTGTTGGAGTTAATCACGTACTAGGATCTGTGCAAAAGGGTGGCATTCAAATATTGAAGAATTCAGAAGTTCTGAAGCGGTAGAAGGTTTCTGCTGTAAGTTCATCTACGGGGATTTTAAGAGTCTAGGGACAAAAGTTTTGTACTAAATCAAAAACTTCTCTTTACTATAGTGAATTACTTTTCATAAAGGTTTCCCTCCAGGTTTTTTACTGTGAAACTAGTTTGTTTTATTGGTTTTCCTGGGTCATCATATCTTATTTTATTTACTATTCCGCTATGCATGATATTGACATGATATTGATTTTTTTTTGTTTTAACAAGGTTTATTCATAATAAATCTAATTAACAACTTGGGTTTAAAACTTGTTAATTCTATCAACTGAAATCTAAATTTCCCAACAATTATAATAGCTCAGTATGAAGGAGTTTTATTAGGGTTCATGATGGATTGTGGCTTTCCAAGCAGTGTACTTTGCTTTCCAATTTGGTATGCAAGACTGCATTTTTGAAGGGATTAATCAGGGCCTTTTTGCTAAAATATGGTAGGAAAACGTTAAAACTTATGTGTATGGCATGCTAGTGGAGGACTTATGGTTACTGTGGGGTCGGAGAATTTAGCAACCCCGGCCCACTTTATGCTAAGCCCAAGGCCCACGCCGAGGAGGGTGAAATATCCGAGGACGAATCAAGGAAGCGTCAATTACCAAGAAGCACTGCCGAGGACAATCCTGTCCTCGGCCAGCCGAGATCATGGAAAGGAAGAGCATAGCACCATCAGAGGTAGCTCTTCAGGGCATCCCCAAAGAAAAGACAAGTACAACGGGTTAGTCATGGAAGCATGGTGGAGGAGCGATTCTAGGAGAAACTGTCACCTCCATATTAAATGCCCACAACTAACGCTCTGGCCGTATTAATGGGGAAGTAACCCCTGAACAGTGCTGACATAGCTACTACAACCCACAGAAAGAATGGGAAGGGGACTGATGGGACAAGCACTCAAGTGATGACCTACATGACCAATAAATGGAGGGTCAAGATTAACCAAAGAGGGATATATAATGTAAGAAGTCCTCCGAAAAGGAGGACGAGAGATAAGAGGCAAAAAATGTGGTAGCATTTGTATCATCTCTGTAACCTAGCACTGAAGAAGCAATAAGAACTTCCAGCCCCTAAAAGGAAGGCTAAGGAGCAATATTTCATGCTTCAGCCTACATTCTTGTTGTTTAAACCATTCACTACCGTGTTTAGTTGTTGCAATCCTTATTAGGGCCTAGTTCTTGAACTCATACTCTACAAATTCATTGTATCGGGCTAGCTGGGCTTGAGTCCACTTCATCTAAGGAAAAGTGCTCAAACTGGTCCCTACAATTACTTATTTATTCACTTAGAAGGTAGAGTTATGCTCTATTTCAAGGCTAAAGAAACAAAGTGGAGTTTTAGTTGGCTAAATTATCATTAAATGTGATTGATTAGAGCTTTTGGTTAGATGAAATTCCTCACAAGATAAGGAAGATCTTTGATCTAGATTGCTATTTCTATCAAAAGAAAAAATTAAGTTGGGGTCTTTAATAAGCATTAGCTATGAAACTAAGGGTTTCTTTTGGGCAAGCCAGGGGGGGCAGCTGCCACCCCTCGACCCCCCTGGCTCCGCCCCTGATTTAATCATTACCGTTATTACTTGGATAGAATAAACTGATGTGTCAAAGGGAATAATAAAAAATTATTTCTCATGTCACATCAATAGCCAACTATACCGCCACATTATGTTTTTTTTTTTTTTTAACCAAATTAAATCTAAGACACGTGACAACCAAAATTCCCAACTTATCTACATTTCTTCTCCCCCTCTCTCTCTCTCTCTCTCTCTCATTAGTTAACAAGAGTTTTCACTCTTTGGGCAACAAAATTTTCCAATTTTTTTGAATTTTGAATCAAATATTTTAAAGAAGAATCAATTTATTTGTGTATTTGTTTCCCTTTGTATTATTATTTTTTTTAAAGAACAAAAACAGTACAGGAGAACATTAGACACTTCACAAGAATAGAGAACTAAAAGCAGGAGAGGCAAAATGAAAAGAAAAAAGGAAGAAAAATAAATGCATGAAAATAGCTGAAAATCATGGGATTCCACTTTTAGGCATGGTTTTGAAACCCGGACCTGACCATACGATCCGACTGGGAAAACCGCGAACCTTTTAGTTTTGCGGTTTTTTTAGCTTCAAGAACCGCTCTATGGGAAAAAAGCAGGGACTCATGTGAACCGTGATTAGACCGTACAGTTCTGAGAACCGTGAACGGTTTTAGCTATTCTCACGAACCCTTTTTTTTTTTTTTTTTAAATAAAGCCTTAAACGGCATCACTGTCTGTTTTTCCCCCTATACAACGTCGTTTAGGATGCTTAAAGAGTCAAAATTAGAAACCAAACTAGGTCTCCATCATTTGGTCCTCAAGCTTAAGAAATATCGCCTCCCTTCGGACCCTCCCTTGCCTCAGATCGCCTCTCTCCCTTGTCGGCCACCGCACTCCTCAGCTCAGTCAAATCTCTAATAATATCCTCCACAACTCTCCAAATGCCAGTCAAAGCTTCTATCCTTGTTGGCATTGTCGTCTACTGCTGCCTCCAGTTGATGACCAGCGATCGAATCTCTCTAAACCAATGAAAGACTCGCTTTTTTCTCACTATGTTGCTTTCTCTTTTTTTGCTGAGATGATCTTTCTTTTGTTTGAATTTTATTGAAGTCTTTCTCTGTTGCTGTTGGGTAAAGATGTAAAGTAGTATATGCTTTGTAAAAAACGTTGTACCTCGTGTACCACCACGAGCACATAAATTGATGTACTTATTAATTATTATATTTAGTTTTTATCTTTGTTGATATTATATTAGTGTATTAGAGCATTGACATCAAAAGTTCTAAAAAATTTAGCATTTAGCATCTCAAAAACGTACTTTATTGATTTTAACACTTCATTTTACAATATACCATACATCAAAAGTTCTATTTTTTTTACCACTTCATTTAAAATAATATATATATATATATATAATACTTTAAAATAATATAAAAACAACCTCCACAAAATCCAATAGCAACAATCACAACCACCTCCGCCACAGCACTACCAACATCAACCTCCACTATGGCAACCAAAATCCACCACAAAAAAAAAAAAAAAAAAAAAAGGCCCAACCACTACCTTCCTCTTCCAAATCACAAATCAACCACCATCATAATCACAAAACCCAAATCGGCGAGAAGAAAGAAGAAATACAGAGAGGCAAACCCATCACGCCAGCGAGCAAAACACACACACACACAAACCCACCACGGCAAACCTCCACAAAAGCAAACCCATCACGCTGATCCACTGCACCACGATCCACTACGACCCAGACCCACAACCCAAAGACCCATGACGATCACAATCCAAAGTCACAAACCCATAACCCAGAGACCCATGCCCACGCCGATCATAATCCGATATCACAAACCCACAATCAGACCCACGCCGATCACAATTCAAAATCACAAATTTACAACCCACAAAATCAAATCACCCTCCCGTCAAGCTCTACCTCCATATCAGCGACAACACTCCGAAGGCGTTTTGGGCTTTGAAGTTCCTGACTGACGAACCTTGGAGGGGAGGAGCTCAAACCGTGAACCCAAGAGAAACAAAGAAGCTACAGGAAAGAGAGAAGAGGAAAGTGAGCGAGGAGAGCGAAGAAAGAAGGGAAAAATAAAAAACAAATACACGCACAGTTACTGTTGGAATAAAAAAATAATTTTTGGTTTAAGATTTGTGCTACATTGAGGTTGTATTAATACAATCTCATTGTAGCAGTATCTCAAAATTTTTGAGATTTGAAATGTTTGATGGAGTTGGTTTTTTGGTGTATTGGTGCTAAAATTTAGCATATGGCACTTTTAGCATCCTTAATGGGAATGCTCTTACAGTACCACCACTGCTACTACAGTACTACAACTTTAAGCTTTTTAAGCTCTCCTGTTTTAATAATATTTTAATGTTAGATTTAAATTTGATAGTGGGTTTTTTTATACGAAAAAATTGATAGTGGTAGTTTACTAGTTGGTTACTACAACAGTGGTGTTACACTCGTTATATCATCTACTATAATATGGTTATATACTTATTTGTTTGTTTAATTATTAAGTTTGCTTAAGATTTAATATTTTCTATTTGTCTTATGAAAATTATGATATGAAAAATATATTTGAAAGATAAATCTTATATTTATTTGGAACTATTTTTGTTAATTTTTTTATTTTTACTAATTTAACGTATTTATTTATATTTAAAATAATTTTTAAATTAATTATAACGTCATCACGGTTTGACCTCAGTTCAACCCCGGTCTGACTTTAAAAATCTTGAATCTCTCCCTTTTAAGGTTCAATGAACGGTTCGGGTTTTAAAACCATACTTTTAGGTGCACAAAATTTTATCTACTACTTCAACTTCCTTCTACATTTCTCGAAATATTATTTCTAGCGCTGGCGCAACTCGATCAATATCGTAGATTGTGGAACATCCCTGATAGCACTTCTAGATCTTCAAAAATAGCCAAAGTCTCCCAGCCTAGTTTTTTGTTTATGGTGTAATATATTACAAATCCTGTCCACTTGTAAAAGAATTAAAGCTTCTCTATAGTGTTTCCTCCAAATCTCGTAAAGAGTATCTGTAATAGTATGGACAATTGTCATGTTTTAACGGGCTAGAGAAACAACCCATTTAAAACTTAAGGATGAGGGAGGAGATGAAAATGGGTTTGATTGGTGGTGACTAACGAGAGAGAGAGAGAGAGAGAGAGAGAGAGAGAGAGAGAGAGAGAGAGAGAGAGAGAGAGAGAGAGAGAGAGAGAGAGAGAGAGAGAGAGAGAGAGAGAGAGAGAGAAGTTAGGGATTTTAGGGATTTGGTTGTCACGTGTCAGGTTTAATTTGATTTTTTAGAAAAAATAAAAACCTAATGTGGCAGTATAGTTGGCCGCTAATATGATGTGAAAAATAATTTTTTATTATTCCGTTTGACACATCAACTTTTTTTCATTCAATTAATAATGGTAGGGATCAAACTGATACAGCACTGAAAATGTTAAGAACCAAATTAACATAATTAAAAGTTAGGGACCAAATTGAAATATAGTTGTGAGAGGCCACAAAACTTCTCTATGAGAAAGGGTGCTCTCAAAAAAGAGATTTAGATGCTTGTTCAAGGCACCTCTCTTTTTGGGTAAGTGGTGTGAAGTCACCGCTTATTTTTTTATACAAAAAAAAAAGAAAAAAATTAAATACAACTTTACATGACTAACTATTCCATTATCATTGATTGAATAAATAAAGTACAACCTTGATAAATTGAGTATTACATAGCTTTAGGTCCTAGTTACAAACTACCAAATATACATGGCTTTTTGTCCTAGTTACAATTTACCTAAAATAAAAACAAAAACAAAGCCTAAGTCTACCTATCCAAAGACACTTAATTCGGAGGCTAAGTTACAGAATGGGAAGGTGTTAGGCACCCATTCCGCCCAGATAGAGTCTGGTCTTCTAGACTCTCATAACCAATGTACCCCTATATGAATGGTATGAATAATATGTTGCACACATGAGACACTTAACCAAACTAAGTCACATAAATCTATTTATGAATGTGTCCTCTTCCTTTTTTTATTTAAAAAAAAAAAAATTCAGATCTATTTTTTGTGGATAAAAAAAAATTTTTGATTTGATTCATAAAAAAATCAGATCCATTTTGGTATAAGTACAAAGATAGTTTTTGGGTGAAGAAGAATCAGATCTGTTTTGGAACAAAGTAAAAAATTGGTTTTTGATTTGTATGTAAAAAAAAAAAAAAAATCAGATCTGTTTTGTAATAAAGAAATTTAGATTTGTAGAAAACCTTTAAAAAAAATCAGATTTGTTTTTGTGAATAAATAAATAATCTTTTTTAGAAGAGAACTACACTCATGAAATAAACCTACACTATTTGCATCAAACAAAACAAATAAAACATCACTACTCATAACTTTCTTTCTTTCTTTTTTTTTCAAAATCTGCTATGTTTAAAAAATTCAGATCTACATCTAAATAAGATATAGATCAGTTTTTAAATAATAATAAAAATTCAGATTTGCATCTAAGGAAGATACAAATCATTTTATATTTTGAAAAATTCATATCTATACCTAAGGAAGATACAAATCAGTTTTTGATTTTGAAGAAATTCAAATTTGCATCTAAGGAAGGTACAAATTAGTTTTTATTTTGAAAAATTCAGATCTGCACCTAAGAAAGATACAAATCAGTTTTTGATTTTAAAAAATTCAGATTTGCATTTAAAGAAGATACAAATCAGTTTTTTATTTTGATTTGAAAATTTTAGACTTGCATCTAAGGAAGATACAAATCAGTTTTTGATATAAAAAAATAAAATAAAAATTCATATTTGCATATAAGGAAGATACAAATCAGTTTTTGATTTTGAAAAAATCAAATTTGCATCTAAGGAAAATACAAATCAGTTTTTATGTTAGAAAAAATTCAGATTTGCACCTAAAGAAGATACAAATCAGTTTTCATGTTAGAAAAAATTTAGATCTGCATCTAAGGAAGATACAAATCTTTTTTTTTTTTTTTTTTTTTTTTTTTTTTTTTGAAAAATTCAAATTTGCATCTAAGGAAGATACAAATCAGTTTTTGGTTTTGAAAAATATGTGATAATAAGTAGATTTTTGAAACTCAAAAAGGTAAATCATGACAACAAAACATCAAGAACATATTTCAACAAAAAAATATTGACAATACATGGTATGAGCATTAGAAATTAAAAGAATATTTACTCATGCATCACTAAAGTAAAAGAAACAGAAGAAAAAGGGTAAAGAAAGAACCACATCTTGCATGGACGTACTCTTCTTCTTGAGGGAATATTTTAGAGTTCAAAGAAGTTTATTCAATTATCTTTGAAACCTAAAATACCTTGCTTACAAAAAAAGAAATTCTTAAGGTTAGAGCCTCCAAAACGTCTTTAACGTAAGAGGGAAAATAATAGAAAGGAGAGTCAGAAAGAGGGGAAATCAGAAAGTGTGAAAAAGTGTGTTGAATTCTGAGATCCAGCCTCTATTTATAGAGGCTGGGGTGTTCAAAAAATTAGGTAGATGACCAGAATACGAACTAGGACGCGTCCTTATCTCTAAAAAATGGAAATGGATGTGTTTTAACCTAATCCAAGTGCCCTCAGGCCAGGGCCCAAGTTTGTGGCAATTGGCACTTGAAAAGTGCCGATCAGCACTCCTACTCTAAAAGTCTAGATTATCCATAATTTTATTGTTATCCAATTATCCTCTTTGTTCTCATGCAAGCAAGCCTATTTTTGACCCTAACTAACAACCAATCACAAAATTATTTAATTAATTTTAATTGTCTAGCCAATCAGAATTAATTTAAATTAATCATGTGTGGTTGATTCTACCTAAACACAATGCATGCTGACCATGCAAACTTGATCATACGATATCTTTCGATCTGACCGTCCGATTTGGAAACCAGGTATACCATCGCAACCGTTAGAATCTCAAGATCATTTTTATGATATGCAATGAACAAATTAATGCATGTAATGTAATCATGAATTTCGAGTACACGAATGGTCATTCAAGTCATCTTCCTTGATTAAATCATTGGTGCAAAATCGAGTGTCTACAATGGTGTAAAGGATAGGGACTAACTTTGTAATTTACCCTTCTGGCAATTGATATTGATAACACATTGACCAAACATTGTGACCATAGTTTAGAACGTGTCAACAAAAAACATGGACAGCAAATCTTGACACCCTCTCTCCAACCGATTGAAGTTGCAGGAAAAACAAAATCAACAAAGACCCTAAATTGGATAAATTACTAAAGTGGGTTTGCATAACCTCCATTTACCACCGTGAATTTATCAAGTACAATGCTAAATCAGTAATTCTTGACTAATTCTCTCATTTAACCTAAAAAAATTGAACCTAAAACTCTAATTAATCTTCAAACCCAGAACCTGTGTATTTGCATATCCATCCAAAACTTGTGTATAATGGAGAAAATCCATTGTTATGGATCAAAGGGGCTAGATTCGAGTATGGGAAACTTCGAATTCCAAGCCCAACGTCACTCCTATCAAAGCAAGTCTATCAAAATTGTTGATTTCTCTTCAAAAGAGTATGGGTGCTTGATTTCTAGCAGAGATAGAAGACGGGGTTAAGAGAGTTTCACTTCGTGAAACAGAAAAGACTACTGCTCAATCCATGCAAAATTTTAACGCCATTTAGTGTGTTTAGTTAAGTAGCCACGTGTTTTAATATTAAAAGGAGAACCTAAGGTACTAGACATAAGGCATTGTATCTAAATTTTGTCCTATTTAATTTATATTTAGTATTAAGAAAAGCACACTAAAAATTTTCTCATTATAAATGCTAATTGGGGAGAACATGTTTTTTTTTTAATTGTTTTTTGGACTGAACATTGTTAAGAACAATTATTTCACATCTTGATAATTGCTATCTAAATCATTTTTGAGTGATGTAATGTCCCTCTTGTGCTACCATTTAACATCATTTTTATTATGTACTAATTACATTTTGTCACTTCTCAACAAAAAGAAAAAATACAATATTCTATTACTTAAACAAATTTTTTTTTTCTTATTGAATTATGCTTTAGGTACCAATTGTTGAACTACACTGTATGACTCCAATAATTACTCCCTATTTTTCCTGACAAAACAAACTCCACGGGAATGTTCATGTTTTGTGAGAATTTTATTTTTATTGAGAATAAGTTCAAAAGAAAGTACATAGATTGTAGCTTACATACATGTAACCACCAAAAAAAGAAATAAGAAGAGCAACATTTTTAGCATTATTAATCTCTGTCTGCCTGCCACGCACACATTATTACACAAACGTAACATATTGTATTGATTAATTGTTGCTATTGCATAACATTTTCGAGTCAAAAGGTTGACACTTCTGTTTGATCAAAGAAGAGGCCGGAAGGACCACCTTCAGGCATCAAAGCAGGCATCACAGGACCTTTTGCAGCTTCTGCAACAGTGAAAACCCCAGTTTTGTCGTTCAAATCCGTTTTCGTATAGCCAGGACCAACTGAGTTTATTGCAATATTGGGATTTTTCTTAGCTAGAACCCTTGTGTAAGCATTCAGAGCTGCCTTGGAGACAACATAAGCTGAAAAATTGATAGGCCAGCCTTTGACTTATATGGAATTCTCCTTCACATCTTCTAAGAACCCTTCAACCACCTCGTCCACTTTCTCTTCTGTGAGACCATCTACATCTTCTAACTTCTTCCTTGCATTTTCATTTGAAATAAACTGAAATACAAATACACAATTGAATATATAAGCTCATCATATATGGTCAATCAATTCTAGCACCAAATGTTCATTGCATGTCCAGTTCAATTGTCAAAGCACAAATCTTAACATGCCATGTCCTGCAGCTAATTCACACTTCATATTGTTAGAAATGACCAAGAAATTTCCAAGTGTTATGACTTTTGAATTTTCACAAAGTGATTTCATTAACCCTGTGATTGAGAGGAGTTGTAGCTTTTTCATTAGTAGCATCTATGACCTTACTACTTTTGGATTAATAATAATTTACCTTTAGCTGTCCCAAAATGGAGGAGACGTTTACTATTCTTGCTGAATTGGATAATTGAAGAAGCGGAATAAGTTCTTTGCTCGCTTGGTCCCATAATAGTTTGTTCTCAAACAATTCTCCGTAGTTTGATAAGTCTGCTTTATAAGTTCCTTCAAAGGCTTGGCATTTGGACCTATAAACTGTATAATCATATGGAGGTAAGCGATGTTGCACTCATGTTTAAAACATTTTATTTCTATTTTGTTTTTATTTTGTGAAAATTGAGGGAGTGGGGAGGGGAAAAAATTTATTGCTACAGTATATACTAATTGACACAAATAATGATTACATAGCATTAAGAGACTTACTTCATCCAAACCAAGGTTCCATAATTCCTTATCGACTATGGCTCCACTAATCCCTGCATTGTTTACCTGCAATTTTGAAGTTATATCAATCTTAAAGCCTTCGAAACTGGGGAACAGAGCAAGATTTCCTGGATCAATATATGGTATATATTTTTCTTTTTCCAAACAAGTGATATATGTTCATCTACTGAAGAAAAAGGTCGTAAAAGAAAGAAAGAGGACTATATGACTCATCTTTGTTAAACACTATAAACTGACTGTAAGAGGTTCCTAGCATAGCTATTCTGACCCTCACTGGACTATTTGGATTTATTCTCTTCTACTAGTCAAAATTATATATTTTTTTTAATGTATGAGCTCAACCAATGCTTTACTTTCTTTGTTAAATTCAAAATTCAATGATTCTATGAAAAATTCCATAGATTCACTGTAACATATGAAGAAAAAAACAATCTTCACTATTAAAATAACACTTAGAATCTCTCAGAATACGTATAAGTTGCATCACCAATATGTCAAGCTTCCCAAATTGGGTTTTGATGAAATCAACCAAAGAGGAAATGCTAACTGGGTCCGTCACATCTAGTTGATGGAAGACCACATCAGAGTATCCAGCAGTACTCTTGGTTTATCAACAGCTTCATTGCCCCTCCTCATATCTCAAGCAGTTAAGAGCATTGGCACTGGGACTTCCATATGCCATATCTTGGCAAATTTTAGCATTTTTGCACAAAAACCAAGCTCCATCCGGGTTGCTAATTGTAAATTTTTTTACAGTATTGCTACAGTACCATTCTACATGTAGAATAATACTGTAGCAGCTCGTATTCATTTTTTACTAATTTCTTCTCTCTCCTCCAGCGGTCTCCCACTTCTCCGTCTCCCACATATCTCTCTCATTTCTCTACCTCTTCATCACTCTCTTTTCAATCTTCAGGCTTCATCACTTCATCACTTCACCACTTCTCAATCTTCGCCGACCCATCTTCAGTCTTTGCCAAGCCGTCGGTGGTTATGGGTTGTTCGTGGGTTTGGCTGGGTTTTGGGTTTGATGGGTTCGGGTCTAATGGGTTTCAAGATTGGTTTGTTCTGGGTTGATCGGTGGCTATGATTTGTTGATGGGTTGATCTGTGGTTGATGGTTGTTGATGGTTTTGGTTGCAAAATCGACATGGGTCAGTGGGTTGCAAAATTGACGTGGGTCTGGTGGTTGCAAGATTGGCGTGGATCGGCGTGGGTGGTTTTGGCCGTGGGTGATCGATGTTGCTGGGTTTTAGCGTTTCAGTGTTGCTGGTTCTTCTGGGTTCAGCGTTATTTTTTTTTTTTTGGAAAATAAAAATTGAAATGACGGTGTATTGTAAAATATTACTGTATAAATGATAAAGTAAGTTTTGAGATAATAAAATAGAATATATTAAAGAAATCGAATGCGAATGCCCTAATACCACCTTGACTCCATTTGAAGCTAATTGTTGACATATCCCATATCCCATATCCGGCTCCTGTCACAACTACAATCCTAGGGGGAAGATTGAAATTAAAAATTAAAAAATTAAAAAAAAAAAAAAGAAAGAAAAAAAAAAGATGCATATTAGGGGAAATTATAAGATTTACATTGTGGACAAGTGATGTGGTCCATTATTCTACTAAAAAAATTTCATCTGTTTAAAATTGTTAGTTAGAAAATGTTTTTAAACAAAAATTAATTACTGACTCAGCAATTTTAAACAAGTGAAAGTTTTTTAATAGAATGGTGGACAAGTGACGTAGTTCACCAGAGAACTCTATAATTTCTCGCATGTTAGGGATATCTCAATAGAACTCAGCTTTATGTGTCAACTAAAAACATTATTGTTTGGAGATCAAATTACCTCTTTGTCCCAAGAGTCATGTTTGTTTCCCCCATTTGTTGTGAAAAATTGAAGGGTAGTCTGCAAGAGTAAATGTAACAGACTAACTGCGTTGCGAATTATGTTTTATCAAAAAACAGAATGGTTCTTTTCTTGGTGTAGTCTTATAAGTTTTCATAGATTTGCTGTAGTGTGTGTTTTAATTTTGTTTTTATAGCGAGTTTGACCATATATAATTGACATTAAAGTAGAAGAGTTTAAATTCGGTCAAGCTGTGGCGTAAAACACTGGTTTTATGCCAGCCAATAGAACACAGCCACGTCATATTCTTTTAAGTGATAAGTTAAATTCCTCTCCAAACACATAACGAAATAAGAAAACCCACAGAAACCCACAGCCTTGCTTCCTCCCTCTTCCATGAGAGTAATATTCAATCTTATCAGAAAGTAATTCTTTCATTCTTGTAACCTTTAATTCACATCAATGGGCTCAAATTCATGTTCTTCTTCTTCTTCTTCTCCAAATCCTAAGAAATTGAAATTCACACTCAGTTTCCTCCTCTACTTCTTATTCTTATTCCTCAACTTCCCCACCGCCACAGCTTTTTTCCGAAACCCATTTTGGAAACCCGAAATCTTGTACTCCCAACACTGCAATGACGTCATTCCTGAGCAACCTTCATCCTCCGGCAATGTCCCTGTCTCCCACTAAAATGATTTCCTCAGCTTCCAATTCGCATTTTTCTCCGGCAGTGTCAGAATCTTCAACTGAACCACTAAGTTCGGGATACCTCTCTCCTTCAACCCCTCATATATCAAACACACCACCTCTCATGGCGTTCACAAGGTCAAAGCCACCCTGAACATTCGAGACCCATGGAAGTACTCTGTTTTCGATGATTGAATTGTGTGGTGTGGTGGAGTTTTGGGCAAGCAAAGATGGAAGAGGGAGGAAGCAGGGTTTTGGGTTTCTGTGGGTTTTCTTATTTCGTTCTGTGTTTGGAGAGGAATTTAACTTATCACTTAAAAGAATATGAAGTGGCTGTGTTCTATTGGTTGGCATAAAACCAATGTTTTACGCCATAGCCTGATCAAATTTAAACTCAAAATAGAAATTGTTGGTCTAGTATGTTTATGCATGGCCTACTTACGTATGCCATGACGTACGTATTCCTCTCTTGAAGGGTAGGCCATGACATATTTTAATTTAATTTTTTTTTTAAGAAAGAATGGTTAAGAGGGTGGCTAACTTGGGTTTCTCAGTTGGGTGAAACTATAGTAGCTCCTAACTTCTTTTTGGTTAAGACCTCATTTTGATGGAATAATGGTTCATTTAATGAGTAAATCTTAGGTACTCTTAGAGCATGAAGAATGGTCCCTCTTCTCATATTCATAGTGAGGTCTAGGGGCAGCCCAACAAATTTGGAGTCCTAAGGCTATATATTTAAATGGGTCATTTTTGTTATCACTTAAATAATATTTAACTAGTATTTAATATCATAATTTTTTTATAACAAAAATCTATTCCTTTTATTTTGTAATATGCTTTTTTTTTCTTTTCTTTTTTTGGGAAAAATGCTAAAACTATAACAAATTTTACTAAAAAAAACTTTTAAATGATGTAGAAATGAATGTGATTAGTGACACTTCAAGAAGATAATAAATAAGTATTTGAATAAATGATGTTAAGGATATTATAAATTTTACAACATGAGGCTTACAAAGATGTATCATTAATCACAAAAAATAATTCAAAAATGCATTTAATAGGTTATTGACGTCCACATATCATATTAATTGTCACATCAATTTGTAAAATTTTCAAGTAAAATTAATGATATTTCTAGCATTTTTCTATCTGAATTATTTCTTGCGATTAGTGACACATATATTTGTAAGGGAAAATACTAGAGATACAAATTCTTTTACAAAAACTTTTACAAATTAATGATGTGGTGAATGGTTATAGATAAATAAAAAAGTGATGTTATCGTTGAGCCTTGATGAGAATCAGTAAGAATTTGGCCACAACAATAGTTTGTAAGCATGTTGTAAAATAGTTTGTAAAACTATAACATTACTCTATTTGTAAGACTCATGTATTTAAAGTTGTATTATCTTTAGCATTACTCAATACTTTGGGACTTCTTAAAAGTAGAGAAAAATTATAAAACTATTTTTTAAAAAAAATATATCAATTTTTACCCCCAAAATTTGGGGCCTTCCTCTAGTAAGGGGCCCTAGGCGGTGGCCTAAGTGGCCTAGGCCTAAGGCCGGCCTTGGTGAAGTCCACTTATTAAATTTATGATGGGGTTCACCATGAATATGAGAGGAGGATGCACCATTTCATTATACTCTGGAAGTACTTAAAAAATTTTCGCGTTTAATTGGAGGGGTGTAAAAGATTTAGTTTTCTCTTCTATGTGATTGGTTGGAGGGGTGGAAAAGTGAGAAGGATGGAAAACCCTTTTGTTTGGTTGAGAAGAAAGGTGAAATGATAGAAAATGTAGTTTATATAAATTTACTCTTATTACATAATAAGAAATAATTTATTTGTACTTATTAAATAATATAAAAATTTACACATCACACATGTAAAGTTATATTATTTTTCTTTATTATTATAAATACTTTAATCTAATGTGTGTGTGTGTGTGTGTATTTATTTATTTATTTATTCCTAATAATCTGGACATGTTGCTGGGTGGTAAAAAAAAATCTAGGCAACAAAACAAAACCCAGTTCAAATACCATTTTGCATTGGTTTGAACATGTTCTTTTTTCTCTTTTTTTAACGAATAGAAGACTAGGCAAAACTGGGCAACACAAATTCAATAATTTGGACATGTTGTGTGAGGGAGGTGTGATGCATAGGAAGCATTAACATTGGGGGGGGGGGGGGAGGGGGTGTGTGAGTTATTGCTTGGAAATTGGAGTTTCCACTCTTACTTTCTCTCCAATTTGGAGAGTTGAGTTTTTGGTGGACTAGGGAAGAAAATGCCAGGGTCCCACCAAAAAATTTTCATCATTTCTCTTCTTATCAAACAACATCAAAACATATTTTCTCTTTATTATTTTTCATCCTCCCTATTTCACCTCTAACCAAACATATCCTAAGAGAGCGCTCCCCAACTAATTAAGTCCCATTTTAATGAAATATAAAGATCACTAACATGTTATTAGTAGGGGAGGGTGACTTGAAAGGCGATCCCAAGATGCTCCCTATAGCGAAAGGGTCAGGCTCCTCTCCCCTTAGAAACCCTCCCATTCTCTCCCTTTTTTGTATGGATAAAAGACACGTGGCAATTAAATAATCTAATGGTTCAAAAAAAAGCCAGCTCAAACTATCTTTATTTCTACAATCTTCTACCCTTCACCTCCCTCTACTCTCTGAAACATTAGCACCATCAGACCCATTCTCTCCTTGTTTTGTTACATACTCATCGTCGTTTCAAACTTCATCACTTATGAACTTGAGCTTTTCAAAGGAATTAAAAATAAATAAAAAATAAAACCTTTTTTTACTATAAGTGAAAAGGGAAAAATCTAGGTTGACGGATCTCCGTGAGATGGGCCTGATGGTTCCACATCCGCAGGTCGATAGTGGACAATCCCAACACGTGCACAGTCTGTTATGGACGGATCCTGCATGAACAGACTCAACAGGGACGGATCGAGCACCCACGTGGCAAGCAAAAACCCTAGATGGGAAATACTTGCGACACACGCTTGGCCATCATAGAATCCCAAAGCAAATGGAATCCTAGCACAAAGGGGATTCCGGAAGATACGCGCATTTATGAAGATCTTCTCTATAAGGAAATGTCTTGTCCATCACATTTGGGATAAGTCAAGAGGATTCTTATAAGGAAAAAACTTCTACATCAAGGAAAAGATGTCAACCTTCTACTACTATAAAAGCCCAAATACCCTCACAAATCAAGGTACGCATTATTTACCCCTCTCTAGCACTCTAGAGTTGTGAGAAGTTCTAACTTGACCTTCAGAGGGTATTTGGCCAGCACCACACCGATGCTCTCTGTTAGGTCTTCTCTTTCTGTTGTGTAGGTATTATTTCGAGCGTGCAAGTATCGTGTGGCTCACTGGTAGTTTCTTTGGCATCATCAATAAGAATGCATGTATAAAGGCTTAATACCACTTTAGAAAAATGAAGACTTGTTATAATCACAGCCATAAAATTTTACAGAAATTCGACCCATTTGGCTAACTTTTATTATCAAAATATGAAAATGAATGATGAAATCTTTAATCTTTTCACCATTTTGCATCCTAAGAAGCAGAAATACCCAAGCAGCAGTAAAATGGGTTCTAAAAAAAATAAAATAAAATCATTCCCTACCATAGTGTTCTTCTAATTTGAAAAACAGAGTGTAAAGAAAGCTAGTAGCCAAATCATCTCCAGATTTCCGTATGGATTTCATTTATAAGGATAATTACAAGCATTTGAAAAATAAAAGAGATTACAACAAAAAGGGATAAACTCTAGTTATCTAATATTATGTGCGACTTTATCTTTTTCTCTAACTTTATCTTCAATAGCTTCAACAACTAGTGATTTACTAGGATTCATATTCTTCACAAAACAAATACAAAATAAAAACAGAAAAATTTCTTCTCTGTCGTAATCCCATCTTCATAACCATTGTCATATCTTTCTATTACCATTGACACCACAAAAAAATTACTCACATCGGAAATTAAAACACGCAGGTTACCCATCCCTCAACCCAAAATCACTATTTATGCCATCTTCGACAGAGAAACCTAGATAAAGTGAACACTTACCCTCAATCCAATCAAGCCACTCCACGAAGTATTGTGTTGCCACCGAGATCCTGCTAGAAGCCTTCCTACCCACTCATTGTTGTGCCACTTCCAAAAAAAAAAAAAAAAACCCAAGGAGAGAATGGGTCTGGCGGTGGTGATGTTGCAGAGAAGGAAGAGGCAAAGAATAGGAGATTGCAAGAAACAGGATAGCTTGAAGTGGCTTTTTTTGAACCATTAGATCATTTAATTACCACGTCTTTTATCTATACAACAAATGAAGAGAGCAGGAGGATTTCTAACGGGAGAGGAGCCGGACCCATAGCAGGCAAAATGCCAAAATCTTGTTGGCCCAAAGCCCAACCACCACCATTGGAGTTGGTAGTCAAATCTGCTTTGGCATCTCATTAATCATAATAGAGGCTAATTCAGTAATTCAGTAATTGGCCTGAACATTTTTTTTTTTTTCATTTTCTAGGCTCTAAAAAACATTTATTTCACAACTTTTTAAATTTTTAATTTCAATTATTTCAAAACTTCATAATTGCTATTTAAATATTTTTTTTATTAGTGTAATGTCACTTTAATTTGCACTATCATTAAAGACTATTTTTACTAATTGCTAATTACAATATATTATATTATCACCTCAATAATTATGATTTTTTATCATTAAAGATATTAAATTACGCTTTAGGTACAAATATGGTTTTCTGGTAACAAAGTTAAGGTGGAGGGATCTAAAAGCAAACCAATTGAGCTTGCTAGACAAATAAGGCGTGTCTTCGAGGAGCATAAACAAGCTGGGAGTGAATTACCAAGGAGACCACCAAAAATTAATATTTAGCAGCCCCCTCCAAACAACTAGATAAAATTAAACTTTGATGCAGCAATAAGGAAAGAGAAAATTTCTATTGCAATAGCGGGCGAAGATGATTCAGGAAAGCTTGTATTGGCAGCAAAACAATTGGATCCAGGAAATTCTTTGCTAGGGGAAGCCAAAGCAGCTTGGTGTGCTATCAAGTGTGCTGCTATGGAAGGTTATAGAAATATAATATTAGAAGGTGATGCTCTAAATGTTATTGATCCTTTGAAGAATGTAGATTTTGCCCCTCACTGGAGTATCAAATCCATACTTGATGATATTTTGTATTTAGCTAAATCTTTTGTAAATGTTTTTTTTCTCTTTTGTAAATAAAGATGGTAATGTCTCCACTCATCTTCTTGCCCAATGGGCTACTTTTGTAACTTAGTTTGGGCTAGTTCTCATCTCCATTCTGGCTTTATCTGTGATGAAAACTTTAGATATAAATAGTTCCAGGCCCAAACCTTTTTGTATTTCTCCTGTTTTGGGTTGAATAATAAAGTATTTACTAAGCAAAAAAAAAAAAAAAAGGTTCAAATGGTAGTAACTATACTGTATGACTCCAATAGTTTCACCTATTTTTCCCTGGCAAGACTTAACTCCACGAAAATTGACATTGTGCACTATTCATCAAAATTTTTATTTTATTAAAGGAAACCCCAATGCAAGAGAAACTATTGGAGTCAACAACAACAACAACAATCTTTAGCCTTATTCTGTCTCAGCCTTCCACGCACACATTAGTACACATACGTAACATGTTATTCTATTGCTGCTATAACTATTACACAATATTTTGCAGTCAAAACGTTGACACTTTTGTCTTATCAAAGAAAAGTCCAGAAGGCTTAGAATCAAGCATCAAAGCCAACATCACAGGGCCTTTTGCAGCTTCTTCAATAGTCAAGACCCCAGCGTTGTAATTCAAATCTGTTTTGGTAAATCCAGGAGTGACTGCGTTAATGGCAATTGTGGGATACTTCTTCGCTAGAACCCTTGTGTATGCATTCAGAACTGTCTTGGTGACAGAGTACGCTGAAAAATTATTACTAGGCCAACCTTTATCTTCTATCAAATTCTCCTTCACATCTTTTAAGAACTCTTCAACCACCTCATCCACTTTCTCTTCTGTGAGACCATCTATATCTCCTAGCTTCTTCTTTGCGTTCTCATTTGAAATCAGCTGAAAAACAAACACAAAGTTTCAATTTTTTTTTTTTAATCTTGGTCCAGAAAATTCTAGCACCATTCGTTTAATGCATGTCAAATACAGTTTCAAAGCATGAATCAAAACATGCCACGTTCAGTTTATATCATCTAATTATCAGGAATAACCATAAAGTTTTCAAGTTATTGGAGAATTTATGGTTTACCCATAATAAACTATCTCATTTTACACTTACTCACTTAACTATAAGAATACACACTTTATCCCCCTAAACTATATCACCATTTACTCTTATCCCCTAAACTATATCTCATTTTACACTTACCCCATAAACTATGAGAATATACACTTACTTCCCTAAAGAATTACCCATGGATTGGGGTGCAAAGTGTTACACAGGCAATAGTTTAAAGGGATGAGTGTGCATTATCATAGTTTAGGGGAAAGTGTAAATGAGAATTAGAATAGTTTAGGAGAATAATTGCAAAAAGAAGTATAGTTGGTGTAATTTTCCTCAAGTTTTTTTACTTGAAATAATACGAAGAGGAAATACATTTACACACTCATTAGTGTGTACTCCGTACGCATCATATCTAGAATTTCGTGTATGATTTCCACAATTTTTGTACAAATATTCTTAATAAAATGTGAACAATGACAGTGTGTATGGATCATGTACAATAGTGAATGTTTGATAATCATGACTCAAAATACTAAATCTACAACCAGTTTTACTTCAAAATATTTATAATCTAACATTACAATCAATGTGAATGGTGAAACATCAACAATATTGTAAATAAATTTTTTTGATTATCCTTCTATCTTGTATTTAAAATGTGACATTTCAGTTTGCAAAATTTAAATAATAAAATTGTAATATTCCTAGCTAGTATTACTATTTTATTGTCACATAATAATTTTATCAACCATGTAAGGGAGGTGATGTATATACCCTTAATACATAAGATACATTCTCTTTCTTCAGTGGTTGCATCTACTATGACATATATAACTAGAGGTAACTAGATTCTTTGGATTAATAATATTTTACCTTAAGCTGTCCCAAGTTGGAGGAGATGTTTACTATTCTTGCTGATGTTGATAACTGAAGAAGTGGAATAAGTTCTTTGCTCAAATGCTTGATCCCATAATAATTTGTTTTGAAACAGTTCACCGCAGATTCATAAGTTTGCTGGACAAATTTCTTAAAGGCTCCGGCATTTGTACCTGCAACCTATTATCGCACACGGTGGTAAACGATCTTTCATACATATCTAAATTAAATTATTTGATTACTTCTTCTTTTTTCCACTTTTAATTATTCATCCTGTCATTGCTACTAAATTCTGGACTATGTTCTCAATTTTGAAATACTGAAAAGATTATATTACACTGAGAGACTCACATCATCAGGGCCAAATTTTAAGTCTTTTGGATCCACTGTACCAACTGTGGTTAATCCATTAACCGCTGCGTTATTTACCTGCATAAGAACAAAACTTCGTCCGGTTAAATTGGGTTTAAATTTCGCCAAGCTAGTGACTGTAGGTTTTTCTTTATTTAAAACTCTATATAGAAAAATAATTCAACCATATTTGTCTTTTTCATAGCTACAAGCTGATTAAAAAAGGAGTCTAGTCCAGCTATTAGACATATTCATATAAATATTGTTGTATATCCCCATTTACTCGTCAAAATGATATAGTATTTTATTAGAATCTCATAAATTATTGTTTATCTCAAAAGTTTAAATTGTTAAGAAATTATTAATTTAATCATTTAATCTAATACTACCCTTTCACATGAGGGCCCAAGCTGCCTTATGTGAGAATTTTTTATATATTTTCTTAAAAAATTAGAGGTAATGTAGAGATAAAGATAATTCAACTAAAACTTCCTACTACGATACAATGGTGAATTTTAGAACAATCAGTAATATATCATAATCAAAGCACCCTACTAATGTATTATCTTTGCTAAAATCAAAATTTTGGTAATCCAAAACTCTAGGAAAATGGTTGTAATAGATGAAGAAGCAATTAAACACAATCTTCACAATCACATGCAAGTAGTAGTATATATCGAGTTCATTCAGAAGAGGCTAGAGAGTTGAAATTAGGTACCAATATGTCAAGCTTCCCAAATTCGGTTTTGATGAAATTCACGAAAGAAGAAATGCTAACTGGGTCCGAGACATCAAGTTGATGAAAACTCAAATCGGAGTATCCAGAAGCCTTGAGTATTTCAACAGCTTCAGTGCCCCTCTTCACATCTCTAGCAGTTAATATTACCTTGACTCCATTTGAAGCTAGCTGTTTAGATATCTCAAATCCTATTCCTTTGTTGGCTCCTGTTACAACTGCAACCCTGGGAAAAAGTTTGAAATAAATGCAAAAAATACAAGGAAGGAATAATGAGTATTAGGGATGTCATTAGGATCTCAGGCTTATGTTCAACTAAAAACATTATAATTAAAGATCAAATTACCTCTTCGTTTCAGGATTCTTGTTTGTTTCAGCCATTTCTTATGAGCGTAGAGTATGTACTACCAATGCAGATCCCGTAATTAAATTTGTTGTTTGAAGTTGGTGTAAAAAATGTTAAGCTAATTGGTATTTATAATTTGGCTCATTGAATTGCCTCTTTCTCAGTCTTGCTAAACGTTGGCATACGTAAGCCATGACGTTTTTTCCATCCTTTTTTCTTCTTTTTTTGCACTAAACAAATACAAGATTTTTTCGCAACATACCTATCAAGGGCTACATAAGCAGATAAACATACATCCAGGCCCACGGAGGGCAATGACCAAAATACATGAGTTTGGCCCCACAATGCGGAAATATTATTATTATTATTATTATTATTATTATTTGAAAATAAGATAACTGGAATTTCAACACCAAATAAAAAAGATAGTACAACAAAGCCAAAAGGCAAGCTCAACACAGAACACACTACACCCCATCTTCCTGAATAACGTGAACCACCATAGGAGGACAAACTCCCTTCTATACATGAGACTCTTCCTTTTGCCTCGCATATTGCGCAAGCTCATGAGCTGCCCTGTTGTAATCTCTTTTCACATGCTTGATATTCCAGCTACCAAACGAAGACAACAAACCACGAATCCCTGATACACATGACCAAGACAGCCACTTGTTTCAGCTGCTGTGACATTAGTAACAGCCGTTACTGCATCAGATTCCAAGATGATATGAGATAGTTTTTGCTCTTTGGCAAGAATTAGACCACACTTCATAGCCAGTGCTTCAACTTCCTCCACTGAATATTGACCCTGTAGATATTTACAGCAAGCAGCAAGAACATTACCAGCTGCATCCCTTATAACTACTCCCACACTTGAGTTCCTTTCATTTTCAGATGTGGCACCATCAACATTGATCTTAAAAGAACCTGGAGGAGGCATTGTCCACTTCTCTTCTGTCCGAGCCAAGCCTTGAGAGCAAGCTATTGAGGCACTTTTGAACTCAAGAATATATTTTTCAGCAAAACACTAAATCTGATCAGGATACTGACTTGAGGCCTCATGCACAATTTTGTTCCTATTATACCATGTTGCCCATGCAACCCTAAAGAAAATCTCCAAGTCACGGGATGTACCCGATTTAACAATTTTTATAGCAATATCTATAATATCCATATTTACATTCAGCAAATTAACAGGACTATCTACCCAACAACTCCACACTCTCCTAGCCACTTCACACTTAACAAAAACATGGAAATTCGATCCAAACTCCTTCCCACAAGCCAAACAAATATCACAAAGATTAACACCCCTTCTTTGCAAGTTCACAAAAGTAGGAAGAGCATTCAGACACATTTTCCAAGCAAAGATACGTACCTTGGAAGGAATGTTTAAGTGCCAAAGTTTCTTCCAAAGAGGACTTCTAGAATAACCCGAAGAACTTTCACCTTCCACCATTGTTTCTAGCACCCCAATTGCAATATAATAAGCACTTTTTACACTGAATTCTCCCTTTTTATTACCCACCCATATGATTTGGTCTTCTGGAAGGCTGTGGCTGAGGAGAATATTCAGGATAATCCTTGCTTCAAAAGGCAAGAACAAAGATCTTACTACATCACTTTTCCACCTCCTCGTGTCTCTGTCAATCAGCGCCGAGACCCTAGGATAATCATTAAAATGCTTTGGGTGGGGGGGGGGGGGGGGAGATTACTTTGTATATTGTTGGAGTAGGAAGCCACTTATCCTCCCAAATATAAATCCTTTCGCCATTGCCAACTCGCCACCGGATACCTCTTTGCACAACTTCCAGCCCATTGAAGATGCTCCTCCAAGTATAGGAAGGGCTGGAGCCAAGTTTTGCTTTAAACACATCACCATGCGGATAATATCTCGCTTTATAGATTTGGGCCACCAGAGAGTTAGGATTCGAAATCAACCTCCAACCTTGCTTAGCTAGCATAGCAAGGTTGAAAGCCTGTAAATTTCTGAACCTCATTCCTCCATTCAGCTTGGACTTACACATTTTCTTCCAGCTAACCAAAGCAATTTTTTATTCTTGACCTCTTTGGCCCCACCAAAACTTTCTCATCATTCCTTCAATCTCATCACAAAGACTCTTTGGGATCTAGAAGCAACTCATAGTGTAAGTTGGAATTGCTTAAGCAACAGCTTTAATAATGATCTCTCGGCCACCCACTAAAAGCATTTTCTCCTTCCACCCTGATAATTTTTTCTCCACCCTCTCTTTGATTTCTGCAAAAATTTCAACTTTTGACTTGCCAATGATTGAGGGTAAGCCAAGGTATTTTTTGTGTCGGGTATCTTACATTGGACCCAACATATTTAACATTTCACTTCTTCTATCATCCGAGGTATTGTTACTGAAAAAGACTGAAGATTTATCCGCATTGATTTTCTGAACCGATGCAGCTTCATATAGCTGGAGAACATCAATAAGATTTTGGCATTCTTGACTATTTGCTTTACAAAACAATAGACTGTCATCTCTAAAAAAACAGATGTGTGATCTTAGGACAGCCTCTGCATATTAATACTCCACTAATTTTTTGATTCCTGGCAGCATTATTAATAAGGGAGAAAAAACCATCTGCACACAACAGAAATATATAAGGTGAAATTGGGTCTCCTTAACAGAGACCCCTCGTAGGAATAATACTACCATAAGCAACACCAATAACAAGGATAGAATAAGATATAGAAGTGATGCAATGCATGATCAACTTTATCCATTTTTCATGGAAGCCCATTTTTTCCATCACTTGTTTAATAAAACCCCATTCTACCCTATCATATGCTTTACTCAAATCCAACTTTATTGTCATAACACCCTCCCTTCCATACTTCTTATGTTCTAAATAGTGTATAAGTTCAAAAGCTACAAGCACATTATCAGTAATTAGTCTCTCAGAGAGAAACGCACTCTGATTTTCTGATATAATCTGAGGAAGGATTACTTTAAGACGATTGGCTACCACTTTTGATATGAGTTTATAAACAACATTACAAAGACTAATAGGTCTAAAGTCTGTCATTTTTGTGGGGTTTTTTATTTTTGGCACCAGAGTGATATTTGTTCTATTTATCTCTACCATAGACATATTAGAGTTAAGCACATTTAAGACCATGCATATGACATCATTACCAACAATACCCCAATATTTTTGAAAGAAAATAGCAGACATACCATCCGGACCTGGAGCTTTTGTTGGGTGCATTTATTTTAGAGCTGCCTCCACTTCCTCCCTTGTGAACTCTTGAATAAGTAGCTAATTCATATCCTCAGTGACTCTAGTTGGGATAGTATCAAGGACTTCCAAGGTGCGAGTTCGATAAGAAGTGAAATACAGATTCTTAAAATATGACACAGCCACCTCTACAATACCATCAATAGAATCATGCCAATTTCCATTTTCATCCATAATACTGTTGATAGTATTTCTCCTTCTCTTATTTGAAGCCTTAGTGTGGAAGTATTTCGTATTTCGATCCCCAAGGCCTAACCATTGCACCTTCAATCTCTGACGCCACATAATTTCTTCACTATCCAATAACTCATTAATCTCCTTCTTATCTCATTGATCTCACTGCCTAAGCTGCCATCTTTATCTCTATAAACCAGAGTACTGAGAGTCTTCCTTTTCTTCTGAATTTTCTTTGAAATTTGCCCGAACACCATTTTGTTCCATCTAGAGAGATTTTCAGCACAACAACTCAATCTAGCAACTATCCCAATAGGAGAATTTAAGTCTTGGCTACCATCCCAGACTTCTTGGATAATATTTTTGCACTCCTCTCTTCTTGTCCACATAGCTTCAAATTGAAATCTACGTCGATTGGGATACTTCTGAATAACAGTATCATCAGAAATAAGCAAAGCGCAATGGTCAGATGTGGATTCAACAAAATGATGCACTTTTATATCTTTTTAATGATCAACCTAATCAAGAGTAGCCAAAGCTCGATCCAATCTTAAGTACAATCTACTCTCACCCTCTTGCATATTACACCAAGTAAACTCTGGACCACAGTAACCAAGATCCTTGAACCTACAATGGTGTATTGCTTCTCTAAACTCATCCATTTATTTTTGAGACCTTTGCACCCCACCCAATTTCTCTTCCACCGACACAATTTCATTAAAATCACCAAAGCATAGCCAGGGCAGTTGATACTTTTGGCTAAGGCTTCTCAAAAGATCCCACGATTCCTTTCTCTGATGAGTTTTAGGATTTCCGTAGAAACCCGTGATGCGCCACTGAAAGCCTGATTTCGGGTCAATCACAATTGCATCAATGTAATTTCCTGAATAGCCTTGAACTTCCACTTTTATGTCCCTACTCCATAACATAGCTAATCCCCCACTCTTCCCTACACTAGGAACAATTAGACAATTCAACAAACCAATTTTAAATTTCTCTTTTTCCATCTGATGTTTCTTCATTTTTGTCTCCATTAGGAAGACAATTTTAGGCTTCCAACATTGCACGAGTTCGTGCAACACTCGAACTAATCAGGAGTTCCCAAGCCCCCAGCAGTTCCATCCTAATGTAATCATTAGTTCAGGCGGTGCTACTGATGGCGGTGCTGCTCAGCAGTCACCGCCGTTTCAGCAAAAGAATTTACCCTTCCTTTAAGTTTCTCCTCACTAAAACGTTTTGGAACTCTATCATCACCGATAAACAACATATCATCATTAATTTTTCTTTTTTTACTTACCTCTTGGGCTTGCTCAGACTTCTCAACATTTTGGGCCTTTCCTTTTTCCCTTGCCATGCTCTTAATTTTACCTCTAACTGCTTTTTTACACAACCAGCCTGGGCTTTGTAGCTGTCTACACCAATCCTCACCTAAGCTTTCTTTTTCTTTTAGACTTAAGGGGCTTAAGACATCAACTTCTCTTATAACCGGCCCACATTCCTTTTCCTCACTTAAGCCTCCTTTTCCTTTTGGCCCAATTAGGCTTAACATTTTAGCCTCTTTAATAGCCGGCCCACACCTCTTCTTAACTACTTCCTGACTCACCTCATTCCCATGCAATTCATTCCTAACTATTTCAATTTTAGTACCATTTTGCTCCCCACGTGCTATCCTTTCCAACCCCTTACCCGAAGCTTCTAGTGCACTATCTTCCCATCTGATCTGCCTTCCCATTTCCCTATGAGTTGATGTGACAGAACCTTCCACCATGCCCAAGGGAACTGCATCCATCATGTCAGCCGAGCCACTCACTTCATCGGCTCCACCTGCCACCATCACAGCAGGCGAGCTCCTCCTTTTAGCCCCAGTCTCTTCACCAACCCCGCTGTCCACCACCCTAGATTGCGAGCTCCCTTTTTTAGCCTCAGACTACATCTTCAACTTATCCTTATCACCTCCATTTTTTATAACTCCACCAACCTTCAACCATTCACCATATTGCCTCCCTACCCATTGCTCCATTGGACTTGCTTGGCAATGCTTTTCATCATGCCCAAGAAAGCCACAAATGTAACAAAAAATTAGGGAGTCTCTCATACCTAAAATCAACCCAATATCTTCCACCTTCTTCATTCTTAACATACCCCCCCCCCTACGGAGAGGTTTATCAATCGGAACCTCCACCCGTATTCTTAAAAACTTAGCTAGATCCACTTGCATAGCCCGCTTGTCAACTTCTAGCACCCTTCCAATCTTACTGCCAATGTCCTTCCCAATTTCTTCAGTCATATTCTTAAATGGTAAGCCTCAAATCTGCACCCAGAAAGGAGAGTGGGAGAAACTGATTTTTTTTAACGTTAAACCTTTCCTCCACTGACAAAGAAGGAGAAGGTTGTTGTCAAAATTCCAAGGACCACTTTTTTCAACCCACTCTAACTGACTGATGTAGGACACAATTTACTATTTAATTATTATAATTTATTATTTTTGGTGTTTTTATGTAAAAACGTTATTTTAGGTTTAGGTGATTTATTTCCTTGTTTTTAGGTGCATTTAATGCTTTTTAGGTCAAATTTGATTCCTGTTATGGTTAGGTATCAATTAGGAGTTATTTTAGATTATATTTTATTGTTAGTCAAGTTTTAAGGAGCCCTTAAATAGGCTCTTAAGTCTGTAAACGTTTTTCATAGACTATTATCAATAAACTTAGACGTTTTGTCAAATTTTCTTCTGGTAGATTCCAGTTTTATTCTCCTTGTGGATTCAGGGAAACCCCTCGTGGATTCGAGGTTTACTACCAGAAACTAATAGTTTAGTTTCTGTTCCATCGAGAGAGAGCATTGTTTGTGCTTTCTTCAGGCTTCCGTGACATCAGTTGGTATCAGAGCCTTGACTTACCCTGGTCTGATTGCTAACCGACGAGACGGTAACCACCACCACAACAACGATGAATAACTTAGCGAGTATTACGTGATGTACAACAAGCACTCACAAATATCTATGCTAGGATGGCGCCATTGAAGAATGGAAACAATAGGGATAACTGCAACGGAGACATAACTCACGGGCAACTTATTGGTAAGCAAATTTCATATAGACCTTATAAGAGAATTGCAAGTTTTAATGGTTATTTTTTAAAAGAAGATTTTCTTGATTGGTTACTTGATCTAGAGGATTTATTTGACTATGAGAATATTTGTTATGAGAGAAAAGTTGGACTTGCTTTTTATAAACTTAGTAAGTATGCCTTATGTTGGTGGGAACGAATACAATCTAATAGAATCCGACTAGGTAAAGACAAAATTCGTTCATGGCCAAGGATGAAAAAGATGCTTGCTATCAAATTTTATCCTTTGGATTGTGAAGAAATCTTGTCGTATACAATACAAGATTATTATTGGCCAAGAAGTTCATACTTGAATTATTTTGAAGAGCCAAATATTCCACCGTTAAAGGAAGAATTGAATATAGAAGAAAATATAGAGATTTATGAGGAAATTAATGAAGGCCTTGTTATAGAAGAAGAACCTGAAATCAAGATTGTGGAGGAGATTAATGAAGACCCCATTATAGAGAAAGATCTTGAGGTTGAGATAGTAGAGACCATTAAAGAAGAAATTATAGAGGAAGTTGTCAATGATCTCGATGAAATCCAATTAGATGATTGCAACATTCAAACTCCTATTATTTTATTGGGAGACACCGAAACAAAGTTTGTTGATTTTATTGGGATGGAAAGATTTGATTTGATCATTGACTCTTATAATTTGGTGAATATTGTCAATTACATGAAGATCAATGGAGAAGAAGTTCAAGTTACCCAATTAATGACTTTCAAGCTTGGTAAGAAGACAAAGAAGATGAAGTATTCAAAGTATTTGTTCTCTTGGCATGGGAGATTCCAGATTTCAAAGATGAACTCGAGGACGAGTTTGTTTCAAGTGGAGGGGTCTGATGTAGGACACAATTTACTATTTAATTATTGTAATTTATTATTTTTGGTGTTTTTATGTAAAAACGTTATTTTAGGTTTAGGTGATTTATTTCCTTGTTTTTAGGTGCATTTAATGCTTTTTAGGTCAAATTTGGTTCCTGTTATGATTAGGTATCAATTAAGAGTTATTTTAGATTATATTTTCTTGTCAGTCAAGTTTTAAGGAGCCCTTAAATAGGCTCTTAAGTCTGTAAACGTTTTTCATAGACTATTATTAATAAATTTAGACATTTTGTCAAATTTTCTTCTGGTGGATTCCAGTTTTATTCTCCTTGTGGATTCAGGGAAACCCTTTGTGGATTCGAGGTTTACTACCAGAAACTAACAGTTTAGTTTCTGTTCCATCGAGAGAGCATTGTGTGTGCTTTCTTCAGGCTTCCGCGACATCACTGACATCTTGAACTGAATTTAAATTGTAAAAGATTATTCCCCACCTCCACAATCCTCAAATCAGAACCCATCTTCCATGCTGCCTTTAAAGTATTCTTCAAAGCTCTTAGATTTTGATGACGATCTGAAAGTAAAGGCCCAAATAAGCTCAAAGAGCATTCTTCAAAGATTTCAAAGCTACTAATATTTGCAATAACAATATCCTCTTCTTCTTCCTTTGTGAGCTTTAACTTTTCCAAACCATTCACTACTTCTTGATCCATACACTCACCACACGAAAAGAATGGGCTACAACCAATTTAGAAACCGGTGTAGACCTAGAGAGAGCCCTTAGATAGATTTTTAAGGGAGAGAGGAAGCTCTTATCTAGTTGAGAGAGAAAAGACTCTTACCATAGAGAGAAGTAAGACTCCTACAGGGGAGAGAAAATAAAGGGGCTTTTTTCCATCTAATCTATTCAACGCGTACGCCATGACATCTATGATCATCTATATAATATTTAACTGTTCTAGACATTGAATTAATATTTACTCAGACATCTTTTTGCTCCTCCCGATTGAAACAACATTAAACTTTAGTCTCAAATATATCATATATAGTTTCTCATATATATATATATATATATAGAACTCAGTCAAAGGAACATTTCTACATCATTATAGGTTTTTTTTTTTTTTTTTTTTTTTTTGAAAATGAAGATTGCAAATAGGCTATATAACAAACAAGAACGGAAGAAAAACTATAAAGAACAAAGATAGTGCTTAACAATAAAATTTTCTTAAATATGTAAATATCTAAAAACTTGGTAGTTCAATTGGTTGACACTTTTTGGTATTTTAAAGAAGACATTCAGGATTTAAATCCTAAATCTCCCAACTATCGAATTAGCAAAAACAAACAACAAGGTTAGTATATTACTATATTGTACTACAAATTTTATGAATACTTCAAATTTTACCATATAAAACTTACAAATTGAAGTGTAGTCAATTACAAAAAAAAAAAAAAAATTATTTAAACATTCATTTATTAGGTTTTTGTAATCTGCCAATCATATTCATTGACATTACCATATGAATTTGTAATTTTTTTTTTTTTTTAATAATAAGATTGGTATTAGAATTTCAATTTTCCTAAATGAATGTCTTTTTTTTTTTTTTTTTTTTTTGAAAAATGTTAAAGCTACTACAAAATTTTTTTGGTGAAATTACACTTCACCTTCCTAAACTATATACCCCCTTCTACATTTACCCACCTAAACTATATGAATACACACTTACCCACTAAACTATTACTCGTGTAATACTTTGCACCTCATCACATGAGTAATTGTTTAGTGAAATAAGTGTATATTCTCAAAGTTTAGAGATGTAAGTGTAAAATGTGGCATAGTTTAGAGAGGTAAGTGTAAAAATGGGTATAGTTTAGGAGGTAAAATGTGTATTCTAATAGTTTATGGGGGTAAATGTAAAATAATGTATAGTTTAGGAGATAAAGTGTAATTTTTCCATTGTTTTCACAAAAAGCTTACAAACTAATGCGATAAGTATATATGATACGTGCCATTTTATTTTTTGTGATTGGTAAATTTTTTTTGCAATAAGTATATGTGATTGGTGCCATTTTATTTTTTGTGATTGGTAAATGGTTGGTGAAAGGTTATTAGTTAGTAAGGATCTATTATGTAACACAATTTATAGTATATATCCTTAGCATTATTCTTAATTTTTTTTTTTTTTTTTTTTTTTTTGGTGATTGATATCATATAGTTTATAAAGGTTATGTAATAAATTAAAATGAATCTATCTCTAACAGGATAATACTAATAATAATAATAATTTTTAGTTTTCTTAGTCCCACTACTAAAAAAAATAAGGTTATTAAATTGGATATGATAGAACTTCAACTTATGATATTGTTCTATGATGATTTATTTCTATTATCAGATTAAGATATCAATTAATTTTTTATGTAGATAAGTTGAGCTAACTGAAACTCACAAAATTAAGGGAATTGAAGAACAATTAAATAAGAATCATTTTTAAATTTTAAATACTAAAAGTGAACATTGGATGCCAATACCAATAACATCAATTTAGGACTTAGAGTCTGTTTAAGATCTGTTTATTTTGCTGAAACTGAAAACTTTTTGTTGAAAGTACTGTAGATAAAGGTAAAAATTAGCTAAAATAGTATAGTAGAACCCATGAATAATACCAAAAAAGTGCAGTGGAGCCTATGAATAGTAATAAATAAAGGCTGAATAATAAAATAAGCTGGCTTTTTAATTTGGAGTCAATCGCATAGTTAAAGCGTGCAAACTTGCCTTTACCAATTAAATTTTAAATATTAAAGTTTGCATGCTTTTGGCCAACCTCTTTTGCCCATTATTCTATTTTTACAAACGTATTTATATAGCCTCAAACTAAAAGTCTTGGAGACTCATGTTCAAAAAATGAGTAAAAACTGAGTTGGTGTATATACATACACACACACACACACACACACACATATATATATTAAGTTCTAAGTAGAATTTGAGTTTTTTGTATTGGAACTCAGGGGAAAATGGGCATTTGCCTTTATTTTTTAAAAAAAATCTAGCACAATGTCCCTATTTTGAAACTATTAGAACTCGTTTGAATTACATGGAAACTGAGTCATATCACTCAGTTTCCATCATCCATCGCCCAAATTTCGTGGGACCCACAAAAAAAATTGTGTTTGGCTTGATTTCCTAATGTTGTTTCCATCACTCAAAACTCAAAAATTTTGAGTGGGAGTGATGGAAACCAAAAACAGAAAATTTGGTTTTCAAAAGTTAAAAACTGAGTTTTAGTGGCATAATGGTAAATATTGTGACTTTGTGGGACCCGTTTGCGGTGAATTGTCAAATCAGTTTCTAGAGCCTTTGATATTACCGTTGGAAAGGCTTCTATTCAGTTCATTTTTCTTCCCCAAATATTTTAGAATCCCTCTTTCTCACGTCCCTCTCTCCGCCTCCCTCTCATTTCGTCTACACTCCATTCCTAGCGGCATCTGAAATGATGAACTGACGCTGTAAAGCCGCCTAAGATGAACACTTTGTGGTTGAAGACAAACAACTGAGGCGTGGCAGAATCTTCACCGCGTCGGACTGGGCTCTATCATCAGCAATTTTTCATATCGAGCTCTATTTTCATGATCTTCTCTCAAGTTCAAACATATATCTCTCTCTCCCTTTCCCATTTTCAACTCAACCCAATTACAGAATCAACTTAAACACACCCAATCACAAAAATTAATTCGAACACACCCAATCACAGAAATCAACTATCCCAAGCTCAACAAAACCCATTGATTACATAAAAGGTCACATTACTCGTTAATGGGGTTAAACAAGATGGACCCAAAATCTCATTGTTTTCTTATAGGTGAAGCAGGCCTAAACTTTTTCTTAAATTGATCCTAAAACAAGGCAAGAGAGACAAAGCGATCTGAGGTCAGATGAGGGAGAGGTGTTAATGGGTTTTTGGGAAGAAATAAAAAAAGAAATAGAGAGGTGTTAATGGGTTTTTGGGAAGAAATAGAAAAAGAAATAGAGAGGTATTAATGGGTATTGATGAAAAAGAAATAGAAAAGAAAGAAGAGTAGAGAAGACCTAAACCTACTCCCAATTTGAGCCAGTGTTGGATTGGGAATTCTAGGAGTGCTTTTGGCTTATGGGGTTTGGGTTTGCTTCTGGACTGGAAGAGAGGCATGCTTGTGAGAAGAAATAGAAACTATGAGAGGCAAGAGAAACCCCCACGCAAGTAGCAACCATAAGTAAACAGTGTGGTGCTAGTGGGTTGGCTCCACCATTTTGGTAAAAAGTGGACTTAAATTTTGAGTTATGTCACTGGGTTATGTAACCAAACAAGAATTTTTGAACTTTTTAGAAAAAGTGAGGTTTGGGTTATGAGTTATGGGATTTGAGTTTGAGTTATGAGTATTGAGTTATGAAAAAACCAAACGAGCCCTTAAGCACTGTGTCCCTATTTTTGAAACTTAATTTTAACAAAATTGAGTTCTGTATAAAACTCAATGTAGACACTCGATTTTGCATGCATAATTTAATCTTGGAAAATGGCTAGAATGACCATTCATATACCCAAAAAATCATAGTTGCATTACATGCATTAATTCATTCATTGCATATCATAAAAATGATCTTGAGATTTTAATGATCGCGATGGTATGTCCGATTCCTAAATCGGACCGCAGATTGAAAGGTATCGTGAGATCAAGTTTTCACAGTCTGCATGCATTGTATGGGGTGAAGTCAATCACGTGTGATTAATTGAAATTAATTTTTATTGGTTAATGATTAAAATTAATTAAATGAATTTATGTGATTGGTGGAGTATTTTTCTTAAAGTGAGATTTGTTGCATATGATTAAAACAAATAAGCTGATAATATTTAAAGACCGTAGATAATTAGGCTTTTAGGATAATTATATTCAAAATAATTATTGAAAAAATCCTAATTATTACTTTGGAATGAGGTTTATCATGAAAATAACTCTTAAATTCGTCCAAATACAGTTTTAGAGTTGGAAAACACTTCAAAAACGTGCTAATCAAGTAGCAGATTTTAGATACACGCTCCAAGGAACTTTTGGCATAATAGAACTCAAAATTCTGACTAGGCTATTTCTGGAAAAGTTGTAGAGAATCAAATTTCCCTTCAGATGTCAAAATTTCAGCTTAATCAGAATTTTGAGCAAAACGATATGATCAAAATACTGAAACTTGTTCTGATCTGAAAAATCAGCTTACAATCTCCCTTTTTTTAGGATTTTCCCCATACGTTTTTTGCTTATTTTTTTGGCATTCTAACCTCTATAAATAGGGGATGTCCTTCAAAATTCAGCACTCTTTCTGACCCCCTCTTTCTAGGGCTCTTCTCTTTTGACTTCTTAATTCCCTTTATGTTAAAGACTTTCTGGAGGCTTTTGCTTTTGGAACTTTGTTGAGGGTCATTTTTGTAAAAAAGGCCCAACCCAGCAAAGCAAGCAGCAAATAGGAGCGGCAAGCATAAGATAAAACTATTAAGCCCAAGCGGCAGGAGTAATAAATCACAGGCCTATAACAGGAACAAATGGGTCTCGAGGAAGCAAATGGGCCCAAAGGGCCCGAAAAGAGAGAAATGGCACCCATGGGCAGTAAATGGTATGGAAAAGTGAGAATGGGCCGCAGTAGGCCCAAGGCAATGTAAACAAAGAAAGTAGGGGTTGATGGCAAGCCCATGAACCCCAAGGATGAGAATAAGGAGATTGGGCCGGGAAAGCCCAATCAAGTTAGTAAAAGCCCATAAGAATGCAGAATTAGTAAATGGGCCGAGGAAGCCCAAAGAAAGTAAATGGGCCGCAGGCCCAAGGGAAAGGGACACTGGAGCCCATAAGTAAGAACACCAGTGGTCATGTTAAGTCACTGGGGGAAGAAATGAAACGGCAGGCTTGAAAAAAGGCCTAGCAGGAACAAATCGCCACAGCAGGAAATGCCAAGTAAATGAGGCAGGACATGAAGGCAAACGAGAAATGGGCCAAGAGAAAAGTAAAACCCAGTATTAAAAGAAGTCCAGCCTTAAAGGAAACAGTGAAATATACAGAACGGCCCACGTAAAAGAGAAAAAAAGTATGGCAGACGATGTAAACAAAGCTCCAGACCGCGGCGAACACATGAGCCGCAGGCAGATTTTGAACGTACGTAACAGGAAAGCACGTGCAAGGCCCAGGCACCACCAGCTTGTACCCAGCCAATATGGGACGTAGTGGGGCCATAGGTCAAAGGTAAGAGGTAAGGGGGGGTGTGGTTTGGTGGTGGGGAGAGGGGAAAAGATCTATTTTTGCGCTTCCCGTCTAAGCCCTTTTGGGAGGTACGTCCTGCTGGGATGACAGACCGCCCAAAAGAGGTAAGGTTGGATGGGAAACGTTGGGTGCATGCCATGGAGAGAAAGAGAAAGCATTTACGCCATGGCAGGAGAAAGTGCCACGGCGAACTAAGAAACAACACGGGCCTGCCTTTGTCTGGCGAGGGTAAGTAGTACACAGACGAGCTCCTGGGTGGTCGGCAAATATGCCCAGTCCAGACAAAGGCCGTTAAAGGGTAAGGTGGTAAAATCCGATCACGGCAGGCCCTATAAAAGGACCCTTGCCGTGCCCTGTAAAAGGGACCGAAAAACAGAGGAACGAAAAAGCAAAAGAAAAAACTAAAGAAAAGAAAAGAAAGAAGAAAAGATAAGAGAGTAAACAAGAAATAGGGAGAAAGAGTGTAATGAGTATGCACCAGTAGATCGGTTCCCTTCTCTCCCCCTCAAAATCCCACTCTCTGGGAGACGATTGAGTAATAGAAATTCCTTTAGGCACTTATCATTTAGGCCCGATTCCCTCAAAGTCATTAATCCCCACGGCAAGATATTTCCCTGGGGAATTAGTTTCATTGAGAGGAAGCGTTCTTCCTCTTTGATTCTTTGCCATTAAGGACCCAAGTTTGACTTGACATTTATTTTAATTAACTTCCATTATCGCTTAATCAATCATTCCTTTTTTAAAGCCGTTATTATCAATACCATTGTCATTACTATAATGGCCGTAAAAGTAAAGATTATTTGGTCATTTTTCCATTAAGAAAAGGCCACTGTACTCTGTTTTTTCTTTGTTATAATTATATTTGCCTACCGTAAATTTTTGTAACAGTTCTACTTGCCATGAGAACGTTCCTGGCAGACAAGGCTTAGTTTGTGCACAAGCCGGCCCAAAGTGAGTTACAGTTGGGCCGGTCTCAACTCTCCTACTCAGAAACACTCGGGCCCATCACCGCAGGAGGCAGCCCAGCCCAAATCCAAAATACAAAAAAAAAGCCCCTACAAACTTCTTTTTTGTAAGAACTTTTTTTTTGTAAGTAAAGTATTTTAGGTTTCAAAGAGATGTACAAATTTCTTTGAATCCTAAAATATTCTTTCATTAGAAGAGCATGCTCATACAAGAGGTATTCTATTTTTCTTCTTTCTTTTATTCTTTCATTAATTTTGGTTATTGTTTGATGCATGAATATGTTTAGCATATTTTTATTATGTTCTGTTCTTGTTATGGATACCATGCTCAAATACATTGCTAGAATTTTCTTTAATATATGCTTAGGTGATTGTTTATTGTAATTCTTTTTCTTAAGTTTCAAAATCTGCAATGGCTAACAAAATTCATTTATGAAAACTAAAAACTGATCTGTATTTTCATTAAATACCGATCTGATTTTCTTTTCTTTTTTAAAGTTTTCTTTGTCGTAAAATTGTAGATTTTGAAATTCAAGAGAAGGGATTGAATTTAGGTTAAAGTTTTTTTTTTTTTTTTTAATGTGATGCATGCATAATAAATTTGTCTCATGAATGTGAATCCTCCTTCAAAAGTCCTTTTTATTTGCTTCCAACAATAGATCTGGTTTTTCATAAACAAAAAGCCATTTTTTTTTTATTATTCACAAAACAGATCTGGTACTTTTTAACAAAAAACTTATTCTTTCTTTTACATAAAAACAAATCTGATTTTCTTTACAAATCCATTTTTTTTAAATTCACAAAACAGATCTGAATTTTCTTGAAAAAGAGGACACATCTATAAGGTAAATTTATTTAAATTATTTTTTGTCAAGTGTCTGTCATGTGTGTTCAACATATCATTTAACATCATGCAAAAAAGGGTATGTACGGCACCAAAGCTCCCTGGGCCGGTTGGAGTGTCCAGGCCCATTAGGGCCCAACATTCGTTTCATGCTCGGAGGACGGCACTTTGACCTTATCCGCCTGCGCGGGCTGTTCAAACCAGCATCATCCCCCGCGAATCCTCCCCGGGGCAGTGAGGCTTCGCCCGGGGAGTTAACGCCCAATCGATTCGTGATCAGGAGTTGTAACTGCCGAGCGTTCCAGAGTAGGAACCAATTCCAGGACCACTCCCACCTAAACACCCACTTACGACTAACAGCATTGGACCTCCAAGCGCACTAGTGCCAGAGGCAATCATACTATTCCACTAACATCTAGCTATAAATACAATGAGCTGGGGAAGGGAGATGGTTGTTGAAACCTTGGGGGGGGGGGGGGAAGAAAGAAAGTAAATACGGTTAGCAGAAAAAGAGAGGAGAAAGGATTTCAATTGGTCTCAGCACAAGGACGACCCAGTGTAGGAAATCCAAGCCCATTACACAAATAGATTGTGAGCCCAAGCGAATCTTGGCTCAGTAGCCTCGCTTTTGGCGCGCACAATTGGCGCCGTCTGTGGGAATCTCCAACAGTGCAGTGGTCCTACTGAGACTTGACCTCGAAGGGATGGCCGGAAGACGTTCCGGGAGTAATGCTGAGAGCAGCTCGGTGGGATCTTCACGGGGATCCACTTAGCGAGAAAAGAGGCAAAAGCAGCGCGAGGATAAGGATCACAGACTAGAGGAGGAGCGGTCCGGCCTTGGGGAGGGATCGTACCAAACACAGTGAACCATATCAATCGCCCCAGGGCACAAGCAGTTGGACGAGAGGGACGAAGAGCTCGAACGGTTGCGCAGGCTGGTGAGGGGCCTGAAGTTGGAGGTAGAAAACAGGCACCGTAAAAGGGATGAAGACGACCGAGAAAGAAGATCTGATGCTGAGAGACAGTATCGTCAGGCAGGATCCAATCAGTCCGGGTATTTCCACCGGCTGGAACGCTCACGTTCCCGGGAATACCACTGGCGAAGAGAACGCCAACGTTCGCGGGAATATCGCCAACGCAGGGACCGCTCACGGTCACGGGAGGACATGGATGGGGGCTCGGATTCACTAGAAAAACAACGGCCCCGTAATGCGGCCATGGATGCAATGAGCCGCGCTCTGCGCAGGGCTGCTCGCTCACCGTTTTCAGCAGACATCAAGCGCGCCCCAATGCTAGACAGATTCACGCGCCCTCCGTGTAGGGAATTCAACCCGATTCCCAACCTGTGAGAAACAAAAAATAGAGAAAAACACACGTCAAAGAAAATAATCACACGCACAAGACAGTATTTACGTGGTTCGGCAATTTGCCTACATCCACGGAGTTGCAGGGATTTCACTATTATCAGGGAAAAAATACAAAGTGCGGCTACAGTGTTTCTCTCACTCTCTCTGAAACACAACAACAAGACTAAACAAACCCTAATTATAAAAACGGCTTTTATATCCTGCTTACAAGGTTACAATATGCTACAAAACGGGCCAAAAAATAAACTAGGCTCCACAAAGCCCAACAAATCTCCCACTTGGAGACTAATTCAATCACCAACATCAGCCGCTATCCTCCAAAAGCAATCCCTCATCCCTGCAACTCATCCTCCTGTCCTCAAGCTAGAAGGCCAACTGAAGCTGCACACAGCTTCAGCTTCTCAATAGTGACACCTTTAGTCAACATATCTGCCGGGTTCTTAGATCCACAAATCTTCTCAAGTATTACCAGTTTATCTTCAACAAGGTACCGGATAAAGTGGTATTTTGTTTGTATATGTTTCGACTTTGAATGAAAAGCCGAATTTTTGGCAAGAAAGATTGCACTCTGACTGTCACTGTGTAGAATGCCCATCTCCTATTTCTTACCCAATTCATCTAAGAAACCATGTAGCCAAATCATCTCCTTTCCAGCTTCAGTTGCTGCAACATACTCAGCTTCTGTAGTAGACAAAGTAACAATCTTTTGCAGATTTGAAACCCATGATATAGCTGTACCACCCAGAGTAAATACAAACCCAGTAGTACTCTTTCTACTATCAATATCACCAGCAAAATCAGCATCTACATAACCTTGCAGTTTCAAACTTGCACCTGTGAAGCAAAGACATGTATCTGATGAACCCTTCAGATATCTCAGAATCCACTTAACTGCCTCCCAATGCTGCTTTCCAGGCCTACTCATGAATCTGCTCACAACTCCCACTGCATGTGCAATATCTGGCCTTGTACACACCATAGCATACATCAAGCTGCCAATAGCTGAGGCATAAGGCACCTTGCTCATATGGTCCCTTTCTTCTTCTGTCTTTGGCGACTATTCCTTGCTCAGTTTGAAATGACTACCCAAGGGTGTGCTCACTGGTTTGGCTTCATTCATATTGAACCTGCTGAGAACTTTCTTCACATACTCTGACTGTGAAAGTTTCAATGTACCATTAGCCTTGTCTCTAATGATTCTCATACCAAGGATTTGCTTTGCAGCTCCCAAATCTTTCATTGCAAACTGTTTTGACAATTGCTTCTTCAGATTATTAATCTCCTCAATGCTAGACCCTGCAATGAGCATATCATCCACATACAACAGTAAAATGATATAAGAATTGTCAAAGAATTTGACATAGCAACAATGATCAGCTTCACATCTCTTGAACCCAATTTTATGCACAAAACTGTCAAATTTCTTGTACCACTGTCTTGGAGCTTGTTTTAGGCCATACAAGCTCTTTCTCAGTTTGCAGACTAGATTCTCTTGTCCCTGAACAATGAACCCTTCTGGCTGAATCATGTAAAGGTCTTCCTCCAAATCACGATGAAGGAATGCCGTCTTCACATCTAACTGCTCAAGATGTAAATTTTCTGCAGCCACCATTCCCAGCACCAGTCTAATTGTTGACATCTTCACAACTGGAGAAAATATCTCTGTGTAATCAATGCCCTCCTTCTGCTGGAACCCTTTAACAACTAATCTGGCCTTGTAACGTTTGCTACCATCATGCTCATTCTTTATTCTGTATACCCACTTGTTGTGCAAAGCCTTCTTTCCCACTGGCAATTCAGTCAGTTCCCATGTCTGATTCCGCAACAAGGAATCCATCTCATCCTTCATGGCTAACTCCCACTTGCTTAAATTCTCATCTTGCAAGGCTTCTTTATAACACTCTGGCTCACCACCATCAGTCAACAGGAGATAATTTAGAGCGGGTGAATAACACTGTGGAGGTCTAATATTTCTGGAAGATCTACGGACTTCAGCTACAGGTGTACTCTAATCTACCTGTGAATTTACATTCTCCTTATCTTCTTCACCCTCTTTCTGGACAGTATTTTCAGTCAATTCATCTAAGTTGACAAACTCAGATTTCTTTTGATTTATCTCTGTAACACCTGACACTACAGTTGACCTGTCCTTGTACATAACCTGTTCATTAAATATCACATTTCTACTTCTGATGATTTTCCTGTTTTGTTCATCCCAAAACCTATAGCCAAATTTCTCATCACCATAGCCAATAAAAAAACATATTTTAGACTTTGCATCAAGTTTACTACGAGCATCAGAATCAATATGAACATAAGAAACACAACCAAAAACTTTTAAGTGTGAAAACTTTACCTCTTTACCGCTCCAAACCTCCTCAGGAAGTCTAAACTCCATGGGAACTGATGGCCCTCGGTTTATCAGGTAAGCTGCAGTGCTAACAGCATCAGCCCAGAAGGTTTTTGGTAGTCCAGCATGCAATCTCATACTCCTAGCGCGCTCATTGAGTGTTCTGTTCATGCGCTCAACCACACCATTCTGCTGTGGTGTTCCGGGAATGGTCTTCTCCATCCTAATTCCCTGTGCAGCACAATACTCACTGAACCCTCCATCTATGTACTCTCCTCCATTATCTGACCTCAAACATTTTACTTTTAAACCTGTTTCTGTCTCAACTATGGCCTTCCACTTCTTAAAAGTTTCAAATACATCAGATTTATTTTTCAGAAAATAAACCCATACCTTTCTGCTTGAGTCATCAATAAAGGTAATGTAATACCTTGAACCTCCAAGGGATGCAACCGGAGAAGGCCCCCACAAATCAGTGTGTACTAACTCCAATTTTTCAGCCTTCGGTATCCTGCCCGTTTTCAAGAAGCTCACTTTTTTCTGCTTTCCTAAGATGCAGCTTTCACACATGTCAAAATCAATGGACTTCAATTCTGGTAGCTTTCCTTTTGACAACAGCATCTTCATCCCTTTCTCACTCGTGTGACCATGCCTGCGGTGCCATAAGCTTGTATCAGTACTTGCATCAACAACTGCAATTGTGTCTCTTGGACTTGAGGTCATATATAGAGTACCAGTCCTCTTTCCACGAGCCAATACCCTAACTCCCTTTGTAACCTTCCAAGTACCACCAACAAATAATATTGCATGTCCTTCATCATCAAGTTGTCCAATAGAAATCAGATTCCTCCTCAGGTCAGGAATATGTCGAACCTTCTCTAGTAACCAAACAGACCCATTGGGCAACAATATCCGGACGTCTCCCATATCCACAACATCCAAGGCTGAACTATCAGCTAAATACACCTTACCAAAATCACCTGCAACATAATTCTGTATGATTTCTCGGTGTGGAGTGGTATGAAACGAAGCTCCTGAATCCAAAACCCAATTATCAAGTGGACTGTCTACTGCAAGAAGCAATGCATCCTGTACCTCTTCTGTTACAGCATTAGCAGAATCATCTTCATTATTCTTCTTAGGACTTTTGCATTGGTTCCTAAAGTAACCTATTTTCCCACAATTCCAACATTGAACTTGTTGGCCTGATCTAGATTTACTTATATTCCGATTAGAATTTCTGGATTTTGATCTGCCCCGATTTGAATTTCTGTTATTACCTCTGCCTCTTGTCTCAAGGTTTAGGGAAGAACTAGATCTTGAGGTTTCACCTGCATCTCTTCTGCGAATCTCCTCAGCTAGAATTAAATCTCGTATATCATTGTACTTGAGCTTTTCCTTTTCTGTAGAATTGCTTACTGCCATCCTCATTGCCTCCCAACTATTTGGCAAAGAAGCCAAAACGATGAGAGCACGAATCTCATCATCAAAATCAATTTCTACAGATGACAATTGATTTGTAATAGTGTTAAATTCGTTCAGATGTTGTGCTACTGATGCATTCTCTGCCATCTTCAAATTAAACAGTTTCTTCATCAGATGCACCTTGTTGTTTGCCGACGGCTTTTCATACATTCCAGACAAAGCCTTCATCAGATCTGCTGTGGTCTTCTCCTTCACAACATTGTGTGCAACAGACCTAGACAGAGTTAACCTGATAACTCCTAATACCTGTCTGTCAAGAAGAGCCCATTCCTCAGCCTTCATCGCCTCAGGTTTTGTCCCTAAAAGAGGCAGATGCAATTTCCTCCCATAGAGATAATCTTCAATCTGCATCCTCCAATACGCAAAGTCTGTGCCATCGAACTTTTCTATTCCAGACGCCTTTCCTGCTTCCTCTGCCATTGCTCCCACTCAAACCTAACCCTAGGCTCTGATACCAGTTGTAGGGAATTCAACCCGATTCCCAACCTGTGAGAAACAAAAAATAGAGAAAAACACACGTCAAAGAAAATAATCACACGCACAAGACAGTATTTACGTGGTTCGGCAATTTGCCTACATCCACGGAGTTGCAGGGATTTCACTATTATCAGGGAAAAAATACAAAGTGCGGCTACAGTGTTTCTCTCACTCTCTCTGAAACACAACAACAAGACTAAACAAACCCTAATTATAAAAGCGGCTTTTATATCCTGCTTACAGGGTTACAATAGGCTACAAAACGGGCCAAAAAATAAACTAGGCTCCACAAAGCCCAACACTCCGTTCAATTCTTACGACGGGAAGACAGACCCGGTAGAGCACGTCAGCCACTATATCCAGATGATGTCTCTGCACACCCACAACGATGCGCTGATGTGCAAGGTTTTCCCTTCCAACCTCGGGCCCACCGCTCTAAAATGGTTCAATGGATTGCGGAAAGGTTCGGTTCATGATTTCGCTGAGCTGATACAGGAGTTTGGAATCTGATTTGTAACATGCAGCCGAGTGCCTCAGCCGGTGGACGCGTTACTATCCATGAAAATGAGGGCAGGGGAAACCCTCCGTAGTTACGCTGGCCGTTACTGGGAACTCTACAACGAGATCGGTGGGGGGGAACGAGAAGATCGCTACGAGTACCTTCAAAATGGGGTTACCCGAGGACTCCAGATTACGGGAATCACTGACCAAGAAGCCCCCCGAGGACATGAGGCAACTAATGAGGTGTATCGAGGAGTACAAGCGGTTGGAAGACGACCGGCTGCAAAGCAAGGGCAAGGCGCCATTAACGAACCGTCCTCGGCAGGGTGGTTTTCAGCCAAAGGCATGAGGAGACTTGAAGGTCCAAGAGCCCGAAGCACCGGTAGGGGAGGTGAACCTAGCGTTTAAGTAGCCAGTGCACAGAATCATAGACAAGATTAAACACGAGCCATACTTCCGGTGGCCGAACAGAATGGGCGGTGACCCAGCCAGGAGGAACCAGATCTTGTATTACACCTACCACAAGGATAAGAGCCACACTACTGAGCAGTGCTGAGTGCTGAGGGATCACCTCGCCCAGCTGGCCAAGGCCGGGCATTTGAAAAACTTTGTAGTAGACGCGGGGGACACAGGCGCACGGCAAGGCGCTCAGCAGAGGGGCAACCCACCCCCACCCCCGGTCAGGATAATCAAGGTCATCCATGCTCCTCCAAGAGGTTTCACCGGGGAGCAAAGAAATGAGGTGCTGACTGTGACGTCGATAGAAAGTAGCTCGAACGTGCAACCGTCCAGTAAAAAGATGAAGGTCACCCGGGAACCTATCGCTTTCGGGGATGGCGATTTGGGAGGAACAATTCAGCCGCACGATGACGCGCTAGTAGTTACCGCCCGGATAGGAAGCTTCCTGGTGAAGAGAGTGATGATAGATCAGGGAAGCGGGAAAGATGTAATGTACCCCGATCTATTCAGGGGGCTCGAATTAAAGAACGATGACATTTCCAAGTACACTACGCCCCTAGTCGGGTTCGACGGCAGGCTAGTAATTCCTGAGGGGCAGATTTTCCAGCCCGTGAGCATGGAGGGCAAGGAGGTGGTAGTGACATTCATAGTAGTGGCCTCATTCTCCCCATACACCGCGATACTGGGGAGGTCGTGGATCCATGCGATGGAGGCAGTTCCTTCCACCCTGCACATCAAAGTCAAGTTTCCAACCAAAGACGGCGTCACTGTAGTACAGGGGAGCCAGCAGATGGCCAGACAATGCCTAGTCACCATGGTTAATTGGAAATGGGGGAGGGCTGACCAGAAGGGTCTGACCGAGCATAAGGACACACCGGTGGGGCCCCCTTTATAGCAATTACAGATTTCTCGAAAAGAGAACGGGGGTGGGGCCGCCAGGAGGTAGTGAAGGTGAAGATATTGCCAAATGAGGACAGATACTTCCAAGTGGGGCGAGGCTTAAAGGATCAGGATAAAGTGGAGATGTTGCTATTCCTTGTACAGAATGTGGATGTGTTTGCATGGAGTCCGTATGAAGTGCCCGGGGTTGATCCTGATTTCATCGTTCATAAACTTAACGTGGATTCCTCCTTCCCTTCGAAGAAGCAAAGGCCAAGAAGGTCAGCAAAGAAGCATGCAGAAGCGGTAAAGGCGGAAGTCCAACGGCTAAAGGAGGCCGGGGCAATAAGAGAAATCTATTTCCTGGAATGGTTAGCAAACACAGTCGTGGTGAAAAAGAAGAACGGTAAATGGAGGGTCTGCGTAGACTTCACCGACCTGAACCGAGTATGTCCGAAAGACCCGTTTCCCATGCCGAGAATTGACCAATTGGTGGACAGCACCTACGGTCACCCAAGAATAAGCTTCCTGTACGCCTTTCAGGGATATCACCAAATAGCCCTGGCCCCCGAGGATAGGGAGAAGACAGCGTTTATCTCCCCAGAGGCCAACTATCACTACACGGTGATGCCTTTTGGGCTAAAAAATGCCCGCGCCACCTACCAACGGATGATGACGAGGATGTTCCGAGATAAAATAGGACGAACGGTTGAGGTATACATTGACGATATGGTGGTGAAGAGCAGGCGGGAGGAACAGCACATAGAAGACCTCCGGGGGGTGGTTGAAATCTTTCGGCGCCATAAGTTGCGCCTGAACGCCGAAAAGTGCGCCTTCGATGTGGGGGCCGGCAAATTCCTGGGATACATGATTACCAACCGGGGGATAGAGGTAAACCCAGACCAAATAAAGGTCGTAAAGCAACTGAAGTCGCCGAGCAACCCAAAAGAGGTACAAGTATTGACCAGGATGCTAGCTGCTCTGAACCGCTTCATCTCCAAATTCGCCGATCGTTGCCGACCATTCTACCAGCTCTTGAAGAAGTGGAAAGGGTTTCATTGGGACGAGGATTGCACCAGGACTTTCTGAGATTTGAAAGAATATTTAATGCGAGCGCCCATGTTGACGACCCCGGAGCCCGGGGAGGACTTGTTTATGTACCTATCTGTGTCCGATCACGTAGTAAGTGCCATGTTACTCAGGGATACAGGAATATAGCAACCCATATATTACATTAGTAAGACCCTGGTCGATACCAAAACAAGATACTTACCCTTGGAAAAGCTGGTGCTGGCTCTAATACACACCATGAGGAGGTTGCCGCATTATTTTCAGGCGCATACTGTCTACGTACTGACCGAGTACCTCTTACAGGCGTTGTTAAGAAGATCGAATTTCACGGTACGGATAGCTAAATAGGGAACCAGGCTGGGCTCCTTTGACATACGGTACAGGCCACGAAGTTCAATAAAGGGGCAAGTCCTGGCCGATTTTATCGCCGAGTTCTCTCCTAAAGGTGGTGGAGAGGTGATCTGTCATGTGGAGAGCCGCCCGTGGAAGGTTCTCGTGGACGGGGCCTCTAGCGCCATGGGGGCCGGCGCTGGGGTCGTCATCATCACCCCCGAAGGCATACGACTAGAACACTCTTTCAGGCTAGGCTCCTAGGCCTCTAACAACGAAGCCGAGTATGAGGCCTTACTTGCCGGGCTAAGAGTAGTGTTGGAACTGGGAGCCCGGGACGTGGAGGCATATTCGGATTCTCACCTAGTGGTTAATCAGATCCAGGGAACCTTCGAAGCTTGAGACCCCCAGATTAGGGCATACCTACAAACGACAAGACAGATTATGGAAAAATTTTGCACGGCAAAAGTGTACCAAGTCAGTCGAACGCAGAACAGACATGCAGACTCCTTGGCCACATTAGCATCGTCAACAACGGAGGAGATTCCTCAGCTGATCAAGGTAGAATTGATACCACAACCAAGCGTCACTGCCACGAACGGCATGGGCATTGATCGAGCAAGTGTTGCCATGATTACGACGACCGGGCCGAGTTGGAGGGATCTGATAATTGATTTTCTCGTCGAAGACAGACTCCTAAGCAACGATCAGGAGGCCAATAGGGTGCGTCAAGTGGCGCCACGCTACTAGCTGTCGACAGACCGCCGACTCTACCGTAGATCTTTTGGTGGTCCGTACCTGTCATGTCTGCACCCCGATAAAGTAGGTGAGCTTCTTGCCGAGCTTCATGATAGGGTATGTCGCAGTCACGTGGGGGGACGTTCATCGGCACACCGTGCGATGGCTCAGGGGTTCTGGTGGCCGCGAATGCAGAGAGACGCCGCCAAGTATGTACAAAAGTGTGACTGGTACCAAAAGCATGCCCCATTGATCCATCTACCAGCTAGTCATCTCAACCCGATCAGTGCACCCTGGCCCTTTGCGTAGTGGGGGCTAGACATCCTCGGCCTATTCCCCCGAGCAACGGGCAACCGCAGGTTTGTATTGGTGGCCGTAGACTACTTCACCAAATGGGCAGAGGCAGAGGCATTGGCTAACATTCGGGACGAGGACGTCAAAAAGTTCCTATGGAGGAACATAATTACGAGATTCAGGGTACCAGAATCACTGATTTCAGACAACGGGTTGCAATTTGATAGCAAGGCCTTTCGTGCATTTTGCAACGACCTCGGCATCAAGAATAGATATTCCACCCCGGCATACCCTCAGGGTAATGGTCAAGCAGAGGCTACTAACAAGGCGATCTTGAGCGGGCTGAAGAAAAGGCTGGACAGTGCCAAGGGTCGTTGGGCTGATGAGTTACCCGGAGTTCTGTGGGCATACCGAACCACCCCCAGGAGATCCACAGGGGAAACCCTATTCTCTTTGGCGTACGGGGCTGAGGCCGTAATACTAGCAGAGATAAATCTTTGCAGTGCACGGGTCGCTGGGTTCAGCCCCGCCCGAAACGACGAGATGATGATGGAAAGTCTAGACCGGTTGGAAGAATGCCGAGAATCAGCAACTATACGGCTGGCGAAATATCAGCAGAAACTCGCCCGGCGTTATAACCAACGTGTGAAAGTGCGGGAGTTTGGAGCTGGGGACCTGGTGCTGAGGAAAGCATTGGGCAATGCGAGAGACACGAACGCTGGAAAGCTAACTTAGACCTGGGAAGGACCCTACAGAGTTACCGCCATCGCAGGCGCGGGAGCATACTACTTGGAAGACCTGAACGAGAGGCCATTACCTCGGCCATGGAATGTCCATAACCTTAAAAGGTTTTATCAATGATCACCTGTACTATGTTGAAAGTTGAATGGAACACCAAACAAGTGTATTAGTTCTGAGTGCCGAGCTTCGAGTATAAATTATATTTAGTTCGATCAATGTCACCGAGCAGGTGAAAATCTAAAAATTTCCTAAGGACAGAAGCTTGTCTCCCGGTTCGATCAATATCACCGAGCAGGTGAAAACCTAAAAATTTCCTAAGGACAGAAGCCTATCTCTCGGTTCGATCAATATCACCGAGCAGGTGAAAACTTAAAAATTTCCTAAGGACAGAAGCCTGTCTCTCGGTTCGATCAATATCACCGAGCAGGTGAAAACCTAAAAATATCCTAAGGACAAAAACCTGTCTCTCGGTTCGATCCACGTCACCGAGCAAGTGAAAATCTACAATTTTCCTAAGCACAGAAGCTTGTCTCTCGGTTCGATCAATATCACCGAGCAGGTGAAAACCTAAAAATATCCTAAGGACAGAAACCTGTCTCTCGGTTCGATCCACGTCATTGAGCAAGTGAAAACCTACAATTTTCCTAAGTACAGAAGCCTGTCTCTCGGTTCGATCAATATCACCGAGCAAGTGAAAACCTAAAAATTTCCTAAGGATAGAAACTGTCTCTCGGTTCGATCCATGTCACCGAGCAGGTGAAAGCCTACAATTTTCCTAAGGATAGAAGCCTGTCTCCTGGTTCGATCAATATCACCGAGCAGGTGAAAACATAAAAATTTCCTAAGGACAAAATCCTGTCTCCCGATTCGACCAATGTCACCGAGAAGGGGGAAACCTCCACTTTTCCTAAGTACAGTAACCTGCCTCACTAAGCTCACCGAGGCCAAGCATGTTAAGAGACCTATTTTCTAAGGGAAGAAACCCGCTGAACAGGACGACAACACGCCTGAAGTGATCTAACGTGCCCCAGGAAAAGCCATCTGTCATTTGGGGCACAAATAACACAAGTCGCGGATTTGGCAGACAAAGCGCAAACATGCGAAAGTAAAACAAGAACAAAATAATAAAATCTTAACAAAACCAGTTCGAAATAGCACATAACGTTCAAAGCATGACAACCACCAGAAGATTAAAAACCGAAAAGAAATTAAATGTCTTGTCACCACAACCTGGTGACTTGGGCAAAACTAACAAAAATAAAAAAACAAAGAATTGCTAAAGTGCAAGTAAATAAGAAAACGGTTCGGCAAATTAGTTTGAAGGGTCCTCGGTCTGAGGGTTGCTGGTAGCCTCCAGACCAGTTGGCTCGGCATGGGCATCGATGGCCTCCACTAACTCCCTCATACTGGAAGTCTCGTTTTCATCGATAACGTGGGGGGTGTTCTGTGCTGGTGTAGCGGGGGGCGGAAAGGGAATCTCGTTGGGGTTCCTCAAAGGAGACTCCTCGGGGACTCCCGCGGCCTAGAGAGCAGCCAGCCATCCCTCCTTGAATCCGAGCCTGTGGGCCTGGCGCATGACTGGCTCCGCGGAGTTCTCGGCATCGACGAACCCCTCATTGTACCACTTGCCCTCGTAAGCGTCCAACGCCGCCTTCAAATCAGGCAACTCCTCTCCTAAAGCAATATTCAAGCTCTGAGCCTCAGCCAGTTTCAGCTCGGTGCCCCCCAGCTGCACCTCCAATTCGGCATTTTTCCCCTCCGCACGGACCCTAGCCTCCTCAGCCAAAGAAGCCCTCTTCTCTGCATCTTCGGCAACCTTTAACTTCTCCGCGGCGATAGCATCGGCAACATCCTTCAGAGCCTTTTCCCCGCCAGCGTCCTCGGTGAGCTCTTTCATCCTCTCATTAACTATATGGGATAATTGCGCGGCCTGGACAGATGACAATAAAGAAAGTATGTGATAGGACCCTTTGCACAAGTTAAGGCAAAAACCAAATCAATGAAAGAACTATGAGTTGAATTTTTAGAAAACCATACCGCCACGGTGAGCCATACCAGCCGCCTCCCCAACGACTCATCTGTCCCCTCCGTGAGGGCATGCACGTCCTCGAGCAAAAGCAAGCCGCTCGCCAAGCTCTGGGCAACACGGCCCCCCTGACCCTTGTCCCAAACTCGAACACTGGCGGACTCTGGGAGAGGTTAACCTTCCAGCTGGAAGGAGGGTTGCCAACCCGCGGTGGATCGGGAGGTAGACACCACATCTGGCCCAGTTTGGGTCACCGGCTCGCGGATAACAATGCCAGAGGACAAGCGGGGTGGCGAACGGACTGGCACGCTGCCCGAGCCAGGCTCTGTCTGTTCAACGACACGCTGCCTTTTGCGTGATTGGGCTAGTGGAACTGGGGGGGGCTGAGGGGCTTGGCTCGGATCCCCTTGTTGTTGAGCTGCTAGCCGGGCACCCGGCACGAAGCGGCTTATCGTCATTGTTCTCCTCGTCACCATCTCGCCACTGTGGTCAGATTCTGTCTCCGAAGAATTAACGGGCTCGGCTACTACACCTTCGGCTACCTGAACGGGAGCCTCTGGTTCTGTGGGGACCTCAGGATGATCAAGGGCTTGGGCTTGAATCTGTTCGTGCGCCCTTTCTCGGAGCGCTCGCGACACTCTCTCGGCTTACTCGTCACGAAGGGGCTGGCGCTCGTCCGAACAGATGTACCGGGGGCCGCAGTCACGTGCCTCGCTTACCGTGAACTTTGGGGGAAGGAAGTTCGCGTGACGCACGTCTATATAAGAAAGGAGAGGACTGTCAACTAATAGGGCCTGGCTGAATGCTTGCCAGGTGGAGTATACAGGGTCAACGCCGAGAATCAGGTGCGATGCACGGAGTTGTCCGTCCGAGTGAACAAAAATCTCTGACCTAAGCACAAAATTCAGGTCACGGACGTGCACCACTCCGCGATCTGGCTTGAATCTTTTACTTTCTGCACGGAAACCACACAATCAGTTAGGAGTTACTCATTCAGATCAAAATCAAATAAAGGTTAAGGTAAAGGGCGCTCGGTACCGACCAACGTCGTGCGGTGAAAATGCACGGGGACCTCCTGGGCAAACCAATTACCGCTCACCCGTACAAATTCCCCCGCTGAATTTCTATTGGAATCAGGCAGGCATGAGATTAGCCGTACCCTTATATCCCTAGTTTTCAGATAATAATCTGAATTGATATTACCACACAGATTGTACATAAAGTTGATATCATGATGGTTTAGTTCCAAACCGAACAACCGGTTCAATCTACTGACACAGCTCACCACCCGGTAAAAATTGGGAGGGAGTTGATCGGGGCAAAGACCGTAAAACCTAAGGGTGCTCAGAATCAGGGGGTCGATTGGGAATCTAACCCCGCCCTCTAGGATGGCCATTAAAGGAAAAAAGACCATGTTGACGCCCCGGCGCCGTTGAATGTCGATATCGCCCTCAGGGTAATATGCAATATCAACGTCCCTGGGAACATCGAAAGCAGCCCTAAAAGTAGCCAAAGCGGCTTCAGATGAAAGGAGGTAAGAGTAACCCATTTCCTAAACTAGGATTCTCAAAAGGAAAACTACAAGCTATAAATTGAATAGAGTGAAACAAAGCAATCAGAAAGGAGAAGAGAGAAAACTTACTGTGGGCTCTAAGAAGGAGAGGAGTCCTAAACTAGAAGATGATACGCACTAGGAGAAATGCTCAGCAAAGCAAAGGGAGGAGAATGGAGGATGCAAAAGTGAGGGAGAGAGCCAGATGGGGATATTTATAGGGGGATGAGGGGAGAGTAAATGATAGTAAATGAGCCGTTGGCGGGGAACCCAACAGGCTGTCATGTCGACTGCCACACGCGCGACGCCTCGGTTCGCGAAACGTCAGATAATAATGAAAGCCTATCAGACTTGATGCGTCTTTTAAGAAGAGCGTTAATGACCGATGAAAACTTACTGACCGGGCCGATAACCCTTTGAGTTCCTTGATTCATCCCCGAGAACGGGGGACGAATCAAGGGGGGGCTAATGTACGGCACCAAAGCTCCCTGGGCCGGTTGGAGTGTCCAGGCCCATTAGGGCCCAACATTCGTTTCATGCTCAAAGGACGACACTTTGACCTTATCCGCCTGCGCGGGCTGTTCAAACCAGTATCGTCCCCCGCGAATCCTCCCCAGGGCAGTGAGGCTTCGCCCGGGGAGTTAACGTCCGATCGATTCGCGATCAGGAGTTGCAACTGTTGAGCGTTCCAAAGTAGGAACCAATTCCAAGACCACTCCCACCTAAACACCCACTTACGACTAACAGCATTGGACCTCCAAGCGCACTAGCGCCAGAGACAATCATCACTATTCCACTAACATCTAGCTATAAATACAATGAGCTGGGGAAGGGAGATGGTTGTTGAAACCTTGGGGGGAGAAGAAAGAAAGTAAATACGGTTAGCAGAAAAAGAGAGAAGAAAGGATTTCAATTGGTCTCAGCACAAGGACGACCCAGTGTAGGAAATCCAAGCCCATTATACAAATAGATTGTGAGCCCAAGCAAATCTTGGCCCAGTAGCCTCGCTTTTGGCGCACATAGGGTATATTGGTCATTAGAGTCTAGAAGACCAGACTCTGTTTAGGCGGAATGGGTGTCTAACACCTTCTCATTCCATAACCTAGCCCACGAGCTTAGGATTTTTGGATAGGAAGATTAGTGTTTTGTCTTTTTTATTTTGGTAGATTGTAACTAGAACCAAAACTTTGTATTCTTTTGCATAGATGTAACTAAGACCCAAAGTCTTGTAAGGTTTAATTTACCAAAATTGTACTTGTCTTTATTCAATTAATGACATTCGAAATATTTTGATCATGTAATTTGTATTTATTTTTTCTTTTTTTTTTGTATAAAAAATAAGTGGCGATTCTACATCACTTACCTAAAAAAAGAGGTGCCCTTAAAAGCACAAAAATCTCTTTTTTGAGAACACCCAATTTTGTGGTCTTTATATGTAAATTTTTAATTGAAACTCAACTTTAGCAAAGTCAAGTTTCACTTAATTTTTTTTTTTTAAATTAAGTGGCAAAATATGCATAAAACTCAACATTATTAATGTTGAGTTCGAATTTTTTAAAATCGAGTTTTAAAATAAAAACATGGTGCTTAATAGTTTCAAAACAGAAACATTATACTAGATTTTTTACAAAATAAAGACAAAATTCCAAATGAGTTCTCATATCTGACATGTTTCATTTGAGACCACGTAATGGATATGTTAAAAAAAAAAAAAAAAAGAAACTTGGCCAATATATTTTGGTGAATGTCATTAAAAATAAAATAAATAAATAAAAGTATTTTGGCCGACGTAAAGTAAAATTTTGTTTTTGTGTCCCAATAAATAAAAGTTTTGCGGACCGACCTGTGAAACTCGTTGAGTTGCGGATCGGACGGCCCTCCTTTCTGTGTTCTCTTCAGCTTTGCCTTTACCAAAAATTCGAAATTCTCTCTCTCGCCCTTCTCCCTCACACCGTGACCTGCTTCTGCCTCCGTGCTCTGGCGGCGTCACAAGGCCCAACACCGGCACTCAAACCTAAAAGGTATTCTTGCAATTTTTCTTTTCTTTTTTGTTAATTTCATTTTTCACGAATTCTGTTGAAATATTTTTCTTATTACCACTTTTTGATGCTTTGATTTGCATAGTTTCTTGGGATTCATTTGCCTTATTCTTGTTGCAATGTGATCGGTGTTTGTACACCCAATTAGGACTTGCAGTTAATTTTTTTAATTTTCATTATGTGAAATTGCAATCAATTTTCGTTCTAGAACATTGCTACCAAGTCAAAACTGAAATTATAAGCAAAAACAGCAACTTCTTCAATTTGTGATAGAGAGAGAGAGAGAGAGAGAGATTTGGGTCAGCTCAATAATGCTACCTTATAATATAACTATATAAGTAAGTTTTGGCCCTAAGCAGAGGGGGAAGGTTAGATTCGAACTAGTGATCTCCGTTTCATGCGGCATGGTTTATGTCCGATTGTGCTACCCCTTGGGGTTAATGCTTCTAGCCAGGGTCATTTCCATGTTGGCATGAGGTTCGTTTATTAATTTGCAGAGAACACTTTATAAGGGCTAAGTATGTTGTTGTATGGGTGTTATACAATAGATCAATGGAGATGAATGGGATAGTAGGAACTAGGAAACCGCTGGCAAAATCCATCGAGTCCTTTCAAATGTGGAGAGAGAGGATTTCAAATATAGGCTTGCTTTTTATCTTCCTTTTCTTTATCATATAAAACGGGATATTGAGCATATGTGCTTCTTCCGCCATAATATGCTTGTCAATTGTCATACAAGGAATGAGGATCCTGAAAAAAGCAGACAACTTTCCTCCATATATGTCTTATCCCTTTCATACTTTATCACTAGTGCAATTTGGTAGCCATCAAATACAACATAAGAGCTTAGGTGTTCCTATCAACATAATAGCTTTTATTCTCATTTCTGTGATTTAGTTCTTGCCAACTTGCCTGAGATTTTCTGGCACTAATTCTGCAAGAAATTTGTTTGTAGTCATGCCTATAAATGAACCACTTAGGGGCTTCTGCTAGTCATTTCTTGGTTGGAGAGTGAATTTTGATTTCCCAAATTAGGGTTTTGGTTATTGGCATTTTGTGTAAGCATATGAATTTTTTTGTTGATTTATTGTCTCATATTTGTCTTTGGAAAATGGATTTTGATTTCCCAATACTCAATTTTGATCCTTCCATTTGAGGAGCTCAGAAAAGGTTTGTTATGGTTTAAGCATATGTCTAGAAAATGTTAATCAAAGAGAAGAAATTTTGCTTTTAAATTTTCAACTTTAGAGAGGAATCATTGGAAAGATGTTGATTTTATCCGAATCGTTGATCAAATACTAGAACAACAATTAGTTTTTTGATCTCTAATTGTTGTGTAGCATGGTCGTTGGAAACTCAATTACTTATTTGTCCTTTATTCTTCAAATACTGCACTTGGTAGTGAAATTGTTGCACATGTTATTGCATTAAGCCGTTAGAAGATCAAATGAAAAAAAATTGTTATTGCATTATCTATGAATGACAAAAAAAGATCAGAGGTTTAATGTAGGGAGACTATTGAAATTTTTTGTCATTCATAGTTAGGTTTCCAGCGAGACATGTTGATTCAACTGTGGGTCTGTGATTAAAAGTTCTAAAAATATTGTCCTTGAACGGCCTCATCACTTCCATTGGTGTTCTGTTAAGAAGAAATTGGAATTTTTGGAATTGCTTGTGTTGCTAGTAGACTTGTGCTTGCATGATATTGTAGTATGAAGCCTTCTTAGTAACTTTTAGCTATGTCTTGATTTCTAGCTGTTTATTCTTCCTGCATTTTTCATGTTATGACTTGATTTAAGTTTCGAAGTCATTGTGGTGATTTAGTCAGTTAATTTAAACTCTGACCAATATTACAATCTTGCACTTTAAAGCACTTCTTTATCATATTTTTACATTTTATTGGTGGGTTTGAGCAGCCTTAAAGAAAATAATTTTATTTCTAGATGGCATTACAAGAGAAATTAGATAGATTCAAGAAGCAGCAAGAGAAGTGCCAGTCAACCCTCACAAGCATTGCTGCATCTAATAAGGTGACAAGTCATAAATTTACACCAGCACCAGCAGCACCGTCAGTCAGCACAAGAGCCCCCGCTCCTGCTGTCAAATTTTCAAATGATACAGAGAGACTTCAACATATCAACAGTATCCGGAAAGCCCCCGTAGGAGCCCAAATCAAGCGTGTTATAGATCTCCTGCTGGAGGTTTGTACTTGATTATCCTATCCTTTATATATACATATATGTTCCCTGATGCAAGTATTTGTTTTGTTGTCATATTTACAATGCTGAATGCCCCTCATGAATGATATTTATTGGTAATTCTCTTTATGCCAATATCTCAATTACTTCGTCAACCAGGGACCTGAGTTGGAGAAAATTCAGATTTTAATGTCTTATTTTGTGCAGTCATTAGGTTAAAGTTAATTTGGAAAAGAGCAAGATGGTCGAGTTTAGAATTGTGTTATTATCTGTGATTCTACTAATCTTTTGAAAAGAGGTATCATATCACTATGCACCTTCACTAAACTGGTCTACTTTTTCTCAATTAATTGTTGAAATTTAAACCTTGTTTGTATGGCATTGATTTTACTGGAAAATTGATACTACTTAATTAACAGATGTACTTCCAATTGAAGGTAAGTATAAATTATAGATGCTTGTGGGAAATTTGTAGTTGTGTTTTAGTTTACTGTAATAATCAAGTATATAACCCGTCTCCCTTCTTGTCTTTTGTGACGAATTTAGAGGTCAATGTGATTTACTGACTTACAGTAGCCTGGTAGGACCAGATGAATGCTACTAACCACCAGTTGAATGCTCTCTATGTTTGCAGACAAGGCTAGCCTATACACCTGAACAAATAAATGATGCCGTTTATGTTGATATCAATTCCAACAAAGCTGTATTTGATAGTTTGAGGAATAACCTGAAAGTCCACTATGATGGAAAACGTTTCTCTTACAAGGTAAGTTTAAACTTGTTTAGCTGCAGATCTTCACGGGCTCATAGCATTTTATTTGCACGTAGTCATTTCCTTTATAACTCTTTCATGGTAAATGACTTTTTGACTTATTGTTTATCTGCAGTCCAAGCATGATTTGAAGGACAAGAGTCAGCTTCTTTACTTAGTAAGGAAATTTCCAGAGGGCATTGCTGTCATTGATCTTAAGGACGCTTATCCAACTGTGATGGAAGACTTGCAGGTAAATGCAATATGTGGATGTCTCATCTTATTAGATCAACTTTTATGTTATGGTATTCATGTCTTGATAAGAGCACAAGAAATTCACCAAAGGGGTTGAGAATCGACAAGAACAAGAAAAAACAAAAAATAAACCAAGGAATCAACACTTAGGTTTGTTTGGAATCAATACCAATCAAGAAAAAGAACAAAACCTAGGAATTAACACCGAGGATTACCTAGAATCAGTTTTGGAAAAATTCCATTAGGAAATTTTAGTACTGAAGCATAGTTGCAAACCATAATACTGACCTCCAGGTTCTTGAAAGAGAGTTTTGAACTTATTATCATAGTAAGTAAAGGAAACAATTATAACCAATGACATTAATTCTATGAATCTAGTGAAAAAAGGAATTAAATCCCCTAAACTTAGTAGGAAAAGGAAAATATGTTTATCTAATTAAGTAAAGTAAATAGAATTAATTGTAAAAAATAATTGATTAGGCCTTAGGCCCAAGTGGTAGCATATTTCTTCCATAAGGGTCACTGATTGGACGTCTTCTTGTGTCATCATCTATGAGAATGTGAAATTGCAAGCCTATGCATGTGTCATTGACCTTCCACCTGATTATGGCATTAACTACTTTTCGTATAGAGGATGTGGTTGCTTGTAATTACCCAACATTTATCCTTGATATCTCTGCTGATGAGCATTCCTATGCCCCCATTGACATCCTTAAACCCAATCCCACACCGCTAATTCTACCACCTGCAAGTAAGGAACATATTGGTGCTATTTTAGATGAGGAGATTGTTTCCACTAGGGATGGAGGAGTTAAATACTTAGTTCATTTGGAGGGGGGGAGGCAGGGGTGTTGGTTAGGATGAGTTGATTTCAATTATATTTGAATCACTCAAGATGAGCTACAGAAGATTGATCCATACTTGCTTGAATATTATATCCTTTTACTACTTGGTTTAGGGATTTAATTTATTTTCTTACTAAGTTGGTAGAGTTAGTATCATTAATTAGAATTGATTCCTTACCTTATTCAAATAATAAGTTTGGAACTCTATTTAAAGAACCTAGAGCTCAATATTGTTTATAGTTTGCTTCAATAGTAAAATTTCCTATTAGAATTTTTTCAAAGGTTCAAAGTTGATTCTTAGGTTTTGTTCTTTTTTTGCTTGGTGTTGATTCCTAAGCCTTTTTCCCCTGTACTTGTTGATTCTCAATCTCTTTGAGAATTTTTGCTGCATAACTATCCCTCATTGCGGCCCCTAGTAAAATGTTTCATGTTGCATTGAAGGCCACTAAACAAACCTTCGAATTTTATTGTTTTGATTCTGTGTGTTCGACTCACCTAATATTGTTCAAAGGTGACTGGTAATTTTGTGTATTTCTGGGATTTGAAAAAGGCCCAAAGTAGCGATTGAGACCCTTCCCTTTGACCTTTGGTGTTAGAATGGCTAATACGTTGGAACAAGGAACTCTATTGCTCAATAACCCGTCAAGGTGTAGACTAGTGGTTAGAGGATTGGGATGAGCTTTAAACCCAAACATCCTAGGTTTGAATCCTCACAAGGAGTGCCCCTGGATTACTTGATACATGGTTTTGGCAGGTGGAATCATGTATCCATGGTTCAATCCTCAGGGATGGGTCCAAAGGGCCTTACCTTGGTGAGGTTCCACGCCATCAAAAAAAAAAGGGAACTCTTTTTCTCAATAAAATAAAGCAAAAGGCTATAGGACCGGTGAGTTTTGGTTTGAATGGCACCTCCTCTTGTAAGAGTAAGGTGGAGGGTGAGGTCGTGACTCGTGAGCACAAAAAGCATCTAGTGCATGTGTAATTTACCAATAAAAAAAAGGTGTTTGAATGGTCATAATTAATAGGATACACGTGCAATATAGTCGGATGTGATAAAGTTGACCTTGAATATTTAGGCAGAAATTTGTTGTGTTGGAAAGAAGCCATTGAAGCATCTGTATGTTTTCTAGCTTTGGATGCTTAAGTCAGTTTTCTCAAAAGTTTTTCTTTGCAAAAGCAGGAGTGGTGGCTTTGGAGGTGTATACAAGGATTGGTTTGATTACTCAATGGTTGTGTTTTGGTGTTTGTTTGCCCCTTTAATCTGTGACTTTGTTTTTCCTTTTCTTTATTGGCTTTCTCTCTCTTGCTTGCTCATTGCCTGCTTGGTCTTTGTTTTGGCTTTGTGGAAAATCTTACCTCTGTAATGATTTTCTTGTACCTTAAAAAAATGAAGTTTATGACCATCTTCATTTTCCAACAAAAAGTTGAGTGGTAGTAATGTGTCATTGTCTGCTGTGAGATCAGTCAATTACCTGTCCCTCTTGCCATACAAATCATATGACTTCATTCTTCTTCTGACTTTGAAAGCTGCTGCCCAATTAAATCAATTGCCTGTTTCTATTGCCATAAAATTTTTTGAATTCATTTTTCATCAGGCATTGAAAGCTGCAGGTCAGATTTGGCTGCTATCAAACTTTGATTCACAGGAAGACATTGCCTACCCAAATGACCCCAGGGTACCCATCAAGGTGGATGATGACCTTAAACTGCTGTTTCGGGGGATTGAATTGCCTCGTGATATGATTGACATTGAAAGGGATCTCCAGAAGAATGGGATGAAGCCTGCCACCAACACTGCTCAGAGGAGAGCCAGGTCGGAGGTTCAAGGCATGTCCTCCAAGCCCAAGCCAAAGAAGAAGAAGCACGAGATCACCAAGAGGACAAAGCTGACCAATGCCCATCTTCCAGAGCTTTTCCGGAACCTTACTGACAATAAATCTTGATGTTAGGACTTAGAATGACCCTTTATTGAGCTATGGGTTGAAGGTCAATTATAGGGCAAGATACAACATGCTCTAATGCTAGTAGCATTGGGTTTATGTAGATTGGAAGTGTTCTAGCAGCTTAAATCCATATTGATGACTCTTGCCAGATTTGCGCATAACAGTTCATTTCTGTTTTAAATCTGTTCTTGTAGTATTTTTGTTTTTTCATATTGCTGAATCTCTTGTACCATTACTTGATATCTAATAATTAAAGAAAGAAAGAAAGAAAGAGGCCAAATTTGCCAAAGAAAAAAAAAAATCCATTAAATTAATGGTTTTATTTTATGATTTCTGTGGAAGATTAATTCCAAAGAATTGACACGTCTCGTTAATGCATTAGACAGACATGTGGCAGTGAAAAATGAATAAAAATAAAATAAAATGGTGCGCTATTAGTATTACTAGCTAGACTTGGCGAGAGGAGATTATGATTAGTTTGAAGTTTGAAGTTTGAAGCTATCCCTGTGTTGTTTGGGATGATTTTGGGTATGATAAGTTGCAAATGGCTAGCCTATATTTGAATGCTTTAGATTCACTCTGACTCTAGGCTGAAGGCTCTCAGTAGTCAGTAGTCAGTATTGAGTAATCAGCTCCAGGGGCGGAGCCACTTAGTGGCTTGGGGGGCCCCGGTCCCTGCAAAAAAAAAAAAAATTTTCCACTAGAGTAGGTAGAAAAAAAAATTGGGCCCCCCAATATTGGACAGCCGACCCTCCCATGCCCAATTCTCAACAATTCTCCCAAGCCCAGCTCAAATATTCTCCCAAGCCCAGCTTTAGTTTTAGGCCTTATTACCTTATGTACTCTAAATAAAACAAGCTGACCCGCTCAAGTCCAAATACTAAAAACAAAATTTCACTTTCTCTTCAGGCTAAAATGGCCCAATACCACTTTTTTTTGAAATTTTTAGCAAAAAATCACTGTTTCGGAAATAAATAGCAAAGTACCACTTTTTCTAGAAATCGAGTTTCAGAAACTCGAGTTCCTCTCAATTCTGCCACCGTGGCATTGCTGACATGGAATTTCTGTGATTAAAAAAAATTATGTGGAACTCGAGCTTGAGAAACTCGAGTTTCATGCAACACAGTACTCGAGTATACCAGACTCAGGTATGTTATACTCGGGTATGTTTTATAAATAAAATGTAGGAAAAAAAATTTACACAGTACTCGAGTTTGGGAAACTCGAGTACTGTGTAATTTTTTTTTTTTTTTTTTTTTGTTTGGGGATAATGAACAAATAAACATAAATGTAAAAATAAGTAACTTTTTTATGTTTTTATTTATTTAAACAGAAGCATTGTAAAATATAGAGATTTTAATTTCAAAATATGAATTTAATTTCTACATTAATTAAAATTGTTCATTGTTTTCTCATAAAAATTGTTCACTGTTTTCTGTATAAAATATTTTTACGATTTTGCATAAAATTATTTTCTGTTCAGCATTATTTAAGAAATTGTTGAGGGTCATTTTCGTAAAGTCAGCCCAACCCAGCATAACAGACAATAATAGCGGCAGGAACAGAATAAAACTATTAGGCCCGAGCGGCAGGAATAACAAAACACAGGCCCATAACACGAGCAAATGGGTCTTGAGAAAGCAAATGGGCCTAAAGGGCCCGGAAAGAGAGAAATGACACCCATAGGCAATGTATGGTATGAAAAAGTGAGAATGGGCCGCGGCAGGCCCAAAGCGATGTAAAGAAAGTAGGGGTTAATGGCAAGCCCATGAACCCCAAGGATGAGAATGAGGAGATTGGGCCGAGGAAGCCCAATCAAGTTAGTAAATAAAAGCCCATGGGAATACAAAGTCAGCAAATGGGCCGAGGAAGCCCAAGGGCCGCAGGCCCAAAGAAGAAAGAAAGGGACAATGGAGCCCATAAAGTGAGAACACCAGCAAACTTCCATAAGTCACTGGGGGAAGAAGTGAAACGGCAGGTCTGAAATGGGCCTAGCAGGAACATGTTGCCATGGTAAGAAAGGCCAAGCAATGAAAACAAGACATAAAGCATAAAAACGAGAAATGGGCCAAGGGAGATATACTAAGGAAAGCCCAATCCAAAGGGGGTAGTAAAGGTGCAAAAAGTCTGCGTGAAAGAATCAAAAAGAGCGGCAGACGAATACCAACAAGGCGCCATGAGCCGCAGGCCGGCTTCGAAACACACATAACAGGGAGCATGCGCAAAGCCCAGGTGCCACCAGCCTGTACCCAGCCAATATGGGTCGTGGTGGGGCCATGGGTCCGTGGTAAGAGGTAAAGGGGGGTGTGGTTTGGTGGTGGGGAGGGGGGAAAGGATTTATTTTGCGTTCCCTGTCCAAACCCTTTTGGAGGTACGTCCTGCTGGGATGACAGACCGTCCAAAAGGGGTAAGATTGGAGAGGGAACGCTGAGTGCATGCCATAGGAAGAGAGAGAAAGCATTTAAGGCCACGGCAGAGCAGTGCCACGGCGGACAGAAACAAAACGAACCTGTCTTTGTCTGGCGAGGGCGAGCTATGCGCAGAGGGTGGTCGGCAAGCATGCCCAGACCAGACAAAGGCCGTTAGAGGGTAAAATGGTAAAAGAATGCTTACGGCAGGCCCTATAAAAGGAGCCTCGCCGTGCCCTGTAGAAAGGACCGAAAAACAGAGGAAGAAAAACACATAGAAAGAAAAACTAAAGGAAAAAGGAAAAGAAAGGAAAAAGATAAGAAAATCACTTGTGAGGATAATAAGCATGCACCGATAGATCTTTTCTTTCCTCTCCCCCTCAAAATCCCACTCTCTAAGGGATAATGAAGCGGTAAAAATAACAATAACTTTCTTCACACCTCAACCATTTAGGTCCGATTCCCTCAAAGTTATTAATCCCCACAGCAGGATATTCACCTGGGAGGTTGATTTCATTGAGAGGAAGCGTTCTTCCTCTTTGGACGGTCACCATTACAGACTAGATTTTGGCTTGACGTTTATCTTTGATTAAACCTCCATCATTGTTTAATCCATTGCTTTCTTTTCTTTTAAAAGCTATTATTATTATTATTGCTATTACTACTGTGACATTCGGCCATCATTATTATTGAAAGTTATAACATTCTGTTTGTTCACTTTGTTATCATTGTATCTGCCTGCTGAAATTTCGTTATAATAGCTCTGCTTGCCGTAAAGGGTGTTCCTGGCAGACTAGGTTAAGTTTGTGCCAAGCCAGCCCAAAGTGAGTTGCAGTTGGGCTGGTCTCAACTTCCCTACTCAGAAAACACATCAGGGCCCATCACTTGCAGAGGGCGGCCCAGCCCAAACACAAAAAAAGGCCCCTACAGAAATTATTCACTCTCTTTTCTGCATAAATTATTTTTTGTTTACTGTTTAAAAAATTGTTCATTGTTTTGTCATAAAACACCTAGTGAAATCGTGTTTTCTAAATTTAAACGCCAAATCTGAATGCTTTTTCATGTTTGAATTTCACAATAATCGAATATATTTTTCTGCATTGATAAAATCTGTTTCTACATTAATAAAATTTGCTCTTTGCACATTATATTTACTGTATATTCAAATCTACTTACTGCATTCATTAAATTTTTTTTTTTGCATTAATTAAAACTATTCACTGTTTTCTCATAAAAATTGTTCACTGTTTTCTACCTAAACTATTTCTAGCATTCTGCATAAAATTATTTTCTGTTCAGCATTATTTAAAAAATTGTTCACTCTTTTTTTTGCTTATATTATTTTCTGTTCACTATTTAAAAAATTGTTCACTGTTTTCTCATGTAACACCTAGTGAAATCGTGTTTTCTAAATTTAAAAGTCAAATCTAGATGCTTTTCATGTTTAAATTTCACAATAATCGAATTTGTTTTTCTGCATTGATAAAATCTGTTTCTACGTTAATAAAATTTGTTCTCTACACATCATGTTTACTATATATTTGAAGCTGTTTACCGCATTCATAAAATTTGCTTTTTGCATTAATTAAAACTGTTCACTGTTTTGTCATAAAAATTGTTCACTATTTTCTGCATAAACTGTTTTTAGCATTGGCGCAGTTATTGCATTTAAATGGTTTTTGTGTTTTTTTAAATATGTAACCATCTAAATAATGGACAAACTCCATGAAAGAAAAATGAATGATTCGCATAGATCACCTAACGGTAAATGCCTCGAAAAAATTGAATTTGTAAAAAAGTTCGAATTAGTTGAATGTAGAACTGTTCATTAAGTAAAACTGTTTTCAGCATTAAGTAAAACTGTTCATTGTTTTCTCATGAAAATTGTTCACTATTTTCTGCATAAACTATTTATAGTATTTTGCATAAAATTATTTTCTGTTCAGCATTATTGAAAAAAAATTTTCACTCTCTTTTTTGAGCAAATTATTCTCTGTTCACTATTTAAAAAATTGTTTACTGTTTTCTCATAAAACACCTAGTGAAATCGTGTTTTCTAAATTTAAAAGCCAAATTTGAATACTTTTTCATGTTTAAATTTCACAATAATCGAATTTGTTTTTCATGTTTAAATTTGATGTTTAAATGAACTTTATTGTGGTGGTATCTGTACTTAGTTTTGTAGGTTTGTCGACCATGATGTGCTCGACGCCTCTAAGACTCTCGTACGTGTACATTGGCATATTAAGGAAACTAGCTTTTAAACCTGTGCAAATGCACGGGAATTACATAAGTACATGTATTTTTAGGTTCTTGGAAAAAAAAAATACATCTATTTTCAACAAAATAGAAATAAAAATAATGTAAATTTTGTAAGAGTCCACAAATAAATTTTTGTACATAGAAATAATTAAAATCCGAGAAAGCAAATATATTCAAATAATTTTAGGTAAATATTTGGAGAAACATTTTGTTTCAAAAGTCATACTTGAATAAATTTAATTAAATAAGTATGTAGCTAAAGCAATTGAATTTATAAATTTTAAAAAATAGCACTTGGTATGAATTTCAAATTTAAAATGTATATAACACTCAGTATGCTATCCATAAAAATGTGTTGTCTTACAAATATATTTTCTTTTAAGCCTATTCTAAACAACTAAAACTATAACATCCACTATGATGGAGAGAAAAATATTTCTAGCAATTGAAAAAAAAAATCCAGCTAAAGAGAATGGTGTGATCATCCTTCCTTGGAAGCAAATTTGTGGAGAGTAACCCAATCCAATTCCTTTTAATTTTTTTTTAGAATAACCCAAACATAACCTTTTCTATCCCAAGTTCTTTGCAGGATTTCATCGAACACCTAGTACTCATTTTAATACAGCTCCCCAACCAAAAAAGAAAATCTAATTAAAACAAAATTAGCCAACATTTATAAGGTTCATCCACTTCTGGATCTCCCTTTTGTTTAATTTTTCTTCCTTTTTTTTCTTTTATATATATATATATATATATATATATATATTTATAATGGAAGTTCACTCAACATTCTCAAATTTGTTTTCAATATGCAACATTAAGAAGTAGGAAAGCAACAACAAAGTAGCATTGATCACATGAATAAGGACCTGAATAGGGTTGCTCTTGTGACTGCATTATTAAATCATCTTATAAATGAAAAGAAGTAACTACATAAAGTAAGAAATCAACACAAAACATGTAAGGAGACCAAATGATTTACTTGATTAAATAGTAGTATGTTATAGCAAAAAGATTGTTGAAATTACAACCAACCAAAAAAAAAAAATTTAATAATGAATTTACTATAAATTGATATATATACAAAATATAGAGATGAAGGATAACAATGCAACAACACTCATTAGGGTTCCAAAGGTAAGCATTGATTAATCACATCAAGTGCAACAACAAAAACAGAAAGCTACATGATAATTTTTGGAAACTTGCAAAGAAAACAATATCGTATTTCCACATAACTGTCAAAAAACTAAACCACGGGACCCTCAAAACCTCTCTAAGGAGCATAAATGATTCAAGGCAAGATTTCTACTTATAATCACCTGTCTGACATGATGAACAATAGCTTTCTCCTGATTGGTTTCCCTTAGTCTTTCAATAGACTGAAACTTCCCTTCCAAACATCCTTCATGGCTACCATTAGTTTATAGGCTACCTGCATAGTTAGAGAAAGTGCACAATCCCCAATAGTCAATAGTAAATATTACCCTCATATTCAAATGAATAAGCAGAGACCTAGTTTAGAAATAGCTATTATATTACCATTTTGTTTTGGTAGTAACACCTTATGTTCCACCCCGGGAATAATTTTAGGTCATTCCGATGTGTTTCGGCCATTTTGGATTCAGAGATGGAGATAGAAGTTTGATTGAGGGGATTAAAATATAAACAAAAAATGTGTATCATCTATTTAGTATTAAGAAACTATCAACAAATAAAAAATACAAAATAATTATTTTCTGTTCAGTATTATTTAAAAAATTGTTCACTCTCTTTTCTGCATAAATTATTTTCTGTTCACTATTTAAAAAATTGTTCACTATTTTCTCGTAAAACACCTAGTGAAATCGTGTTTTCTAAATTTAAACGCCAAATCTAAATGCTTTTTCATGTTTAAATTTCACAATAATTGAATTTGTTTTTCTGCATTGATAAAATCTGTTTCTACGTTAATAAAATTTGCTCTCTGCACATCATGTTTACTCTATATTCAAATCTGCTTATTGCATTCATAAAATCTGTTTTCTGCATTAATTAAAACTGTTCATTGTTTTCTCATAAAAATTGTTCACTGTTTTCTACATAAACTATTTCTATGATTTTGCATAAAATTATTTTCTGTTCAGCATTATTTAAAAAATTGTTCACTCTTTTTTCTGTATAAATTATTTTCTATTTACTATTTAAAACATTGTTTGCTGTTTTCTCATAAAACACCTAGTGAAATTGTGTTTTCGAAATTGAAAAGCCAAATCTGTATGTTTTTTCATGTTCGAATTTCACAATAATCGAACTTTTTTTTTTTGCATTGATAAAATCTATTTTGATACACACTTTGTCAAAATTATCCAACAATGATGGATTGTGATTGGTTGTTTATCACTTTCTAATAAACTCACTATTTTTTCTACTTCACCTACAGTCTGTTGGTGCATGTGGTTCGTATGACTACAGTTGGTGCTACAGCAACAGGCTAGTGACGTGTCTTCAAATGCCGTAGTTGGTGCTACATCATGTTTACTGTATATTCAAATCTGCTTACTGCATTCATAAAATCTGTTTTCTATATTAATTCAAACTGTTTTCTGCATGTGGTTCGTATGACTATAGTTGGCATCTGTGTAAATTATTTTCTGTTCACTATTTAAAAAAAATGTTCGCTGTTTTCTCATAAAACATTTAGTAAAATCGTGTTTTCTAAATTTAAAAGCCAAATCTGAATGCTTTTTCATGTTTAAATTTCACAATAATCGAATTGGTTGTTTTGCATTAATAAAATTTTCTCTTTGTACATCATGTTTACTGTATATTCAAATCTGCTTACTGCATTCATAAAATCTATTTTCTGCATTAATTAAAACTATTCACTATTTTCTGATAAAATTTTTTACTGTTTTCTGCATAAACTATTTTTAGCATTTTGCATAAAAGTATTTCTCTTCAGCATTATTTGAAAAATTGTTCACTGTTTTTTCTGCATAAATTATTCAATGTTCATTAGGTGTTTTATGATCTGGATGCTCTAATAGCAATTACTACCCAGGAAAAAGCACGGCAATAATATGGAAGCATAAACAATGATAAAATAGATAATAAAGAAGTAAATAGCAAAATAGATATATTCAAAATAAGGTTAAAATAGAGTGTGGAATATGAAAATAGAAACTAGTAAAAACTTACTTAAACTAGTAAAATCTTACTTGAATAAAAACTTCAGTCTTTGATAAACTTGAAAACAAACTGCTGTCTTTGATACAAGCTTGAAAATAAAACTGTCTAAAGAGAAAGGTTACAAGATTACAAGAGGGGAGAGAGTACAAAAGTCTTTCTGAGGGAGATGGAAGGCTATTACAAAAGGCTTTCTAAAACTTGGAATTTAAAAGCTTAGAATCTTAGAAACTTGTCTTCTGTCATCATAGTCCGTCTCTTTTATAGGTGAAATGAACCATCGTAAAGTAACTTGAGTAGGTAAATTGAACTCAAGTTAATCTGTTGGTGGTATGGAAATTAGTACTGATGAGTAATAGTCTGTCTGCGTCTGTCTGGGAATCTTTCAAATCTTGGGAATCTAACAGATCTCTTTTTATGCATGCTAGTAAACAATAGTAACTTTTGAACATCTGTCTGTATCTGTCTGGACTATCTAGCAAAATTGAGCCATTTGCATAGTGAAATATTGGTTAGTGAAGGATTTAATTCTTAATAATCTGTTTGGCATTTGCATAGTCTGTTTGGCATCAACTTCAACTTTTACCTTTTAGTTTTTGTGTATAGCTTTTTAAAACCTCATTTTTTCCTGCATTATTTTTCACCTTTTCAAATTTTTTCAAAGTACAAATATAATTTAGCACACTTTTAGTAGAAAGTTTAGCAAACAGCTAAATAAGCTGTAAACGGAAACTAAGCTTAAAAATAGTAGAACCTTAGAAATTGCTATTATATTACCATTTTGTTTCAGTAGTAACACCCCATGTTCCACCTCGGGAATAATTTCAGGTCATTCCGATGTGTTTCGGGGTCATTCCGATGTGTTTCGGCCATTTTGGATTCAAAGATGGAGATAGAAGTTTGATTGAGGGGATTAAAATATAAACAAAAAATGTGTATCATCTATTTAGTATTAAGAAACTATCAACAAATAAAAAAATACAAAATAATTATTTCTTAATATATTAAAATACAATTTATCTATTAAAGAAAAAACGACCTTCTTTTAAATGACAAAAATCATCAATATTAAATTTGTACTAACTCATGATGTGTAGAGAGCAAATTTTATTAATGTAGAAACAGATTTTATCAATGCAGATCGATTATTGTGAAATTCAAAAAAGAAAAAGCATTTAAATTTGGCGTTTAAATTTAGAAAACATGATTTCACTAGGTGTTTTATGATAAAACAGCGAACAATTTTTTAAACAGTGAACAGAGAATAATTTACGCAGAAAAGAGAGTGAATAATTTTTTAAATAATACTGAACAGAAAATAATTTTATGTAGAATACTAGAAATATTTTATGCAGAAAATAGTGAACAGTATATCATGTCCTACTTGAGCCAAAATCCATCTTACAAACAGTTTTGAGTGTTAAGGATTATAACATCAACATTCAGTACTTTTAACAGGCACAACTACTTTCAAACACCAAAAAAACACAGAAACAAGTTCAAAATCACACACACAAATGGACACTCAAAACATGCTTTGAGGTAAAAGTCATAATAGAAAATTGATTATTGAGCTACATTTTATTTTATTTTTCAGGCACGATTGCAGCCATTAAACCAACATAGATTCTATTACAAACATTTTTTTTTCTAGACATATAGATTCTATTCTCTCAACCCCTAGACAGAGGGAAAGTATATAACAAATCTGATATTGAAAGACTTTAAAAAAATAAAATATTTGGTCAAGAACCTGCTTCGAAGTTGTATGTGAAAACTGAAAACCCAACCTACTACCTTTATTTGATCAGGTGGATGTAGTTTCTGTTTTTTTTTTTTTTTGGTTGGTTGGTAATTTATGTTGCTTGTGACAACTTATTTAAGTACAGCAACAATGCCGCTCAATTTTTTATTTTGGCAATTCTTTGGTCTAGAATTCCCACCATGTATTTTGTGGCATAGATTTTTGGATAAACCCAAAAATGTTTAACTTTTTAGATAAACTAAATAAGGAGTAATAGTAATAATAATAATAAAATGTAATAAAGGAAAATTTTCAATACATTACGATTCATTGTATTCAAATCATCTCTAATTTCTACTCATTTTGTCACACTTGTTCTATACTTCTACATGGTAGACTATAGGTGAAGTAGAAAAAATAGTGAGTTTATTAGAAAGTGATAAACAACCAATCACAATCCATCATTGTTGGATAATTTTGACAACGTGTGTATCAAAATAGATTTTATCAATGCAAAAAAAAAAAAAAAAAAAGTTCGATTATTGTGAAATTCGAACATGAAAAAACATACAGATTTGGCTTTTTAATTTAGAAAACACAATTTCAATAGGTGTTTTATGAGAAAACAGCGAACAATTTTTTAAATAGTGAACAGAAAATAATTTACGCAGAAAAGAGAGTGAACAATTTTTTAAATAATGCTGAACAGAAAATAATTTTATGTAGAATGCTAGAAATAGTTTATGAGAAAATAGTGAACAATTTTTTAAATAGTGAACAGAAAATAATTTACGCAGAAAAGAGAGTGAACAATTTTTTAAATAATGCTGAACAAAAAAAAATTTATGCATAATGCTAGAAACAGTTTATGCGAAAAACAGTGAACAATTTCTATGAGAAAGCGGTGAACATGGTGTGCAGAGAGCAAATTTTATTAATGTAAAAACAGATTTTATCAATGCAAAAAAATAGATGATCTGTGCATCTAATGTAATTAATTTTCCATTAAGTTTACTCAATTTGGTATGTTCTTCAATTTTCATTTGAATTTTCACGATTTTACACACTCAACGAATTCAAAATTTTCAACAAATTCGTACTATCTGTACATCTAATGTAAACAATTTTTCCTTGAGTTTTCATAGTTTTGTACATTCAACGAATTCAAATTTTTAAACAAATTCATACGATCTATACATCTAACGTACATACTTTTCCATTGAATTTTCATTATTTTGTACTTTCAATGAAATCAAATTTCTCAACAAGTCTAGACTATCTTTACATCTTATGTACACCTTCATGATTTAGTACGTTCATTGATTTTCCATCGATTTTTCTTGAATTTCTACATTCAACTAATTCGAACTTTTTTACAAATTCGAATTTTTCAAGGCATTTACCATTAGGTGATTTATACGAATCATTCATTTTTCTTTCATGGAGTTTGTCCATTATACATATGGTTACATATTTAAAAAAAACACAAAAACCATTTAAGTGCAATAACTGCGCCAATGCTAGAAATAGTTTATGCAGAAAATAGTGAACAATTTTTATGAGAAAACAGTGAATAGTTTTAATTAATGCAAAAAAAAAAATTTATGAATGCAGTAAGTAGATTTGAATATACAGTAAATATGATGTGCAAAGAGCAAATTTTATTAATGTAGAAACAAATTTTATCAATGCAAAAAAATATATTCGATTATTGTGAAATTCAAACATGAAAAAGCATTCAGATTTGGCGTTTAAATTTAGAAAACACGATTTCACTAGGTGTTTTATGAGAAAACAATGAACAATTTTTTAAACAGTAAATAGAAAATAATTTATGCAGAAAAGAGAGTGAAAAATTTCTTAAATAATGCTGAACAGAAAATAATTTTATGCAAAATCTTAGAAATAGTTTATACAGAAAACAGTGAACAATTTTTATAAGAAAACAATGAACAATTTTAATTAATGTAGAAATTAAATTCATATTTTGAAATTAAAATCTCTATATTTTACAATGCTTCTGTTTAAATAAATAAAAACATTAAAAAATCACTTATTTTTACATTTATGTTTATTTGTTCATTATCCCCAAACAAAAAAAAAAAAACAAAAAAAAAAAAAAATTTACACAGTACTCGAGTTTGGGAAACTCTAGTACTGTGTAAAATTTTTTTTTCTGCATATTATTTAAAAACGTACCCGAGTCTGGTATACTCGAGTACTGTGTTGCATGGAACTCGAGTTTCTCAAGCTCGAGTACCACATAATTTTTTTTAATCACAGAAATTCCATGTCAACAATGCTACAGTGGCAGAATTGAGAGGAACTCGAGTTTCTGAAACTCGATTTCCAGAAAAAGTGGTACTTTGCTATTTATTTCCGAAACAGTGATTTTTTGCTAAAAATTTCAAAAAAAAGTGGTATTGGGCCATTTTGGCCTTCTCTTCATCTCAAAAAATCCACCCACTAACCCACGGAATCCTTTTCTTTACTTCTTATTCTTTTGTTTTGTCTTCTTTGATACACTTTCATTTGCACAGGTACCATTGCCTACCTACCAACTCCCAAAACTCCAGTCCTTTGTACTCACAGTCCAAAAAAAATCTTGACCAATTTTTTCTTTCTTCATCAACTTTAGTTTTGGAACTTGGTGACTACTTGGTGATTGGTGAGTTTTCTTCTCTTTCTTAAGCATTAGACATTCATTTCCTTTTAGTGTCTTTTTTTTTTTTTTTTTTTCTCAACAATCTACACCTAAATATTCACATGCTCTTTATATTTTCATAGATTTTTAGCGAAATACATAATTGAAGACATGGGGAGATTGTTTGTGATGGGTCTTGAAGGGAAGATCTAAAGTTGGAGGCAGTCAGGCAGAGGCAGTAGGTATTGCCACACGGGTGACTCATCTTTGCACTTTGTGATGACAAAGTTTTTAAGGTAAAATTGTTTTGATTTATTATCTATTTTTGATTAGTTAGATATCATGTGGTTGTGGATGTGGCTGTGGGTGTTGTTAAATTGTTTAGTTTATGTTGTGTACCAATACTTGTGTGTTTAATTTTTGTTTTTGTTTGAGGAGTTATTATTAATTAAAGTCGTATTAAAAGTGGGTTGTATGTTTAAATTATAGTGGAAGTTTTGTTTTTCCTTGAGTATGAATAACATCCATATAACTAAGTAAAAATTTCTAATTAAAATTTTATTTTTTAAACTTCTTTTCAGGTTAATTTTTGAGTCATATTCTTAAAGCTAAAAGAATTATGAGCAAACGAAAAACAATTGATGCATTCTTTAAGAAAAAAGATGTTAGCAATTCAGAAATTAGGACATCTGTGGCTGTAGAAACAAATGTTGATATTTCAATGCCTAATGAACACCCTAACTCCTCCAAATGTTCAAGAATTCAAACTGAAGAGACATATTGTGATCCAGGATCACGTAAACAAATATGTGAATTCCTTATCAACAAACAAGATAAAATTCGACGAGCTTATCTCAAAGAAGGTCCATATCAACCTAAAAATATAAATTATCCATATAACGATGATATTCATCGTCGTCGATTTCAACCTTCATAGTTCGAATTGGCCCCCGATGTAAAAATTCCTGGCTACGCCTTTGCTCAGCAAAATATTGGTCCACGTAAACATTATCCAAAAACATTCTAAAATCTTTTTTTTTTTTTTTTTTTTTTGAGAAGGAAAACATTCTAAAATCTTAAAGCTACGATGACAAATTTAGCAAATAAATCTTATTAGTCTTGTAATAGATAAATTGGGTAACATTAACAATATTAGAATTTAGAAGGGTAATAAGTTTTTAATAATATTTGTACTGATAATTTTTTTTTTTTTTTTGAGAAAAAAAAAATGCGGCAATAAACGGCTATTTTACAGATCGTTTTTCCTAGTCCACCCATTTTCTTTTCTTACAAAAAAAAAAAAAAAAAGAAGGAACACACACACACACAGAGAGAAAGTGATTAACCGGAGAAGCAAAAGAAAAAGAGAGAAGAAAGTGAAAGGGCAGAGAGCCACAAAGAAAAGGTCGAGAGTCGAGAGAATGCTGATTCAAGCTCCAACCCCGTCTCCCACTTCCACTTCCACTTTTCTTATCCACCAACCATTATTATTCCCGCGCTCCGCTTCTTTAAACGGTGCGTTTCATTCCTCTCTCTCTTACATTTTTATTTATTTTTTAAAAAAAGTTGTATGAATATTATTTTATTCTATTGTATTCCAGTTTCTCGAGTGAATGGAGTGATGAACACGTGGTCTTCAAGGCGGGAACTGAGTCGGCGAATGGTGGTTTCCGCTGCTGACGACCAAAGTAACTCAGCCGCCAATTCCGAGCGGAAAAGGTTCATACCCAATCCCTTTGTAATTCTTCTCCTTAATGTTTTTTGGTGTCTGAATTACAAACAATTGTATCTATAACTATTGAACAGATTAAGGATCAGTCTTATGTCCCTCAAAATTTGATTACTTTTAAATGTTGCTTAGACCTTATAGTACTTAAATGGATTCTCCAATTCTTACACTATTACACTTACACTTACACTTACACACAAACACATATAGGATAAATGGTGGGTGGCCTTTGTGTTTCCAAGGCTCTTTTTAATATGCCAATTGACAATGACGGTTATGATTGATTGGAATTACCTGTGTGAAAAAATGACACAAAGAAAATGGTTGAGTTGGCTTTTATTTTTTATACAGCCCTTAATCCAGGAAATCATTGCAAATTGATTTATTCACCCCATATCAATTTGTTATAGTTGCAAGACCACTCCCTTTAGCATTATGATATAATTCCATTGGCTGTTTCTGTTTAGATTTTTGTGTGACGTTATTACTTGGTACCGTAAGCATTGCATTAGCTAGGTTCCTTGTTGAACTTCAGCTTTCCAGTTTGGAGCATATGGATATGGTTCTTCTTGTTTGCAAATGCAGTGTCTTATTGCTCTGGCTGAATTTGGATTGTTTCTATTTTTTACAGAAAAGTTGTGGAACATATATGTCTGCTCAAAACCAAGGAGAATTTAACTGATGAGGAAGAGAAGGATATGTTGGATTATCTTTATACAACCCAATATCAAATGAGAGGCATTGTTGCAATATCATTAGGTGAGTCATATTGAATGCAATGCAAGGGCACATAAGGAATAGCTAGCATTCCTTGCCTGAATCAGGCATTATATTCTTTTCAAAGAATCTGAAGTGTGAATTCAGTTGTCCGGTCATCCATCCATGCTGAAATGTCGGCTTATGTGCATAACCTATCAATTAATTTGCAATTTTGATTAGGCACACAGACATGCACACTAGCACTCACACTCAAACAAGCATACATGTTTATTGATTTATCTTTAAATATATGTTCTAATTGCTGCTGCAGGACGTATCTCAGAAGAAAATCTTGAAAATTACACCCATGCTGTCTACATGCGTTTCCAAATAAAAGAAGATCTTGCAAAGTTTTATGAGAACCCTTTCTACTTGGGAGTTCTCAAAAAGCATGTTATGCCTTACTGTCATGTATGGCTTGACATGTAAACACTGACACTCTGTTCATACTTCTCTTTCTTCTTTTTAATAAACCGTATCTCAGATTTTCATACTTGTTCAACATATTGGACTGTCTTTTTCTGTTTATATAAAGGGTCTCATCAATGTGGATTACGAAGCTGAAGTAGAAGATGATATCCTTCCCATCTTTAGGAAAGGAGAGGTAACGAGTGATGTGCTTTTAACTCTCTGTCAGATGCTATGGCAATTCTTTAAATTTTGATTCCCCTATAGTTATTTGTCTATAGCTCAGTGCTACTCATGTAAATGCAGCAATGCCGTTGAAATGCTTGGAAATGATATTCTATATTGCCAATCATGCAAATGCGGCAAAGGCATTGAAATGCTTGGAAATGGAATATATCTGGCTATTGGCATTTATGTCTTTATTAACAAATTTGAACCAAAAAATATTTTGAGTTTCCATTATCAGTTGAACATGTAGCAATATGGTTTTTGTCCCTGGTTACTGGTATCTAATAGTAACTTCTAAAGAGATTCATATTTCTTTTGTGACAGGAGTTCAATTATGGTGTAGAGTTTGTGCTTTTGATTTCATTTGTTGATAATGCATTTGGTGTACCTGTACAACATGCATTGGCTTCTCTGGCGAGGCTGACACATGGATTTCCGTCATTAATTGTCCAATCTACTCAAGGTGTGTGTTTGAGGTGAAACTCATTAGTTGTTATGCTGCTTAGTGGTTTTCCCTGAGCAGGCTACTGCAGATTAAGAAGTTAATTTGATCTGTAAAGTTTATTCACAAATTAAAATAAAAAAATAAAAAAATAAAAACCAAATTTCATAGCAGCTATACAGTTAACTCTTTACAGCTTGGATCAGATTTCTTTTTTTCTCTTTTTTTGGGCTCGTATGAAGAATTATTCTTATATATGCAATTATTTAACGATAGATCGTTTCTTACTAGTATCTGATTGTCAGGTTTGAATTGTAATCCCGGCAATAAGGAATTTACACATGGAGTAGTGATACGATTTCGGTCTCGTGAGCTCTCTCTTGTGTTTAATATCTGATTATATGGCATCTCCATTTGTTGACTGCTGTGTTCTGGCATGTTTTGCAGTCGAGGCCTTTGAGATATTTGTGGGCAGCTCAGAATACAAAGAAGTAAGGAGCCTAATCTATAAATTATAGATTTGTGTTTTCAAGATTTTGTTTGTTGTTCAAGTTTTGTGGTATCAAATGAAAATCATTTTCTTATCAAATTTTACACACCCTTGTGGTGCAGAACTTCTTGATGAATATATGCTTTTTCTACTCTATCAAATGGTTAAGGATTTCCAAGTTTTACCATTATTATAGATATTATATTACAGAATTTTTTGGCTTACTTATTTGTTTCATGGTAGTTTTCTATTTATGATCCTTATCTAATGTAGGTTCTAATCCAAGTTTTAAATTCAGTTTTGAGATTTGTTTTAGACTTGGTCAAAATTGACAATTAATCCAAAATTTCTGGGATATCTGGAAGTTTTACTTAGGGATGAGGCTGAACTTCTGGAATTTGAGATCTTGGAAAGCCTTTTGAGATGAGATCACCTCCCATTGAATCCTCCAATTCCAAAAATTTATTTTTCCAGTTCCAAGTCAAGCTATAGCAAATTTATCTTTGTTAAAGAGATTAATCTGCAAGAGTCTGAATTATCCTTGAGTTTGATAAAAACAGATGTGGAGGTCTGAGTTCCAGCCAATCACCCAGAAAACACTTTCTATTCATTTTTCTGTTGATCCAGTGGGCACTGAGATCATGTAGCAAGCATCCTTCACGGTTTGTGATCCATGATAATTTAATTTGATGAGTATTTGAACGAGAACTTGTCTTTATTTTATGTCTTATGTTCCAGGTATTGAAAAGACATTCTCGCTCGGTTTGTTTTACTTTCTAAGAGTACATGTACAGGTCAGTGTTTCTTACCCCACATTCCCCACCCCCCCCCCCCCCCAACCCCTTTTTTTTTTCGTTGTGTTTGTTTCCTTTAAATAAAGTATGGCTGCCCATTTCTTGCTGCATGTCTCTTCAACAAGGGTAATATACTTTTGAAAACTTGTTTATTGCTTGTTTGCATATATATAAAAGCATGGCATGCTCAGCATATATGCATAGACAGAAGCACGAGTTTTTTGTTGAAGGTCTATTTTCCTTGTCTAGATTAAAAAAAAAAAAAATTGTTATTTATGTTGTTGATGTCAGGACCAGCTCTTCTAAACTCTGATAGGAAAGCAAACTGTTGGATGATACTTCGAAACCAATTTAGTACCATTCTTGGAGAATGCCGGAGAGAAGGGTGTACCATAAGGAAGATGTCACCCTTTTTCTTTTATCTTTTATTCTTCTTCTTCTAAAGAATTTTTTTTTTTTGGTTGTTTATAAATTTATAAATCATGGGATACACATTTCTGTATTGGGGCCCCTCTGACTGATCATTCTGATCTGTCCTAGTGTAGATCCTTGATTGCTAACCTTCATCTTCTATGTGATTCTCCTATATAAGGAAAATATATTTTATATATGCAGTTGCATATTATTAAGACCTTTCACATTCCTGTTTGGCTTTTAGTAAAGAAGGTCACGTATTGGAAATTATCCAAAAGGCAATGTTTGACCTTGCTGAGGATGAACTATAAAACATGTATAGAATTGCCAATCGATTATTGTTTCTACTATATCTTTAAATATTTAAAAATTCACTGAAAAGCCAAACTTCTGCCCCACCATTCAGTGATAGTAATAAAATAATAAAGCCAAAATTAGTTGGTAATAGACTGACGTGCTTGAATTTGACTTCTTGTCTAAACAATTACACTTTTTTAGAATTGTACATACTTTTAGTCGGTGGCTGATCTCCATTCAAGTCATCTGTTGTACTTAATCCATTGTTTTAATGCCATGAAAATTCTTTATTCGACTCACTACTGACCTTTTGATAATTTGAACTGTTTTTGCCTATACTTTCTTTATTACAATCATCTCAAACTTGAACTGTTTTTGCCCATACTTTCTTAATTACAATCATCTAGCTCGTCAAGTATCCGCCAGATCAGACTGCAGCTCTGCTGAAAAAACAAAACTCCAACAAACTACATGATTAAATTTCATGTTTTATCCAAGTATGCATGCATGTTTTATTTATTGTCTTTACTATTCAATCAAGTACGATTACATTTTCTTTAAACACTACAATCAATCAAGTTCCTTCTCAACGCTATATATCATACATCCCTGTAGAGAAAAAGAAGGAAAAAATTACACTACAAACTGCAAAAATTTTGTCTTGAACGAATACACACAAGATTTTCAACAAGGCTGATCAGTTATGAAGTGGGTTTGGTCCCTGTGGAACTGTTCGAAGAGAAACTCCATATATTGGGTCGATATCATCTTTGGTGGATCCCACCTGAGCTTTTGCAGAGAAATGCCATGAATACCGAGAATAGAAGTTGTTCTCATCTCCTGGCTTGGTTTCTTCACTATTACTTTTGTAAATTTGGCGGCAATTTGATTGCTGGCTGATTGCTAGAGTGATCACAAAGACCACAAATGAAAGCCTGAGATAATGAATCCCCATGATTCTATTGTTGGCAGAGAACAGATCCGATTGATAACTAAGGCAGTAGAAGTAAGTTTTAATTATCTTTAAGTGCAGGCAAATGAAGGCTGGTGAGGACTCTTTTTATAATGGACGAGGCAACCTGTGGTGAAGATAGAGCCAAAACTCACAATAAATTCAAATGAAATGGCGTAAATGTCCCACTTGTCAATGATTTTGCAATTAAATCATTAAGTACCAAAACCGCCCCAACTCTCTTTTGGAAAACTACTGTAATTTTAATCAACATATCAAGAGTCCTATAAATCAATGACATTGCTTGGTCTCCTTGAGATCAAGACTTGAATCTCTCTCTCCAACTTGTTACAAAGTATTAAAAAAATATATAAAATAAAAATCAGCATCATTTGCATTATAGTATTATACTCATTTTTGTATTCCAAATGATGATTACTTGTGAAGCAGGTCATTATACAAGAACCTTGCTCGTTGGCTGACTCAAAAAACTTGGAGATTGTGATCATATAAATATAGATACATGTATCCATGCCCAACTGTATGATACAAATGTAGGTTTTGATTCGATATATTAGTATGAGATGTTGAAGGCTAATATGGTCCTTTTGTACGCAGTGGAGTGCTAACCTGAAAAACCGTTTTTCTTGGCGTTGACTTTTACATTAACTGGGTGTCTAATTGCCCATTTGTGTTGCATTATTTAACTTGTGCTATAATTATTGTTGGGAGACTTGAGGTACGTCCATGGACACGTGTTGCTAGATCACAGTGACAAGTGGCACCACATTGCATTTATGTTTTGCCTCATCGCATGTTCTTGCTTAAGTGCTGTTTCTAAGATTCCTCTTTTAAAATTCTAACATTTAGATTTTTTCTCATAAGATAAAAGTATATTTTTTAGTTAAGTAGCCACATGGTTGAATTTTAAGAAGGGAACTTAAGGAATAGTACTTAAGTTTTATTCACCAACTAAATATGATTTTTCAGCTAGACGGTGTCTGTTATTAAAAGTCATGGTTGTACTATTTAGATGCAATCCGACTTGCTCCATGTTTAAGCTCTTATTGTTGTTAAACAAATAATTAATAAGATGGATAATAAAGTAAGAGTGTTGTTAGTGACATTTCTAACTCACACAAGGATGTATTATTTAACATGTTAATTTAAAAATAATGTGAAAATATTGTGATATGACATGCGTCCAGTTTTGGACATGTATTTGCATTCTAATGTGTCCAATGCACTAATGAGTCTATGTTGTGTTCCTAACATTATTGATAAAATAAAGATAATTGAAACAAAACTGTTTCTTTTTTTTCTTTTTCTTTTTTTAATTTTTGGAATTTGGTACTAAAATTTGTCACAACTTTGCCACAATATAATCTATATAGCGAGTTGTGAATGGTAGAGTTATAAACCCATCACTTTTACTCTATCACTTACAACTTGTCACATGAGTAAATTGTAGCAAAAATTGTGACAAAAATTGCGGAACTAGCATTTTCCTTTGGGATATGGGAATTGTGATAATAGAGCATAGGTGCACTACGTCATGGAGGAAATGATGGTTTAGTGGAGACGCAATTAAAAAGATTGAAAGATGACCGGCCTGAATATTATTTTAAGGTGTCGGTCCACAATGACGTGGTTCTAATCTAAAAAAATTGGCTCCTAGCAGTAGCGTGTTTGAACGTTGGAATGAAGATTGAAGAATCCATGCAAAAACAAATTCATTTTCTAGGCAACTCTGGTCTGCACCGGCCCACCTAAGTTTTTAGCCTCCTAAATTCTACAAATTAAGTTCCCACCAATAATAATGGTAATTTTTTATGTTGAAAATCTGGACTCCAATAAGGTTGAGTACAATCTTAAGTATATTGGTGTCGATCGGTCGGAGAGAAGTTAGGTAAAAGAGTTTTCATTTTTTATTTTCTTGACACTCAACCTTGAAGATTCACATCATATGAGCTTGAGCTAGTTTAATTATTGGTATTCATAGTCATGTTTTTCAAAGATTGTACTATATATCTTGAGTCATGAAACTGGAGAAGATCACCGAGGCAATGGCTTTTCAATGAAGCAGTACTTTGGTGGGGTCATGTCCACAGCAGTCCACGAGTAATGTCGTCTGAGATATTATGCATTTGAACTTGTGACCTAATCTGGTTTCAAATTATTGAGTCATTTTGCACATTTCTTTTTCGTGACTCTAAAGTTGTCTAACATTCTGTATTGTATATTTTTTTTATTTTTCTCTGGCATCCTGGGAATGCCGATATATATATCCTAGCAGGCTAGCTTCAAAACGGCACAACAGTACATTCTTTAATGCCTCATTATTGGTGTCTGTATTTTATAGAAAAGGCTAAAGTACTAAGAATATTATATGAAAACGATAATAAATATAATCGGTAAGTTTTAATCATTTAATAAATGAATGTATGAATTATTTGTTGGTAATTCTAAAAAAGAATTATTGATAGATTTTTTTTTTTTTTTTTTTAGAATCAATTTTTTGGTAGTTTTTTTTTTTTTTTTGGTAGTTGATGACACGTCAATTTGTATATAACTAAATTAATCCAAAGAGGATTAGATTATCGTAAAGTCTAAATCTTAATATGCAATAGTATTTAGAACCCATAACTACTTATCCATCCATATCAACAACAAGCAAACATAAAAATAAATAATAAATAAATAAAAAACCTACTGATCCATCGGTTAGCTCAATTGATAAAAAATTTTGTCCCTTGATAAAAGATTTAGGATCAAATTTTGCTTGCATATTAAAAGGAAATCCATTAGTGTCTTGACATGATGTTAAATTGGCTAGCAAAAAATTTAAGTCTCAAAATAAGATTGAACTTTTCTTGTCTATCTTGCTAACAATGTTGATTGGATTAATTTGTTATTCAACACTAATGTATTCATTTTTGGCCCTGCGGAATGATACTTAGCAGCTGCCAAAATCCTTTTTTTTTTTTTTAGTTGGGAAGTCAATCCTGAACATCTTCGCTTAAAACACCAAGATGTGTTAGTTGACTACAAAGATTTTGGCCGTAGTAGTCCAACTTGACAATTCTTATGCAGGATATTATTATTAGAAATGCAAAAAAGTGATTCACCTTTTTGATAGTTTTTTCAATTTCTCATAAAAAAAATTTTAAAATGGATGATTAATGTTTGCTCTAAGGGCATACATTATTATTATTATTATTATTATTATTATTATTATTATTATTATTATTATTATTATTATTATTATCATCATCATCATCATCTGAGTCCATCCAAAAATCCTGGTCTTTTCTTTGATAATTATCAGAAAACGATACACTATTGTCTATTGCCTTGTCAGCTAACCATTTTATATAACAGATAAGGAATATAGAGGACATTCCAGGAACCTCTTAGAGTCAATATTTTTTTTTTTTTGAGAAACCTTAGAGTCAATATTTTGATTATTTTAAACTCTAGTGAGAAAATTTTCTATGTCAAAATCTAGGAAGACAAGCAATTGCATGACGACTGGACAGACAATCAGCTACATGCTTTTAACTGTTGCAATAATAATTGTACAAGCAGCTAGATTAAATGTTGGCTTGACCATTTATTTTGCAGAAATACGTGACTCTCATTACAGGTTAAGAGTTTAATGTGTTAATTCCAAGCTCATAACTCTCCACACCAGCTGGGGTCTAGCTTCAAGTTTTTGTCATGGATTAGGTCTGGAATATTTATGATGATTGTATATGAGATATGAAGCTGCATAATTGTGATACTAATTCATAAACTGCTTTTTTATGATGATTGTATGAGATATGAGGCTGGAATATTTGTGATATTAATTCATAAACTACTTTTTTTGGCTTCTCATGTATTTGTGTGGCAGTGTAAATAATTTTAATGACGCTGAAATACGTTGAATCAAACCAAAAAAGCATCGAGATATGAGGCTTCTCATGTAAGCAGTTTATGAATTAATATCACAAAGCTTTATGCATACATTAATAACCAAAGTAACATTAGGGTAGTTGATTCCTTTCTCTGTGGAAAAGCCAATTTGAGTTGTCAGAGTTTTCCCTTAAATCGATTGGTAATCTGATTGATCCTCTCCTCAATCGCTCATTTTCTAGGCTACTCCAATCCACACCAACCATCATTGTACCTTCTCAATGTCTTACAGAGGAGGGGTGATTTTTATAATAGCGAAAATTCTAATACCAATTTGTTGTGAAAACGGACCTCCAAATAGCACTTTCACACAAAATTCATTGTAAAAATATTATGGGCTTTATATAGATTTAGAAAACAAATAGTATCTATATTTTTTAATAAATTCAGATTTAAAATAATAAGTATTTTCAACCAAAACTTGTATATTCTTATTCTTAAGTATGTGCATTGAAATGAACCAAATGGATTGAAATGAACTGAAATTGACCAAAATAAATCAAAATACTACAAGAGTATAGTAACAATAAATGTTACCTTTTAGTTTTTAAATATTATATAGATGAATGTGTTCCATGAATAACTTATGGAAATAACTCTTTTTGGGTTCCTCTAGTGTCGCCTCTATCCGAAGGTGCATTTGGTATGTTAGATGAGGTGCATAGTTATAGACCACCGAAAAATCCAAATCGGAGGAAACAATAAAGCAGGTAAAAGTTCATACTAATTGAGACATGAGACATGACAGGAAAGCAAAAACAAATTGAGGCACCTGGTTCCCACCAAACAACATAGATGTGAAATCCCCATTGTTATTAAACTTCTTATTATAGGCTATAAGTAATAAATCATCCAGCAGGCAGAGGGAAACATTGTCACTTATTTTTATAGACTATAGGATCCTGAAGTTGAAAATATAGGGACATGAAGAGTGACAGAAGTATCCAAAATGGATGCTCAATGAAAAAAACAGAAATATTATTTATTTCGCATGCACTTAAATGTTCACCATTTAGAATAATTGAGTAATACACAGTTATTCAGGCTTTTCTCTATAACCAAGAGACTCAGATAACAAGTTTGACTCGAAGATATAATGCCTAGTCAAGAAACATTGTTAGTGAAAATTGTAGTTCAGAGTCTTCTGACCCCCTTAGTTAAATATGCAGTAAAATTATTAGTAAATTACCTATTTATCTCAATTATGTGACTCACGAGATTATTATTACTAACCACAACTCAACAATTTATCTTCTGAAACCAATTGCCCTAAAAAATGCCAAGTATAAATAGAGAAGAAAATCATGGTCACGTCTTTTTAAGGACATCACAACATTTACGTGCATGAACTAAATAAATTAAGGGCTACTTCATCCACCAATTCCACTTATATCTATTTAATTTCCACCATTTATTTTGCTATGGCATTTGTGTATATGGATATATGTAATTGAGTGTGTAAAATAGATACTACTCTTTCTTGAATACGACGTACACTTTAAAGATGTAACATATCTAAGGCTAAAGTCAATGTCAAAACTCATAAATGATTTTGGTTAAAAAAAAAAAAAACTGTGTGTACAGTGTGTATAAAGTGAGTGTATGCAATAAGTTGAATAAGAGATCTGAGATTCAATCCCTGCTTATACCAAAAACTAATTGGTGCCTTAGTCTGATAATTGGTGTCTTGGTCTGATAATAAAGAGTTATCATCAAGAGTGGACTCCAATAAATTGAAAGTTGAAACTCTCTAAAAAAAAAAAATTTTGAGTGTATGCAATTGACATTTCTCTTATACTATATACTATCAGTGGCTGATCTCTGGAGTTTCGAGAACGATAAGACTACCCCCATTTATTTTGATTTCGTGACTGCTAAAGATCACAGGGGCACTGAAAAAGAATGAATGTTCAAACCCATACACATGGACAAAAGAGTCACCGATGGACGGGATATGTAGACGCTTGGGTTTTCAAAATAAGATAATCGTCAAAAAGAAGAAATGGGCCTCACGATTAGAAATTTAATTAGAAGCTAGTCCATTCATCACATAGATGCAGTGATACAATGATTTTCTTTTGATCTTGATTAATATACAATGTTCAATGTTATTATGGAAAATAGGGTAAATACATTTCAAACCATATGTTTTAAGGGTGGCTTCAAATTTAATCCTATATTTCCAGAAGTCTCAAACTAAGCCCTAAAGTTTAAAATATTAGAAATTAAGCAGTACTTGCGGTCATAGAAGAGTTGCAGGTCCTGTATTTTGCCATATTGGGTCTACTTCCAAGCCTAAATACTTCAGTATTTCACTTTTGCAAATTCCATCTTTACATTAGTACTTCCAAATTGAAAAGAAAAACCCTTTTTCTCCGGATAATGAGTGAATCACCACTGGGCAAAAAGCTCCCGAGTGAGCTCAGACTAGAAAACAAAATTAAAGTCAACTGAATCTGTAGCATATAAATAGACAGTACAACAAAGTGAATTTGATGCATGATAGCCACAAGCTGGCTCTCAAGTTTTTTCAAATTCAAGATTTTGAGTGATTCAAATTTCGGATAAGTTACTGATGCTTTATATAATTCCCTTTCAGAGCATTGTTCCTGTCCAAGTTACTAATAATAAAACATGCACTATTTGCTGACGATAGCAATCACACAAAAATCTGTCCTAAATCCAACGTGGTCTAGGAGATAGGAAGACACATAAGAAACCAGACATTGCACCAAAATAAAACAAAGCTTGTGGGGATCATAATCACCTTGTTGCTTACAAATATCTACACAAGAAATATATTGGTTTTGGTATATATTTTGAGCTATGCCATGGGTTTTCGGGGAATTGCAACCTAATGAAGAGAGAAAGAGGGAGATTTGGGAGGGGGGAAAAAGACAAAACTGTTATGCCAGATATTACCGGGAAGCTTTTGGGACATTACTTCCTAATTCTGATGCCAGGGATGTCTTTCAAGCCCATTTTAAGAGCTGTCTTCCTGAAGAGGGCAGGAGGTTTCTGTAAACCAATTGACTGACAAAATTGATTGGCTAATTTGACAAGAGTGGTTTTATCCCTGCCAATTTCCCTGATTGAGTTATAATAGCCAAGCCAAGCATGATATGCAGATTCTTTTACACTAGTGTCAATCTTTGCCAATGAATCTTCCATCTGCAAGTTAAACAGATCCCAAACATTACATTTAGGAATAGAAGTTGGAAATCATCACTTCAAACTAAAAGCCTATAACCTAGCGCCACACACTTCACAAACATCATAACGGTTAAGTCATAGAAGTTGGGAATCATCACTTGAAATTGGAATGGAAAATATAAGTTTAAGGTTCTGCCATCTATGGAGCTAGATGCTGTGCATCCTGCATCCACAGGGGCCATATATTCCATATATCTGAAATGTAGCAGGGGTTAAGCCATAAAGCATCAAAAATTGCTGGAATATGATTTGATGACATAGCTCAATGAACTTCAGCATGTAAATTACAAATACTCCAAAAGAGAGGACGACCCAAGTTCCAAACTAGTGACTTCTGCTTCATAAGTCCCTCACTGACAGCACTACCCTTGGACGCTTGTAAACAACAACAACAATAACAGTAACTACATTACCATTTATAAGGATGTTTTGTTATAATTACATTTCACTTTATATATGACTAATAATCTAGTTCAATCCAGTATGAATAGATAAGTATGGAAAATGCCACTAAATCAAACCTTGAGTTGGTTACTAACCTTTATCTTTATGTTTGGATCTAAATGTGGTAAAGGAACTTTCTCAAGAGGCAGATCTCTAATTTCATCTAAAAAATATTCTTCCCATGGTGCAAGCAACAATATGCCTTCCCCTTCTTTGCCTTCGCGTCCAGTTCTTCCAAGGCGATGTATATACTGTTCTCGGTCAGAAGGAATTCCTATCTGGTAACAATCAGACCTTCACATTAACTTCCCTTAGTAAAAGGTAAGAGGAAAAATTAATAGTTCCCTATATCCATGGGCCTATTTGACATCTACTTCAACATTAAATGACCATAAACATCTTATAATTTTCCATGTTGCTCTTTATCCATCCAGATGATTTCCAGATTTAATTACAAATAACTGCAACAGGACATTTGCTGACACTGAATGAGTAAATTTATTATCGCAGCAAAAAAATAAGACTAAAATGTTTTGATCGAGTCCATGTGCTTCTAATAGAAATAAATTTGAATTTTTATTCTTTTCCTTTTGATAATGATTATTCTTTCTGTTTGATGAAGAGAAAGTAGACTAACTCAAATTCTATACAGAACAAAGCTGGGCATATTGAATATTGTACAAAGAATTGAGATATTACCATAATCATTAAAAATAAGAGAATGCAAACTCGAGCTCATTGGCACCCCAAGTATATTAGTTAGAACACACATGCCTTGTTTGCCCAATATCATTCTTACGCAGAATGTAAATATACACATTATTTTCGGATGTGCATATCTATTAAGGGGCAAAGAAGTTGCTAAGGGATGCAAAGTCAATAATACATTTGAGGTTGCATACATATGCAGATCATGAATTAATATCTCAAGCTTTATCCATACCTGAGTGACCAATGTAACATCAGGGTAATTCATTCCACGTGCTGAAACATCAGATGAGACAAGAATCAGTCGTTTGGATTCCCTGAACTCATCAGATATGCGAGTTCGGTAAAGTTGAGGCTTTCTAGAATGTAGCTCCCTAACATTCATTTTCATTTCCCGGAGAAGTAGACACATGAGAGATGTTACCATCCCAGTCGTACAAAAGACAATAACCTGAATGCAAAGAAGTGTTTTGAGCCTCGAGAAGCAGTTCAATTTCCCTTAAAAAGTGAGGACATACATACGAAGAAAAGGAAAAGAAGAAGCTACAAATCAAATTCTTACCTTGTAGTCAGGTGTTTGTGAGATATGTTCCTTCAAGAGATGGTGCACTATTTGAAAATGTAATTCATGGGAAGCAATCAGACAAGACTGCCTAATCTGCATTTAGCAAACCAAAATGAGCATTAAAGCTTGTTGCTTCCATGTCTGGCTTAGAAACAACCATAACATCCATTACTAAACAATTTACAAGAGTTGTATGCACCTAAAAGAACATCAAGACAGAATCAAATAAAATAGTGTCTACCACAATGGTATTAAATATTTTTATTGATAAGGACAATGGTACTAGTTCAAGAGCACAAGTAATTTTCTTTTCTGATTACCAGAATAATAATATACCTTAGCAGGAGTTTCTACACAACCAAGACCCACTGTATCAATAAAAGCATGTTCTCTTTTCAAAACAAGTTGAGATATTCGGCGAACCTGCATAATTGTGGTCCACAATGTAAAATTTTTAGTTGTTTCATACAGAAAAATATAAACTGCCAAAAGTTAAATGGTTTTAGAACTTGAGATGAAAGAACAAGAGAATGTAACCTCTTTTGGGACAGTTGCAGAAAACAGCAAAGACTGTCTCTGACGAGGCAAGCAATCAACAATTTTTTCCATGTCCTTCCGGAATCCGAGGTCTAATAAGTGATCAGCTTCATCAAGTACAAGCATCTTCAATCCCATCAAACGCAAGGACAAGCTGGACTTGTTTTCAATGTGATCTAACAACCTACCTGGAGTTGCCACTATTATCTGCGAAAAGTTCAAACAAAAAACAGGAAATCATTATTCATCTTGCACTAAAGTTGTAAGACACGAAAACAGGAGCATTTGAATGTTTGTAATTTAACTTTTCACTCTCTTAGTAACCATGCTCCAAGAGCACAAAATTCAACATGCATAACATGTAAGTATACCTGGCATGGATCTGATTCTAGGCGCTTCTGGTCATCTTTGAAACGTGTACCCCCAACTAGTGTTTGCACACATACGCCATCGTGGTACTTTAGCATAGCATTTGCTTCTGCAGCAAGCTGACTTGCAAGTTCTCTTGTGGGGCAGAGAATAAGAACATAAATTGGAGGCACCCGTTGAATGGCACTATTACTTGAAGCTTTTAGAACTGTTTCAATAGCAGGAAGCTGTTTGTGTTTAACAACAGCAGTTGATGGGGGAAAAAAACAATTACTCACAAAATTCACAACAATATAAAGGAATCAGTGATGTACCAAAAAAGCTGCACTTTTGCCTGTACCAGTTTTAGCTTTGACCAAAGCATCCTTGCCTGCACCCACAATATAATGGAAACCATCAATTATAATCTTGCTTCTAGAATCAATAAAATAAATAAATAAACATGTTTAGGCAATACATATTGACTCAGACTGTAGCTACAAGAACATAACACTTTTGCATGGAATTAGCATTCAAGCACGACAACTAATCAAGTAAATATCAATGAACCATCTTAAAGATGAATGCATCAGAAACAAGGATAATAAAGACGAACTGCACATGCTGTGAGATCCAAATGGGACCCAGATGGATCCCACAAATTGAATGGTCTGATTTTCAGCAACTCGAGGAAATTTTAGAATACTGGAAATATGACCCCTCAAAATGCATGAATGCATCACAGAGATCTACCATATGAATGTAGCACTGTCAGAATCCAGAGAAAAGCTGAGAGAGCTCATAGGAGATTTAATGGCTGTATGATTTTCATTTCTATCTAGGAGGATGTGATAATTAATTTTGGCATGTTTGACACTGCAAAACATGATATCAATTATAAAAACATGTCGACATGGTAATTGAGAGTTTTGAAGCCTACCACACACACAGTTTCACACGCATCCCATTTATCTTGAACCCACAAAGTCACATACTAAGCAATTGGCAAAGTAAACATAAAAATGGACGCAAAATACAACCAAAAGGGCAATGAAGCAGCCAGCATACCCTCAAGGCAAGCAGATAGAGTAGCCTCCTGTACTCGTGTCATTTGAACATACCCAGCAGCAGAGAGTGCCTTGACTGTCAATGGAGATATACCACACTCATCAAATCTGGATAAACAAAAACCCACAAAATTACCAATTAACACAAAGAAATTCTCTAAATTCAAAACCATATTAACTATACATCCAAAACAAAAGCTATCATTTTACACACTCCACAATGAATGCTAGGAATCAGTCACAAATGAAAAGTGAACAAACGAAATCATTATCTCATAATTTACACTTTGTAACATTTATTTAGCAACCAAACATACAAACCATACAGGTATCAAAACTCCCAATTCTTGTACGAAAACCACAAAAGCCTTATACCTTTTTTGACTAAGAATTGATTCCTCCCCTCTCTTCTCATCCACCAAACTCTTCTTGCTAAGCTGATGCCTTATCAACTCAACCTGAAGCGGAAAATCAACCTCCTCCTCCAAAGACTGAAGCGGCACCCGTTTCTTTATCTTCACATCATACTTCCCTAAAGAAGCACTACTCCCCACCTTCCTCGCTCCTCTCTCTCTCCCTTTATCTCTCATTATTCCCTCATTCTCTTCCTCCTCTCCTCCACCAACACTAAGCCTCGGCCACCTTGAACTCCCCGCAAAATACTTCACCGACTCTCCCTCAAAATCCGAATTCTCGTCCTTAGAGAGCCTTGGCCTTTGTCCCGAAATTTTCGGGATTTTTTCCGAATTCATATCTCTCCGATTTCCCGCCAAATTCCGGGCAAAGGGCTTCGGCGATTCGTTTAATGGACCGTAATCCTCGTCATCGTCCTCGCTCTCTGAGCTCTCATTTCGCCGATATCTTCTCCAGCTTTGCCCCGAATAATTCCTTCTATTTACGTAACTGCCACTCGGATTTGTGAATTTCACATTTTCCCGCCCTTCTGAGATCAGCTTCCTCAAATCGATCGGCGATCGGATTGATCCTCGCCGCCCCCTCGGTCCGTCAAATCCTGGCCGTTCATTCGTTCCCCTCGGCGGTGGCGACTTTAAAGGTCCATCGTCTTCGTTCCACAAGTCTTCAGCTCCCTCTTTCATGAAGCGACTGGCTAGAGCTTTAATGTGGTCGGTGGGGCTCATTGGGCCGTGACCCATTGACGGGTCCGGGTTCGAATACGGATCAGGCTTGCCGGCGAGTTTGGCCCGGACTTGTGAGCGGATTCGGGCCTGGTAGAGCTGCTTCTCTTGCTCGAGAAGTCGCTTCTCTTTCTCTCTAGCTCGTTTCTCGTGCATGCGCTTCCATTGCCACTTGTTTAGGCCGCCGGGGAAGGTCCGAGGCCCGCCGCCCATGTCTCGAGTGAAGATGAGATTGCAGAGGAGCTTCGAGAGAGCTCTGGGACGTTCTAGAAGGATCGAAGGGGACATGGGTTTGTGTCAGAAATAATTGATTCGTCAAATGGGGTTTGAATTTTTGAATATTTGGAGATAGAGAAAGTGAGGAGTCTAGGGTTTAAGGAGGAAGAAGAAGATGATGGGTTTTAGGGTTTAACGAGACTTGCAGTTGAGAATATGGGCTTTTATTGGGCCCAAAAGGCTTGAGTTTCTTTGTGACTCAGATTTCAGGCCCTTGCTAAAATTCAAACCCGGATGGGTGATGGTTTAGAGCATCTACAACAGTAGAGCTATTTTTTTAGCTATTTAGTACCACAAAAAGTTATTTTATCTATTTTATCTACTCATTTTACAAAATATCCTACAATAGTAGATTTATTCTAGCTTTCAATATAATAAAATAATATAAATATCACAATAAAATATTCATCATATACAGCATCATCATCTTTATCTTTTTCTCTCTCTTCCTCTTCGTCTCTCTCTTCTCTGATATAGAGCAAGCAAACCACCACACCACGGCACATCACAGCAACAATCACACCACGGCAATCACACCAACACACCATAGCAACCCACGGATCAACAACCCACCACCACCGACCCATAGGCCACAATCCACTGACCCACATCCACAGGCCACAATCCAATTGGACCACACCCACGGCACAAACCCAGCATAAACACAAACACAAACACAAACTTAGCACACATACACAAATCTAGCACAAACTCGGCGGCGATATGGCTTGGGGAGATGGGGTCTCGGCCCTCCAGAACCGCTTAACCCGCGCCCACCAAAACCGCTTGACCCGCAACCACCAGAATTAAAGGCCGATTGACTTGAGCACCACCGTGGTCAGCAAGCCAGCCGACGAAGCAAAGAGGAGATGAGGGAGTCGCTAGAGGAAAAAAATGAGAAGGAAAAAACAAAAGAAAGAAGAGAAGCTGGAGAGACAGAGAGAGAGAGAGAGAGAGAGAAAAGAGAAAATTTTAATGAGAGACGAGAGAGAAATTTTTTTTTTTTAGCTTCTTGCTACAATGCACAACTATTTATGGTTGTGCACTGTAGCAAGAAGCTAAAAAAATTTAGGTATGGCTCCACTGCTGCAGCATGTATTTTTGTGTTTTGGTGAAACTAAAATAACTTCACTGCTGCAAATGCTCTTATGTGGGGGGAGAGAAAAGGGTGTTTTCGTCCCATTACCAAAATTAGAAGCAATTTACATGTCTCGTATCCTAAGGAAATATCCAAGTTTAATAAATCTCCCTCACTTTCAACTATGCCTAGTAAGAAAAAAAAATGCCTAGTATGCAATAAATATGCTTTTAGTGGTTAGCATTTTAGAGTAATTCTTAGGTATTTCTAAAGCATGGAGAATGGTGCTCCCTCCTCTCACATTCATAATAGGGTCCACTCATTAAATTCATGATATGGTACATCATGAATGTGAGAGAAAGGAACATCATTTCTTCGTACTCTGCAAATACCTAAGAATTTTCCAACATCTTGGGATTATAGTAAAAGATTCCTATTATAGTAATAGATTCCTTCATGTAATAAATTGATGGTGTAAAATGAACAGTTACACACACTACATGTACCCCTCATAATAATCAATGCATAGTATTTTCGCTCCATAAAGTATCACATCACACTACACGTACCCCTTATAATAGTCAATGCATAGTGTTTTTGCTCCAAATAGTATCACATTCATAGTGTATGGACCCCACACATAGGGTTGTAGCCATGCTTGGACTTGACCCCCATTTAAAAGATACTAGTTTATATATAGTCACTAATTTTAACAATTTGATTTAATAAAAATATGCTTGACCCAACAACAAAAATTATCAATAACAAAACTAAAAAATAAAAATAAATTAAATTCAATAACAAATTTTACTCAAAACAAACAACTTAACCCTTTAAAAAAATTTTAAACAAAATAACTTTCCCTTACCTAGCCATAGATGCATGTCAAATTCCCTTTTTTTTAGTAAATAATTGGATTGTAATGTATTAAAAAGGCAATGATTTTATGTCTTTATTAATAATATGTTAATACTAAATGAATGTTTATTTGAAATTCTATAATGATTTATATATATATATATATATATATATACTTTTGCCCTCGTGATTGTGATGTTGTATAAAGCGGAAACATAATAAACTTTTACAAGAAAAAAAAATAAAGATCATTTTAAATTGATATAAATATTTGTAGGGAAAAACTAAGGGCTAAAAAAAACTTTTTTAAAAAAAGATTTAAATGAGAAAGGCGTAAATGCACTTTTAGTCCCTGCATTTTGACTTTTTTCTATTTTAGTCCCTACATTTTATTTTTACCACTTTTAGTCCCTAAACCAATTAACGCGGGACATTTAAGTACTTGAAGCATCATTCTGTCACCAAACTAACGGGGAACGCTGATGTGGCTGATGGATCAATAAAATAATAATTTTTTTTACACATGGATCAATAAAATAATGGGAAGAAATCAGCATCACCAAGCAATAAAATAATAAACTCAAGTGAAGAAGAGCCAAGCAATCTGGTGCGCAAGTAAAGAAATCAGACTCACCCACTTTGAGAGACTTGGCTTTCTCGCCCCACACGTGTATGTCACTCACCTACCTCTCTGGCGCGCAGGTAAAGGGCTTTCCCAAATCAAATTTAATCCCTAGTGAAGCTCTCTGCCTCTGCCGAACAACCATCATCAACAACTATAAAGAAAAATCCCACTTCTCTCTCAAACCACCATCATCATCAACCATCTCTCAAAACCACCATCTCTGTTAATCTCTGTCACTTGATACCCATACTTTTCATGGAGTGGAGAAAATGAAAGCTGGGAGACCTCTTTCTTTGTGAAGAGGTCTTCTCTTTCTTCTCTCTGTCCTTATTTATAGCTTTACAATAAGCTTGTTGGCTTTTTCCTAGTAGGGGCCACAATGTTTTTGTATATTTTGGTGGCTTTTTGACTGTTTGTTGGTCCTTGTCTGTATGTGTTTGTTTGTGGTTTACATTGTGGTCCATGTGTTTTCCGTGTATAACAAAAGTACTCTTCTCTGTTTCTTTTAGTATAACAAAACTATTGAAATAAGTGTTGTATTGTTACTTAAATTTTTGATTAAGTGTTGTGATCACCTAATACTTTATTAAGTGTTGTGTTGTCTGCATGCAGAATGGAATATTTTATTAGGTATGAGTATTGTTTTGTTAAATATAAGATATATTTTTTTTCTAAATAACATATATATTTGTTTTATAACTAGCATTGTTTAATTGGTTTTGGTGTTATGTTGCATGCAGAATGGATGAGCTATTTAGTATACCTATGCATCATGGTGGCCATTTTACTAAGAATGGCCTAAAATATGTGGGAGGTGCAGTAGATGTAGTTGATAATTGTGACCCTGATAAGTGGTCCAAGGTTGAGATAGAGAGTATATGTAGGAACTTTGGGTATACATCTGTTAACAAGCTGTGGTATAAAATGCTTGGAGTGGACCAAGAACTGGCAGACTTCCATTTGATTGTTGATGATAGTGATGTCATGTACCTGACAGAATTAGTGAGGGGTCATCAAGATATTCATGTGTATGTAGAGCATCTAATACATGACCTTATATTAGTTGATGAAGGACATGATGCTGGTGAGGTGTGAAGCCATTGGCATTGGAGCAAGACTTTATAGGTTATTATGATAATGATGATGGTAGTGAAAATGATGACCATGATGGGGATGATTTTTACAGTTTTATGATAGTGATGACATGTATGCTAATGATCAAACTTTTAACAATGAGGATAAGCTTGAGGTTAATGCTGATGTTCCTACTAAGGTGGTTACTTCTCAAGTGGGTTCAAGGAGAGTAGGTAAAGAACTTATCATTGAGCACCCACCTCAAGTCTTTCATATAAGTGATAGCAGTGATAGTGTGGGAAGTGATTGTGGGGGAAGTGGCCTAGAAGATGATGTAGAGTTGAACCGTGGTGTTAAGGACTTTGTTGAAGATAGTAGTGAAAATTGGGATGGTAAGGATGATGTTGATGTTAATGAACCAGGCCAAATGGGTGCTAGTGTAATGAACTCTGATTATGAGAGTGAGGAACTACACAGTCTTGTGGAATCATCATCTGATGATGAGCTGCTTGGGTATGATAGTGATGATAAGTTTGAGGATGATAACAGGACACATGTGGGAGATGAAAGGGAACAGAAAGAAGAGCAAGTAAGGAAGTTCCTTGTGTTTAAGACAGTGACTAAGGCTGAGCATATTTATTTTGAGAAAGATATGATGTTTACTACACCTAAGCAATTCAAGGAAGCTATAACAGATTATGCAGTTCATGGTGGATGGCGGATCAGATTTGTTAAAAATGATCTGCAAAGGGTAAAAGTTGTTTGCCAAGAAGGGTGTAAGTTTATTGCCTATCTAACAAAAGTGCCAAAGGAGAGGAGCTACCAACTAAGGACATTGACATTAGAACACACCTGCTCTAGAAGTTATAAGAATCCTAGGTGTATTTCATCATACATTGAGAAGAAGTCGATGAAGAAGCTGAAAAGACAACATAATATCAAGCTGAAAGACATTCAAGAGGCTGTTTATGACAAGTATATCCTAAACATAAGTGCAGGAAAAGCAAGTAGGGCTAAGGATAAGGCTCGAGAATATGTTGATGGGGCTTATACACAACAGTACAACCAGCTATAGGAGTACTATGAGGAATTAAGGAGGGCTAGTCCTAGTAGTACCATACTTATGAAAGTACATACCTTCCATGATGGTGATTTAGCAGCTGAGATGGATTTGGTGGTGCGGGGTGCCTTATTTTGAGAGGCTGTACATATGTTTTGAGGGCTGCAAGAAGGGGTTTTTGGATGCAGGCCATTAATTGGTTTGGATGCTTGCGATTTGAAGAACAAGTTAGGGGGGTAATTGATTACTGTAGCATGCAGAGATCTTAATAAGGAGTATTTCCCACTTGCATATGCAATGGTAGAGGCTGAAACCAAGGACTCTTGAACTTGGTTCATCAATCTGTTACTTGCAGATATAGGTCAGAATAGGAAATGGGTGTTTATGTCAGACCAGCAGAAGGTGTGTAGTTTATTCTCTATTTGGTTGTTTGTTTTTTCATTTACTCATTGTATCTATCTTTAAGACATATTTTCCTTTAATACTATTTGTGATAGGGGATGGTGCAAACTTTCATTGATAACTAGTCACAATATGAACATAAGATTTGCTGCAGGCACCTCTACAATAACTTTAGGAAGAACCATCCTGGTGTTTTGATCAGAGAACTGTTTTGGAGGGCAACCAAGACAACTTATAAAGAAGAGTTTGATAGGGTGATGAATGAGTTAAAGGGCATTGATGCTGATGCACACAGTTGGTTGGATGCCCATTCAAAAACAAAATGAGTCAAACACATGTTTAGTGAGGATGCCTTGACTGACACTATAGTAAATAATATGTGTGAGAGTTTCAACAGCAGGATTCTTAAATTCAGGTCTAAGCTTATAATTAGCATGATATGAGTCTTTGTGACCACATACAGTTAATTAGGTTCATTGTTTGGTACTGTTTTTAGCAGGTGTTTCAATTAATATCTAATGTTTCATTGTACCTGTATGTGCTTGTAGCTTGAGTGTATCGGGCCATATGTCACGACTAGGTTTTAAGACAATAGAGAGAAGATTCTGAGAGTAGAGTAAGATATTTGTGCCAAGGTTCTGTAGAGGTTGCACAAGGAAAAACTGGCAGCTAATAGGTGGTTAGCTTGTTGGGCAGGGCAGACCCAGTTTGAAGTAAAAAATGGTCTGCAAAGTTTCACTGTTGACTTGGCCACAACACACTGTAGTTGTAGGAAGTGAGATATAAGTGGCATACCTTGTGCTCATGCAATCACCTGCATATTTTTCAACAGACAAGATGTTGAACAGTATATTCACCTATGTTAACATGTCTTTACATACAAGGCCTGCTATGAACCAATCATATCACCAATCAATGGATAGAATATGTGGAGACCTAGTGGTGTGACGCCAGTTTAGCCTCCCATCAAAAGAAGACCACCTAGCAAACCTAAGAAGAAGAGAGCAAGGGAACCCAATAAGCCAACAAGTAGGAGAGCTGGCATCTCTAAGCAATGCAAGGGCTGTGGTAAGTTAGGGCATAGTAGAAGAAGTTGTAAGGGTGAGATTGGAGGGAACTCCTTACTGCTAGGCACCACAAACAAAACCAGTACATCCAATAAGGTAATATATGGACATGTGTGTGAAATAGTTGCTTTTCAATATTCAATATTAATGTATTTGAATTTCTTGTTTGTAGGCCAGCATGCATAGCTTCAGCTCCACTCCAAGTGCACCACCTTAGTCCAACATGCATAGCCCATCCACTCCAAATGCACCATATCAGTCTAGCAAGCCCAGCTTCAGGCCAGGTGCACCGTCTCAGGCCAAGACAAACTCAGCCACTCAATTTGCACCATCTCAGACCAGGATGCACCAATCCAGTCCAAATGTAACACCTCATGCCAGGCAGAGCTCATCCAATCCATTTCAGGACAGCAAAAGCACATTCATCCACTCATATACACAGTAGCATAGCTGCACTCCAGTTGCAACACACCAGTCAGGCAGCACCACACAAAATCTAGGTGCATAGCTCCACTCCAGCAGTAGCAACCCAAATCCAAGGTAAAAAAAGACAAGGGTGGTCACATTAAAGACTTTAAAGGCTTCTAAAAATGCATTCAGATACATGGAAGCAATCAGATACGGAGGGAGTCAATTATCTGTGCATGGTCCAAGGAAATGAAGAGAGCATAAGTTCATTTTTCCTTTGCTTGTTTTGTGTATTTATGGTGATAGGGTTAACAATAAAACAATGCCCTTTGTTTTGTAGAAAGTGATGGTAATGGTAATAGGGTTATAGGGTTAACTATGGAACAATGCCCTTTGTTTTGTAGAAAGTGATAACATTATATATGTTCAGAATCTTTATTTGAAGAAATTTGCAGCATAAATTTTATTTGATGTAGCAGCATTTACTGAGTTTTGTTTGATGCAGCAGAAATTTGCAGCCCTTTGTTTTGTATTTATTGAGTTTTGTTTAATGTAGCAGAATTTTTTCAATGCAGCATATTTTATTTGCAGCAGAAATTTGTATTGCATAAATTTTCAATGCAGTAGAAATTTTAGCAGGCAGAAATTTTATTTGTGATGTCTCCTGTTTCACTTTGTTTATTGATTGTGATATTAATCAGTTATGAGCCTGACATAGTGGTTGATTCTTGTCATTTGATAATCCATGTTGCTTGAAAATTTGATTTCAATGGAGATGTTGAGCAGGTTGTAATATATTAAAGCTTGTGCAAAATAGATCTTTCTCATCCATATTAGATGTAGCCAAATCTTGAACAACTCCTGCTAGCTCAGTATTAAAAAAATAACAATGAGTTGGAGCATTTGCCACCAATTTCTTTATCACCTCCACCACTAGAGCATATACATTATCTGACAGCCCTTCTCATGCAACAAGCAATGAGCAAAAAAGTCAAAGTTTTGCTTTTGGCAGGTTAAGCAATACATTTTGAGTATCTACTTTCATATGTGCCCCAAAAGTGAAAACACTTGATGTTTTGTCTAGCTACATCTTTCTAGTTTACACTTGTTTACTTATCATATCCCACAGATGGAATGGGAATGTAATTGTTCATGCATATTTCTGTTTTTGGAAACAGAAAGGGAAGAAAGCTTAGGGAAGTTGCAGTGAAGTTGAACAATTGCAGTTAGAATCTTTTTCAAGATGTGACTGAACTGCAGAAGAGGGAATATATTATTACCTTAATTATCATTTACTCTCTTTGGCTTTGAAATTGAGACTTACTATAAAATTTCATATTCACATCTCTTTTTTCAAATTGGTTATTTAACTTTGTATTTTTTATTTTATTAAACTGAAACCAGTATGAATACAGTTCATAATAAAAAAGGATAATAAACAACAGAGTAATTTGTTTCTAAATCCACATTATTTACTGCTTTTCTTGCGTTGAACTGTGATAGTATCTATCTTAAAAGGGATAAAAAGCATTTGTAAATCCACTTTAGATGCAATCTCTTTAAGATCAAACACACAAACAGATAGACAATACTATTAAAAATATTTAGTGTTATGTTTTTGGGAGATAAACCCATGGAAAGGGAACATAGATACACACATTCCAGCAGCCCCACATTGATGAATACAAAACAAATGTTAAGCACACAAAAATTCCAAATCATTCAATGTGGCAAAAAAGGTACAAAGGAGAGAATGGATCATTATTAATATTTTACCATTGAACAACACAGTTAGAAAATAGGGATATTCATTTCATTCCAGTAATGGTATAAAAAAAAAAAACCTGCAGGTGTTTCCTTGCTTGGTAAGTGCCTAACCAAAAAATTTACACATTGCTAGCCCTATGCATTAGCAATTACAGGATATTGAACCCCCCCCCCCCCCCCAATCTATGTAACATGCTAACCAAACATACACTTCCACCACCCACCAAACCAAACATAAACACTTCCACATTTCCCACTTGCTGCCTAATCAAACTTCCACTACCTGTCTAACTACCCATACAATTAAAGAGACAAATCCCACATATCACCAATAAGAATGCCAAAGCCACAGTGTAAAACTTCTCTCTCTTGTAGCATCTTGCAACCTCGGCCTCTAGTCTGATAATCCATTGCCTTTGCTCTGGGATGAGCACCTTACCACGTTTACATATCTCATCATCACGCCATTGGAAGAATTTACACTTTCGCCCAACTTGAAATGCAAACCAATTTCTTCATCCATCAAGCTACTTAATGACCAATAAGGACTGTATAATTAACATGAAATTGAAAAAACATTGTTGTTTATATATAACCATAGCAATCCAATTTATAACATTGAAGATCAACATCATTTAAGCACTCCATAGCAAAGAAATAACTCAACTTCAGCAACAACAGGATGAATGAAGATATTTGGTCTTTCAGCCCTCCTCCCTCCTAAACCAAAAAAAAAAAAAATAGTATTTGAATTTTATCGAAGGAACAGTAATGAGTGTCTTAAACAAATGAATATAAAAGCATATATGAAACTTTCAGTCTATTAAGTTCACAGAAAAAAAAAATGATTAATTACTCAAATATTGAAATTCTCAAAACCTACATTCTGCCAACATGATTAAAAGTTGAGGGTTTTTTTTTTTTAATTTTTTAATTTTTATAATTGATATTCATTTATTTTACTTAGCAATTAAAAAAGCCATAAACAACCCAAACTTTTAATAGCACATTAGAGCAGAAAGCCAAACTCAAATCCAATGATTGGAGCATTATAATCATACAAACCTTAACCAAAAGCTCAAAAACCAATATTTGTCAAATTTTTGGGAAATGCCAACAAAATTAGAGCAGTAAGCATAGAATAGCTTAGATATTTTAAGCATATTACCCAAAGGTTGAGATTTTCAATAATCTCCATAAACAGAGCATAGAACAGAATCACAGCTAAAACATTTCAAGCACCTAACTCAAAGATTCCAAGAATCACCCATAACTCCAAGGCTAAAACAGCATAACATTAATAACCCACCAACAGTAACAAAGCATAGCAAAACCCACCAATAGTAACAAAACATAATTGGGTTTTTCTAACATGGTCGACACATCAAAACATGATTAATTAAAAAAATACTCAAATATTGAAATACCCAGTAGTTTGGACAGCCATAAAACCTTCTGCCAGGGTTGTCTACTGTCCATGAAACGACTAACATTGGTTTTTCGGCATAGTAGCACCTAAATGGAGCTCTCCTCCTTGAGCTTGAACTTCCCTCTGATCAGGGACTTCGAAATGGTTGAAGATCTTGAGAGATGGTTGATGATGATGGTGGCTTTAAGTGGCAGAGATGGTTTGAGAGGCTGATCTATGGATTAAACTCTAATTTGGGGATTTTTCTTTACCTGTGTGCCAGATTGCTTGGCTTTTCTTCATGTGAGTTTATTATTTTATTGCTTGGTGAGTCTGATTTCTTCTTGTTATTTTATTAATCCATGTGTAAAAAAAATTATTATTTTATTGATCCGCTAGTCACATTAGCGTTTTCCGTTAGTTTGGTGATGGAATGGTGCTTCAAGGACTTAAATGTCTTGCGCTAATTGGTTTAGAGATTATAAAAGTGATAAAAATAAAATGTAGGGACTACAATGAAAAAAAAGTTAAAATATAGAAAACAAAAGTGAATTTACTCCAATAAGAAAATTACAACTGAGTTTATAGATAACGAGGGTCATTTAAATTACAAGATTGTTGAGACGCTAAAAATAGGTAAAATAAATATGTCTATATTAGGTAAACAATAAAAAAAGAAAAAGGAAAGTGAACCTACTATTGTTGACCCGCGAAACTCTCTAGTCTCAACACCCAACTCAATCCAATCCCAAACTCCATTATTTTGACCGAGTTATTATTCTTCACCAAGGGCTCTTTAACTGTAGTAGTAGACTAGACTCTGGAGCTTTGCCTTCGTTCTTTATATAATTCATAATCATTCTCTTACCAACACGTGGCCTTTTCTTCACACTCATTGCGGTCCAATTAATTTAATACTACTACTATACTCTCTATCTCTCTCATTTTATTACTCCTTCCCATTTCACTGTCTCTCTCACTCTCCCAAGTCCCAACCCATTTTCACGAACCTGAAAAAACCTCAAACCACTCACTGACTTTTTCCATCCAAGATACTCATCGGCGGAGAAAACCCTCAGATTCCCCTCCACTTCTCACCGGAGGCCTTATATTCCGGCGTCATGGTGGCCCGGAACTCCTCCGATTGGCTTCCTTCCGGCTGGACCGTCGACCTCAAAGTCCAAAAATCCGGTCGCGAAATTAGGGTAATCTCTTACATTTCAGCTTAATTTAGGGATTTTTTTTGGCACTTAATTTGTATGATATGTAGCTTTTGTAGCTGTATATGCAGATTCAAGTGCAGTTATACTCACAGCATATGAACTTAAAGACGTGGATATTAGTTTCTGAATGATCAAATATTTGTGTTTTTTATTACTAATATTTGTTACTGTTAGACCTAATGTTATTTTAGTATGGTGTTATGGACTATAGTGCTTTGCCATCTTTTAATTAATTTAATTTTTTTTTTTTTAGGGATTGCATGTAGCTTAGAGCATTATTTAGGACACAATTAGAGGTTTTTTTTAATAAAAAAAAAAAATAGAGGTTTTTAGTACTAATTGTGGGCCATAGTGTATGTGTTAATTTAGGGGATAAAGCTGTTTCTGAATTTGGATTTTGGGTTAAATTAACCAATTAATGATGATCATAGTCTGGTTATTCAATTACATGAGATAGATATATTGTTAGTTGCTAGTTGCATGGCATAGAAAATCCAGACATGCACAGGTACACTTACACGCGATTGGTAGGAAGTGGAGACCCTAATTACCGTGGAAGCTTTCTTTAGCGGCGTGTCACTTGATTTCATATCAGTTATGGTTGTTCACATCTTGTTAGAAGCTACTACCTTGCATATAGTATGGCTACCAGAAACTGACTAAAAATGGTAGACATTTCATTATGATTACCATGTTTGGACATGATCTTATAGAACCATCATGTACAAATTAATGTCTCTACACTAGTAATTCAAGTTATAGTCATGTGAATCATTACCATGTTTGGACAAAAGAAAGATTAAGAAAAGTAGAAGCAATTATCTGGTCATAGGGCTGCACTAACGCTTATGATATTTTTTTTGCTTTTGTAGTCATTCAAGAATTTGGAAACTGGGCAGAAGTTCTTCTCCAAGGAAGATGCTCTAAACTATATAAAATCCAGAAGAAGTGACCGTGGAAAGCCTCAGCCAACTAATAGACGCATCGAAAGGCACTCTAAAGTCAGTTCTAAGACAGTAAGTATGAAATTTGAACATCCTATCTTCACCGACCATTTACCTCTCCAATTTGCCTATGTATAGTCAATGATATATTTTTTTTTTCATCATTTTAACAGATTGTGGTAAAAACAAATGAACATCCTGACTGGTTACCTAATGATTGGAATGTGGAGGTTAGGACCCGTCACAGTGGTTCAAAAATTGGAGCAAAATACAAGGTATGATATACATTTATTGGGTGATCTTCTTGTATATTCATTGAATGGAATTTTTCCAATCTATATTTAACACTCCCCCACCCCATGGTTATACGTGTTCTGTTGGGGAATTCCAGGTTTTCCACTAATAATGATTTAGCTGTTAGTCTGGAGTGCATGACTACTGTCTGATGACTGGCATGACACATGAGCTGCTAGTGATTTTTGATGCTCTGAAATTACTATCTTTGGTATTTAAATACAAAATTAGTGGAATTTTTTCCCTTACGTCACCTTCGTGTTGGTTGTAATGGGAACTTCTAGGCTGCTGCTAATAATGTACTCATTTTCTTTCTCTTTTTTATGTATATTGGACTCTTGTAGACTTTTAAAATCGCCTCAATTGGAAACTTTTAACATTTTATACATTCTATTTCCTGCTATGTTATTTATTCTTATGAATTGAATAAGATGATTGCATGGCATACAAAAATCAAGGTATGATTAGTTCCTGTTTTAAAATAGGTATAAACTGAGACCTGTTAGGGTGCAGTCTAGTGGTTGGAGGCTAGAGATGAGATGTAGACCTAGACATCCTGGGTTCAATCCCCATTAAGAGTTCCCCTGGATTACCTAATACACGGTTTTGGTAGGTGGGGTTGTGTATCTGTGGTTTATTCCGCAAGGGTGGGTTCAAAGGGCCCTGCCTAGGTGAGGTTCCATGTCATCAACCAAAAAAAAAAGGTTTAAACTGAGTTCTAGGAAATGTCCTCTAGCTGTTTTGATAATTGCTAACAGAAAAGCTGGATTCTTGATTGTGACGCAATTACATACTCTTTGATGCGGGAAGCCGGGAACTAAATTATATCTCATGTCATGATTCTTGTTGTGTTATATTGTACTAAGTTTTCCCCTTAACACTGTTTTGTTCAATCCCCATTCTCTTCAAAAAATACAATATTTTTCTTGTTTTATCAAACAACTCTATCGTTTGATTTTTGACTTTAGAAATTTAATTGTTTGATTAGAGGGTAAAAAATTGGTCCTTCTAATGATATGAAAATACTCTTCAGTTAATATAGTGAAAATGATTACATATTAAGAAAATTATGGACTTCGATTTATATTTTGCCCACCAACATAATGCATTTATTACTATTATTATTATTATATTTTATGACTGTATTCTTGTTGCAGTGTTACATTGATCCCTTGGCTGGATGTAGATTCTATTCCAAGCCAGAGGTATTGCGATATCTCAAAACTATAAAGCGCAAAACCTCTACATCCAAAAAGAGGAAGACAGATAATGGCATGTCTTCGGTGAGCAAAGTTTATTCTTTTAAACTTTATTATTCTTTCTTGTATAAAAAATAAAAAATAAAAAACTTTATTATTCTTTAAATTAATTGTCTTATTTTTTGGGTGTCCTCACCCCCCACACCCCCCCCCCCCCCCCCCCCCACACACACACACCCCTCTTTTAGTTTCATTAATGGACTTTGGCTCTCTCTCTCTCTCTTAGTAACAATGAATTTTCAAATTTGAATAGTTTTTGTACCTTATAAGGTTATAAAGTTATTTCATGTTTAGTAATAGATAATAGGGGCATTTTTCCTCAGTTTTAGTTTTTTTTTTAATGGATAAGATATCAGAAAATTTGTGAATACAAAAGTCACGACCAACTGAAAGATACAAGAATAAAAAGTATAACTAAGCAAATATGCTTGGTGAAACCCTATAAGAAAATTTGTATGATCTCAGAAAAGTTGGGTAGCAGAGCCCAAAGGAAAATATAATCCAAGCTCAGTTTAAAGTTTAAACATCAAACCACCAAAAAACAAAACATTCTCATGAAGAGAATTATATGGCTTTCTTGTGAGCTTCCACTGTATTTTCCTTTTTCTTTTCTAGGAGGTCTCTCTCCAGTTCTTGTCAGCTAATCCATAATATTTCTGCTTAATTTAACTACTTTGTAATAACAATTATGTTCAATGATTCCAGAAAATACGTGCAGAAAGCAGAATTGAGATTAAATTTGTATTTTCTTAACCTCTTGCTGCCTGGATTCCTCTGGACCCTGGTTTGTTTTTGGAGTTGATTGGAAAGTTATCTTGAATCGGGTTGCCTTCTGCATCTTTAAATCTAGTAATTTGGTTTTCCCTGCTCCTGATGGAAGTTTTGGTGTGAAAGAAACTGTTTTAGTGATATACAAAAGCAAGCCAACATAACTTCTTCATTGTCATAACTTATGGATCAATGTCAGATCATCAAGATGAAAGTACAACCTGCCAAAAAGCTAAATAATGTTATCACCCAACCTTTAACTCCTTACTGCAAGGATTTTAGGTGTGGGACAGTGGAGATCTTACCACAGAACTTCTCTCACTTCTCTGAATAACTACCAGTGACTCAGGAAACCTCTCATAAAATATGTTATACAACTACATAGAATCTCTATTTTTTCAATTTCTATGGAGTTACAGTAGAAGAAACTGACCACAAAAAAATATGTTAAGACAACAAACGGAAGCAGATGGCTGATGCTTGGTAAAATTTTGATAAACTTTGGTGATTGAATATTAATCTTGGAGATGAAACATTTCCCAAGGCATTCCTTTGCACCCTCATGGGTGGCTCAATATATTATAAGTAAAAAGCTTTGTTTCATATCTGGAGAAAAGTCAATAATCATTTATGCACCATTAGTGAGAAACATTTGTTCCATAATATACTGAAGTAATGGTATAATTTTGTTTTGTACACATGGATTATGTTTGTGCCATTAGTTTTATCAGATATACATCTACTTATAAAATAAAATAAAAGTTTTATCAGATATACATCTAATAACTAAAGTATTATGTAGGTTGCGGTTGAGAAGCATAAGGTGGAGGATTTACCACGCGGGTGGATAAAGGAAATCAAGATTAAAAAGAATGCACATGGAATTAGAAGGGACCCGGTATGGAATTTGTTATGCTACTGTTTGATCCAGTTGCAGTGCTTTTCTTCCCCCTCCCCCTCTCTTCCTTCTTCACACCTGCACACACATAAAGAAGAGTGTGTATCTATGCCAAATGTGCATCCTATCTAGCGTAGACAGTTGTCAACTATGTGCAATTTATTTAATGAGTTATGTATTAATGTTTTCAAAATATTGCCATTATATATGAAATTTGATTGGTACCTACTTGCTACAGTATTACACGGATCCCAAAAGTGGATATGTTTTCCGCTCCAAAAAGGATGTTTTGCGCTATCTAGAAAGTGGAGAGATTAGTAGACATGCATTGAAACCAAAGAAAAGTTGCATTAACAACGCAGAGTTGATTTACAGTGAAAAATCAGTAAGTCTGCACCTTATTTGGTGCTTCAGTAAATGAATACTGTGTTGTGCTGTTTTCTGCATTATTTTTCTCTCTGTCATTCCTTCTTTCCTTTGACAGTAAACATGCCCAGTTACTTTCATGTTTGGTCTGTGGGTTCTATGCATTTACTAAGTTATCAGTATTAGTATGCATACTATGTCTAAAAATTTTGAATTAATATTCATATTCTGTAAGTTTTGAGGATGTTAGAAAGGGATGATGCCCCGTGTTTACTTAGAAAAGAAAAATACCATTGACCAGAATAAGTTTGAAATATGACTAATGTAACTAAAATTTTTGTAGTAGAAATCTAAAAGGTATTCTTTTATGGTAATACCGAACTAGCAAACATGGAAATGCCATAAAGAGGTCAGGAGCATTTCAAATCAAACCATAGAAGACTTATCAGGGAAAAAATCAAACCAGAGAAGACTAAGAGTAAACTGAATTGAACATTGAATTTCATAGCTAAGGTTCTGATACACATTACTTGTAGCTTATTTATTGATGTGCTGCTGAAATTTAAGGACAGATGATACCCCATGATTGCATTTAATAGCTGAATCTGTAGCATTATAACATTGGATAAAATTATAGTTTCATATAAACTATAGAAAATGAAGGGTGAAAAAACCATCTTTAATCTTAGAAACAGGAGGAATACAATGTATGTAAGACTTCTTTCTCCATCTTCAAATTTTTTACTACAATTAGGTTAAAGAATCTGAATTTCAAAAAGAATCATATATATATATATATATATGGACAAGCATTATTGTCGTACACACCTTAGGCATTTGGTGTCAAATGTTCGTTTTACGGTATTGTTCAAACAAAAACTGAGCCAAGAAGCTCTAAGTCAACTGGTTCTGCCTTCCATTGTAATAATGAGGCAAATGATGAGATCATGGGTTCAAGACTTTTTAAGCGCATATGTAGCTTACCCATAAAAATTCAAACAATAATTGAGATCAAGTTTGATGGATCTAAAATAGTATAATACATCATTACATAACACCATTGCACCTATGCATCCAATATTCGGTTAGCAAACCCTTCCTAAGTGGTTGAAGCTGATGCTGTTGCTTCAAATAACGTTTACAAAAGTAACAAGTAATGTATTAAGGTTGCCAGATCATGCCATTATTTAATTTATGCAATGATTTCCCCCATATTTTAACTCAATTTTATATGAAATTCTTAAAACTTGTCATGTAACCACCTTACAATGCTCAGTTTTATAACCTACCAATAATAATATGTTTCTCAACCAACGAGACAAAATACTAATTATCATTGATTAACGACCACTTCCAGTCCCAAAAAGAATAACAACCTCTTTTCTTCCTTAAGGCTGTGCAAAAACTATATGCATTACCATTTTCCATTTTTACTGTATTATTCTTTGAACAACTCTCCATTCATCCTGTGTAAAACTAATCTCTAATTCTTTCTTTGTTTCAAATTTAGGCTGCATTTGTTACACCTGAAAATATTAGGTGTTTGGTTTGATTGCAAATGCTGGTCAACTTGAAAATATCTTCAGGTTGACTGAAAATTTTGGGCATTTTACTGTAAATCATTTTAAATCCCTATTTTCAGTCCAAATATTTTACGCCCTCTCTCTACAGTTAGATCAAAGGCCTAGACCAAACCCTTCTTCTTTCTCTCTCTCTCTCTCTCTCTCTCTCCAGCAGCTGCTCTAGGGGGCCCACAGAGACAACCAGGCAAACGGCAACTCATGAGGTTGATGGCGGTGGCGTGTGAAGCGGCCCAGCGAAGTTGCGGCCGAAATCTTGGTGATGACACAGCAACTATACTGACAGCAAGGTTGTGTTCAGCAATGTACTTTGGGTTCGCTGGTGTGATGGGCTTCAATTGTGGGGTTTTGGGTGATCAAGCTTGGGATCTGCAGCATCTGAAATCCTGATCTCACCCTCTCTCTCTCTCTCTCATTATTCATTTCAAATTATAACTTCTCTTTTTTACTATTATTCTTAATTTTTTTTTCGATTGTTTGTGTTGTAATATGTTTATTTTTTATCTGTTGGGGAGCACCGAAAACTTGAGAAAGTAGTTGAAAATATGTTTTCCAAAGCATTTTTCAAGAATGAAACCAAGCACTTGAAAATATTTCTTTTTCGGGAAATATTTTTTACGGTCGGAAATTATTTTCAGGTGAAACAAATGGAGCCTTCTTTTGTGCTTTTAGATTTTGTTCTCTGGTATCATCACAGGTTCAATTTCAAGCATGCCAACTTTATATCCTCATAGCAAATGATGGAAAAACCATCCATGTAGTAAACAGTTGGCTCACCTCTAATGCATCGTCTTTTACCTGCCTCCACAAACACCAATGGTTATTTGCCAAAGTTCCATTATTAAAAATATTCTGAATGCTAAAATCCCCCAAATCAAGCCTGATTCTCATAGAATGCAACTATAACCATGTGGATATGGCTACTATCTTGGGAAATCATATTTATTGGATGCTAACAATCTTATAAAACCACACACACAAAATCTTAGAAAATCATACTGGTTTTGTTAGACTTTTCCATTATTTTTTTGCAGTTGCAACATTACTAGGGAGGATGATTTATATTTATAATTTTGTTTTCTTCTTTTCTTTTTGCCCATTTTATAGCCATCGTCTGCAGCTAAAAGGCAGAAATTAAATCACCCAGCAACCAGACGGAGGCTTTTTGCAGGTGAGAGGTGATAGATGATGAACAATTCTCATAACATGATTGTCCAAATTTATTAGTCAGTCCAAGTCAGAGTGGTCAATAATGAATCAATTATTTCTAAGCTGCATTGCTTTCTATGTTAAACTTAACTACAGGTAAGGGAAGTTCTGCTCTATCATTAGAAGGTAAGGGAACTTCTGCTCTATCAAAAAAAGGTAAGGGAACTTCAGCTCTATCAAAAAAAGGTAAGGGAAGTTCTGATAAGAGCAGCTTAGAAGCAGCTGAAGGCAAGAGCACAAAGAGAGGGCAAGGAAATAAAGTATCTGCTGAACAGGAAGATGCTTTTGCTCCCACAACTCAGATTGTCCAAGACAAGAATTTGATAGGGAACACAAATGAGTTCGCTGAAATCAAGGAAAATTCAAATCCGGGGAGGTCAGCATTGCCAAAAGCTAATGGATCCCAGAGAAAAGGTCAACCAGAAAGTCTCCCTGCTAAATCTGAGCCTGTTTTAACTCCTACAGCTAATACCCTGCAAGAGAAGAATGGCTTTGAGAATGTGAAGGAAAAGAGAAGCACTAGGAAAAATCAGATTAACTCGAGCAAATCCAGGAAGAAGAAAGAGTTTAATTTGCCTTTTCGGTCTTCGAAACGACTTGCTGGGCTTGAACCTGAGCAGATTGTCAACTCAGTTTCCAGTCACCAAGCTTTTCAAGTTTCAAGTAGGAAGTTTGGTGAAAGTGGAACCAGTCCAGATGCATGTTTGGCCACAAATAGTTTGTCAAATGAAGCATCTCAGCTGTTCAAGGATGAGCAAGGAACAATGAATGCACCTCAATCTTCTCTAGACGTGAATGATGGATTACATGGAGAGCCATCAGACAAGAGCAAAGAGCCTCATAAAAAAAACCAAGCTGCTAACATAGAGCAACTGGAGATGCTGGAAACTGAAAAAGTGGATGAGGAGAAACTAGAAGAACAACAGCGCTGTCTGGTTGAGAATTCTTGGTCAGACCCATGCCTAGAATTCGCAATCAAGACTCTTACAGGTGCATTACCACTGGAGAGCACTTCTAATGATGGGCATGTTTTGATGCCTTCAGCTGACATCCCGCAAATAGAAAACTCCCTTGAGGGTGGAATAAAAAAGAGCAGCAACAGAAAAACTCAGGTCAACTTGAAGAAATCCATGAACAAGAAAGAGCTTAACTTGCCTTGTCGGTCTTCAAAACGAGTTTCTGGATTTGAACTTGAGATAATGGCAAACACCATTTCCAGTGAACAAGCTCTTCAAAATACAAGTAGAGAGACTTGTGAAAATGAAGCCACTGCACCTTTGGTTTTGGCAGATGGAGCATCTCAGCAGCTTGAGGCTGGACTTCACATGGAGTTTGCACATCATGCTTCTACCATCATAGACACTCCATTACTTGGAGATTCATCAAACAAGAGCGAAAAGCCTCCTGCAGTTGAAGGCCAAGTTGTTCATGAAGAGCACCTGCAGTTGCCTGAAACTGAAATAATGCCAGAACCACAGGAGCTACCCTTTCCCTTCAGTGATTCTTGGTCTGACCCATGCCTAGAATTTGCATTCAAGACTCTCACAGGTGCAATACCTGTGGAAGATAATTTGGCACAAGGATACTTCCAGGAAGAACTTGACATCTCTCACACGAGGAGGGATAGTGGTTTGGCATTGCCAGATTTTGGCTCACACAACTTTTTCCAAAATGATATTACTTCTCATTTTGATCTACCAGAAAAATCTGAGACTGGACATCAACCATCCATGAGTTCTTCACTCTCACCCCCAGGAACTGTGAGCTTGCCGAGTTGCAGTGGAATTGGTTCTCAGCCTTGCTTGGAGAGCAATAAGGACCTTCATGGAAAGGTTAACTCTACTTTTTGAATACCAGCGAAGTGCCCCTCGCAATTTGTCTTTTGTAATGTTTGTAATTAGACCACGATGGTCTGTTTTATATGCTTAGAAGATCTAGGAGCCATAAAAAAGAAAGAAAGAATTTGAGTCACTCTTAACTGTTGTAAGAATTTTTCTCTCGTTTTTTTCTTTGGGCCAAATGGATCATCAGGTTATTAACTCATTATTCAAATGTAACTGACAAATTCTGAATCTGAATGAGAATTAGGGTGTGTTTAGATATCGTTTATTTTGTTAAAATTTAAAAAAGACACCTACTTCGTTGGGGCACAGCAGTACTCTACTTTTTGAATCCAAAGTGCCCCTGGCAATTTGTCTTCTGTAATGTTTGTAATTAGACCACAATGGTCTGTTTTATATGCTTAGAAGATCTAGGAGCCATAAAAATAAAAGAAAGAATTTGAGTACCTCACTGTTGTAAGAATTTTCTTTCGTTTTTTCCATTGGGCCAAATGGATTATCAGGTTATTAACTCATTATTCAAATATAATTTGACAAATTCTGAATCTAAATGAGAATTAGGGTGTATTTAAATACTGTTTATTTTGTTTGAAACTTAAAAATTATTGCTAAAAGTTTTGTAGATAAAGGTAAAAGTTAGTTGAAATAGTATAGTGAGACTTATGAATAGTGCTAAAAAGTGCAGTGAGCTCATGAATAGTAATAAAAATAAGCTGAATAGTGAAATAATTTTAATTTTTAATCCTAACTTAAACTCACACTTAGGCACCTAATTTGAACACCTAGCAACTATGCTGTCTATGGTTCCAAACACGGAGCCCACTGGGACACAATCAAGTTATTAAAATGAATATTGACCAAAGTTATATGAATGTGAAAGGGTTACAAAATGAGCACATTGGCGTCCCATGTTAACATCAATAGAGCTGAGTTATTCGTGACTTCAGCTCCGTCGTTCATATTCCAGTGCATTTTAAAGGTATATGTTGGATAGACCAAGGCAATTGTAATTCTAGTACATAAGGACGGTTCATTCACACTTTGATCGTAATTGGCTTGGGGTAAAGGAGATTTTTGCAATTGTAATAGCTTCGTGTAAAAGAGATTTATGCATTTATTTAATCTATAATTTGCCTAGCTGCAAGATTTGAACCTTACACTGAGCTTACCCATCTGGATGTAGGGGTGGCAAAATTAGACATGACCCGCGAACCCAATACGACACGAAATTAGCAGGTTATAGATTGAGGTTTAACGGGTTTGTGTCATATTCGGGTTGATACGGCTGATCCATTTAATAAACGGGTTGAGTTAGTGTTGAACATATAGAACTTGTTTGACTAATCTGACCCTTTTAATTATATGACATTTTACCAATATACCTTTCAAACTCTAGGTATATAAACTTATTAGTTGTTGTAGTTTATTTTCTTTGACATATTGTGATTGGTTATTTGTGATATTGTGATATGTTTTAATTTTGAATGATTATTTGTAATGCAATTATTTGTTAGTTCTGAATTTTATATTAAAAAAGATTTATTTGTTTGTTTTTTCATAATTTTTTTTTTTTTTTCATTTTGATAAACAGGTTGACACAACTGACTTGTTTAATAAATGAATTGTGTTAGGGTTGAGGAATATTGACTCGTTTAATAAACATGTCGGGTTAGTATTGACTTATATCGTCGAATACTCATGAGTTGACACGACATGAACTCAACACACGAACACAAATTGCCACCTTTATCTGGATGCATCCACCACCATATGCTTATATGGGTTTAATTAGCTATCTAAAAAATCTTTATTTCGTGAGTTCTAGTTAGTTCAACTAGCAAAATTTCTAATGGTTGAATAAGAGATTTTGGGTTCAATTCCTGCATACACCAAAAACTGATTGATGTCTTGCTCTGATAATAAAGAGTTATCATAAGTTGAAACTCTCTTAAAAAAAATAATAAAAATTTCTGAGGTGCCCCGCTCCATGGGCATATATATATATTTTTTATCTCTTTTAGTTTGAGAAGATCCGAATCTAGGACTATTCCATCCCCATCCCCTACCAGCATAAGCATATTAATTCAACTTGATTTGACAAAATTAGTGCAATCACAAAACACGGCAACATAATGGTTAATCACATAGTTCAAACCAAATAACTTACTCAATCCCATCATGATAGAAAACGTTCTTGAATTACAACACATTAATAAGGGAAAGGGAAAACTGAAATCAATTGAACAGCATCTATTTATTTCAATCCCCAGATCATAAAGCTGTTAAATAAGACTTGATCAGTCTGTATATGCAGACTGTTTCCATCCACCGTAGGTTTCCTCTTCCGCATGGAACTCCCGGTCATGACGTTCCTATAAAGAACAGGCAATCAAAGCTTCGATTAGCTCATTAATATTATTATCATCATGCTTTTACATTTAAGTTAAGAAAATTCTTAATTTACATTGTACTAACAATGTGAATATTACGTTGTAGACTAAACAAATGTGTACAATATTGTATACATTTGCAAAAAGAAAAAAGTCCTACAGGGCACCTGTGATCAGTTAAACTATAAAAAAGAGGATTACCTCAGGAGTGAAAGTGAGGCCCACCCTAATCTCTCCACGAAACTCTTGGTCCTTAACTACATTGTATGCTGTTGGAGGGAGGCTTCCTTCCATAAACAACGGCTCTAGTGGAACGCTGCAAGGATCATAAAGCAAATAATATTCGGTTCTGAAGTGTTTTTCAAGAAAACCCATTTAATATCATCAAAATATCATAACAATGTCAAATTTTGATGATCAATGCTTCTGTCTATATCTCCATTTTCACCTACTATGTGGGCAGCAGTTAGTATCTATGCTCCAAAACAAAATTTGGTTCTTGCTAACTCTAAAACAAAGGAGCCTGAATATATCCAATCTACTTCTCAGTGCTACAAGCATTTTTTTTTTTGGCACGGTGATGCATTCAGATGTTCCCGAACTATTTTTATTTTTATTTTTATTTTTTGCACAAGATTGATGAGTCCACTGCAGTCTTCTGTAACTTGAAGAATTTCTTGCCTATTTTTTCTAACACTTGCTAAACCAACGGTATTTAGTATTTAAGGAATTGCTCACATTTATATATTGCCTGTGATTACGTTGATACAAACACAAACTACTAACTTCATTCCGTCAAAACCTATTTAAAATCAAATGCAGTGACTTTTGAGTAATATCCAAGGTCAATACTAACCAAGTTTTCCTAGGGGATGCAACTCTCTGTTGGTATATGAAGGAACTATGGAAGAATATATTAATAAGGTATAATGCAATTAAGTAAAAGGAAATGCTTTAATCTGGAAAATGACTTTCATAGCATAAGATGTCAAGCTGTTATGTGTTGATAGTTTTCAGATAGAGTGATAAGGTGTTGTACTTAGGCCTATTCACGGGTCGGTCCAGGTTGGGTTTGTGCCCAACCTAGAACCAACCCGACCAGTTCGGGTGGTCAAAATTTCAACCTGCCACTGACCTGAGTGGTTGATCAGATCGGGCGAATCCAACCTTCATTGGATGGCAGTTAGTTCGGTCGGAATTTGAGATCTGAAAATCGGCCAAAATCCAATGTGTTAACGGCAAAAATTAGTGAAATTTCAGTGATATTTCATCGAATTTGGCAAAATCTCACTAGATCTAGTGAGATCTCGCCAAATCTAATGGAGATTTCATGGATCTAGCTAAGATCTCACCAAAAATGGCTAAGATCTAGTTGAATCTAAAAAATCTCGTCGGGAAATTCTCTGTATCTCGATTGGATCAAGTTTCTTTGGGTTTTGGGAGAAGATCTGAGACAGAACCAACGGGCTGTCTACCTAAGTCCGGTCGAATTTACAAGGTGGGTCGGGCCACCAGTTGGGTTGGACAGCCCTAGTTGTACTTACATTTGGATTATTTAAATTTAAACAATAGGCCAAGTCACTAAGCCAAAGTTGTTAATATAGGTTAAAATTGTTACTTAGATAGTTAGATGTCATTTGAATATAGGTAATATCTATCATTAATTTGTTTTTTAGGAGTGTTAGTTATCTAGTGAGTATATAAATAATGCATGTTATATATTTATCATTAGGTTGCTTTTTGGGAGTGTTGTTATTAGTGAGTTCTGTAAACAATGTAGGTTCTCAATGAAATAATTATTGGGAGAAGTTTGATTAGAGAGTAAAGTACACTTTTGGCCCTTAAGTTTGGGGTTGTTTTCATTTTAGTCTTTTATGTTTTAAAATTTTTATTTTGGCCCTTTATGTTTGATTCCATTTTCATATTGTCCCTACCATCCATTTTCATTAGTAATTTGACCATTGAGTGTTATTCTTGTTTAACTATTTCATGGAATACTAGCTCTAAGATGTTGTAGAATGCTAGAATCTCATTGTTGTAGGCAAAACAACAGTTTATTAAAGTTCTAATTACTAACGAAAATGAATGGCAAAGTCAATATGAAAACATAATCAAAGATAATCTTTTTATCCTTAACCCCAACTGCAACGAAGATAAGTAATAGGCCCGACCCTTCCACTAGGCCAATTAGGCCATTGCCTAAGGCCCCCAAGTGAAAGGGGGCCCCCAAATTTTGAAAAAGAAGGGGTAGTAGAAAAAAAATTTTTTAGTTTAAGATGGAACTCTACAAAATCTTATACATTCTTGTGACTAAAGAACAAAAAATTTAGAATATCCTTGTAAACATTGGTACCCCAAAACATTCTTTAGTCTAAAAAAATCAATTATCCCAAAAATATCATTCATAACCTCTAGACAAATCAAAAATTAACTAGATAAAATGCAAATCCAGTCTAAAAAATTACCTACAAAACAATCTCAAATCAAAACAAATAAAAAATCTCAAATCCCTAAAATTTACTCATACCTTTTCTCTCTCTCACTCTTGCTCTCCGTCTCTCTTTCTTAGCTAGATGATGATAGTTTGCAAAAATACTGCCTTAAACTTGAATCTTTTCTCAAACATGATGTTTATTATGATATTGATGGTTTAGATTTATTTTCAGAGTTAAAAGTTTTAAAAGAAATTTTACAAATAAAAGAATATACTCCAATTGACATATTAAATTATATAAAAATATTAAATTCATTTTCAAATACATGCATTGCTTATAAATTTTTACTAACAGTACATGTGAACTAGTCAAAATTATAATTAATAAAATCATATCTAGAATCGACAATATCTCAAGAAAAATTAAGTAAATTAGCTATACTATCGAATTGAGAATGAGATGTTAGAAGAACTTGAATACAAAAATTTAATTAGTTAATTTTCATTTCAAAAAATAAAAAAAATAGATTTTAAATGAAATATATTATAATATAAAAAATATTAAATAAATATTAATTTAATTAATACATAAATATAAAAAAAAAAATACTCCATTTTAGTTCTTGCCCAACCCCAAAATGTTTAGTGTCAACCCTGATAAGTACAAGAGGGAGAACAGAACATATCACAAACTTAGATCAAAGAAAATTCTGCAGATTGGGATACTCACGTGGCTTCTCCTACAATATCGTCTGCAGTACCAGTATCACTGTCCATTATTTTCAGTGTGAGTTCTGAAGCACCATCCGAAATGGTAAAGACAAAACTCTCGTTCCACTCTGGCTGTGTCCCTTTTCCTGCACAAATCATATGTCAAAAATAGAGAGGATTACCTAGCCCATCTTCTCTATAATAAAAGAACATGAACATAACATCTGATTCTGTAAACATATCACTACAGCAATTATTTTTGGGTAGAAATTATGTCCAGTATCTGTTCCATCAAGATGAAATTTAGACATATAAAAATCAGAGCTAAATAGAGAGAGCTTACCTGATGCAACACTGCTTTTTTGCTCCTGGCTGCGGCAAATGAGAATGACATAAGGATCCATGTCATCTGCTCATATTCATTTAAAGTTTTAAACCTCATCAATTCAAACAGGAACCCACTCATTGAAAAAAAACAAACAAACAAACAAACAAACAGGAAAACCAAGAAACAATTATGGCTATTGGCAAGCATATTTTAATTAGGTATGATGAGCTATATTCATCAGGATATTTGGATTGGTTTGATTGTCCGATCACGATAACTTACGTAAAGAAATTATTTCACACAAACATCATTTACAATGCTACATTTTCTTTAATTTCCTCCAGTTTCTTAGCTACCAAACAGAGCCCCAGATCTTAAAGAAGACAATATATCAAAAGGGTCCAATCCAAACCGATCAAAATTGAATATTCAAAAGAGAAAACGATGGGAAATTGAGAATTGAGAAGAAAAAAACATACTGAGAAAGTCGGTGTTTTCAAGTCCCTTAGCACTAACAAGAAGAACTTCAATTGTCCCTCGAGGCATTTTTGGAAATCGAAAGGGACAGATTCCAAAAACAGAAAAGAGATCAAAAGATTTGAGGAATAATTCTTGGATCTCTTTCTCGATCGTTTTCTTTCTGGGAACCTTTTAGTTTTACGAGGAACACCTACAAAGAAAAAAAAGGACAAATAATGGTATTTATGTACACGTGCGCAGCAAAACGGTCCGAGTTAAACCGGACCGGACAAGGCCCCGGGTTCATAGCCGAGGAATTAGGACGCGGTTTCTTTCATCCGCGTTAAAGTTGAAAAGCGATGGACGGTGGGGATGCGCATATGTTTAGATTGTGGGAGCCACAAGCGCAGGAAATGTTGTAATCGACAACTGAATTGACTGAGCCATGTTGTCCATGTGGGTCACATATGGTCTACCACTTCTGGGTCATGCAGCAGTCCACTTATCGTTTTTTTTTTTTTTTTTTTTTTAATCTTAAATTAAAGTGAGTGAATTTGAATTTTATCAAAATTTAATTCACTAATATCAAGATGCTATGGATACTCACAAAAAAAAAAAAAAAAAAAAAAAGTTTATAAACAACATTTTGGAACTTTTGTGATTGCAGTGATAGCTCTACATTTGACTCAGCAAAAATATGTGTATATATATTGTAAGGATCAGATTTTAGTTCCTAACCCACTACGTGGGTGGACTTAAACCAAAAAAACCAAAAACAATGAATTTGTAGAGAATTGGTTGGACTACTGGGTTGAAGCGATCTCACACAATCACTAAATGGATCTAAATGTTATGACAATGGAAAGAAAAAATGTTTAGAATGATGAAAGATTGTTCTCGGCTAAGTCCGAGGAGGTTCGTTCATATATATATATATATGTTCCTCTCATAATTCAGTTATAAGTTTAGTTCTTCTAGATTTTAGTTTTTCCTTTCTCTTATTTTCGATCCCCCCTTCATGAAGTGTCTCTTCCATTATATAGTTCTATTTGAAGCATCTGGGTCCTACACTTGTCAATTAATTAGGGCTACCACTTGAGTACCTGTTTTATCAAACACCCTTACTGATCTTATTTGCATTGGGGCAGCCAATGTTACACTATTCAGGTGTATTTTCCACATTAATGCAGCCAGAAAATTAGCTACCCAGCATTTAATGCGGTAGTGGCAGCATTCCCTTCAGATATTTTAGGACATCTCCTTGCTCGCTATCTTGATAAGAACTATGAACCTTTGCAAGACTTCTTGGAGCTTTACCCTAATAGTCGGCCAATCTTTACAGACCTCAGCATTTGTCAGCCTAGGATGTATTTATCCTTGGCACACCTCTTGGAGCCATCGTGGTTAAAGTTGACCTCTATGCATCATACAGTCCTTTCTAATAAAGATTCCCCCTCCTCGGACAATCTCGTGTCCTCGGATCGAGCCATAAGCCCAATCATACAAACCTATGATGGACTCCCAGGCTCAATATCCCTACAATAGCCCCTCAAGATTCTTCTTTCTAACTCCTCTGGAGGAAAGGAGGATTTCAACATCATAAAGTTTATTTGGTATCCCTCTCGCCCCACTTCTGCTCATGGATGCACTATTATAACTGCTTAAGTCACGTTCCTGTCGCTTTGGCTTACGAGACACGCTCTTCATTTAATTCTGGCGGCCTCATGTTCCCCATGTTCTACGGTACGATGCAAATCCAACGACTGATGTCTTCATTGGATACCGAGCGGGAGTTTTCCTGCTTTTGGTTTCTTCCTCGATATAAATACCTTTCAAATTAACTTTTCTCCTTACTTTAGCATTCCATCTATTCTAGCACATATACTTTGAACCTGCATACTCTTTCTGCATACTTGTGTCCTTATAAATACTCACAGCTTGTCCGAGGACCCTCTCATTCTTCCAGTAAGTCCTCTCGAACTTTTCCTCTTTATTATTTTGTACTTTCTTCTTCTTTACGCCTTTTTTTCTTTTTTTTTTTTTTTTCTATCCTCGGCCCCACTTTCCTTCCTTGATTTTTTAGTGCTTCATTCCCTTTATAGAAATGGGTAGATTTAAGAGCTTAGTAGATTTCGAGGAGGATGTGGCGAGTTTTAGGGCTTAGTATAGGATCCCTCCCAATGTTAACCTCAGATATTGTGAGGAAGGGGAGCGGTTTGAGCGAAGGCAAGAAGGTGAGGTAGTGATCCCCATGATCACATTTATAGAAGGCAGCATGAGAATCCCAATGGGGATTGTTATGAGGGATTACCTTAGGTTCTTTTGTTTAGCCCCTACCCAATGTGCTCCCAACGTATTTAGGATATTAGGGTGCGTGGATGTCTTAAATGAGAAAATGGGATTAGGGTTAACCCACCACGATGTCAATTGGGTATACAACCTCTACTACTTGAAGGGGAAATGGTACTACATGAAGACGAGGAAGCCCAAAATTAGGCTTATAAGGTGCCTCCTTGAGTCCAGTAAAGGGCTAAATAAGGATTTCCTGATCGTGTCTGGGGAATGGCGGTATGGCCTTCCTTGCACAACGCAATAAGGGCAACCAGGTGTGGTTCTAGGAGTAGGACAAATAACTTGCTCTTTACATTGTTTTGGGTTTGCGCTATTTCGCTTTTAATGATTTGTACCTCACGATTTTTGCAGATAGACACACCACTGAGCCAAATTTCAGTTTGGTTAACAGGGAGGGCTTAGACAAAATTCTCAAAGTCGAGGTGTTTGTAAACAAGGACGACGGTCAGCTTCGAGCAGCTCACCTGATTCTCGGAATCACGCCCATTTCACGCGCCTTCCAAGCACCTAAGTGCATGATAAAGACCCACGATCCACGCTTATGTCGCATCAGCGTTGCTGCGGAAGGATTTCTTCTTCCTGAGGGCACTATAATTCTAGAGGCTACCTTCATCACCCAACCTATTCCTCTTCCTTCTTCAACCCCGGAGAGTGTCCAAGGTACAAATGATATACCTGAAGGTGTGTCAAAAGTAGGAGCCTCATCCTCACAACAAGCTACTGGTGTTGCCACCTCATCCTGTATTACCCAATCACAAGAGAAAGAGGTGGTAGAAGTGAACGATTCTGAGGACGAATTTGAAGTTTTCAACCAAGTTTTGTCCCCGAAACCTTCTTTTCTTGACCTCGGCCCACACTTCTCACCCCTAATAGACGAGATGGTCATTCAGCGCAAGTCTAAATCCAGCTTGCTAGATTTAATAGAGTCCCAGCCTGGGAAGGACGCGCTTGGGAAAGATGCGCCTGGGAAATCTTCCCATTCCAAACCTCCCACCCCTCCACATGCTCTACCCCCTCCCCAGTCGGCTGATCTAAAGAGGAAAAGAGATCAAAAGGGGAAGGATGTGGTGGTGGCTGGACAGACCCATTCTCCTCGTGGGGATGAGGTTCAAAGGGTTTCTAAGCAGGCCAAGACGGGGCAAAAAGGTAATGAAAGGAGGACTAACCATTTGCCTAAGCCCGCAGTCTGGCTCCTGGCTATAATGTTAGATGGGGAACCCTTGTTAAACGATGCATCTATAAGGGACTTTCAAGGTGGGAAGGCCGACTACGTGACCGATGCAGTGGAGCAAGCCCTATTGCTCCCCAGAGACATGGCCGAGCTGCGGTCCATGAGGAAGCATGAGGTCTTCCTTTGCCAGAAAAGATACTTGGCTATGGTATGACTCTACTTAACCCCTTTTTGACTTATCATTTATATTATGCATATATATGTATTTATTTGTTATTATTATTATTTTTTACAGGCTGTTCAAGCCACCTTTCGAGCAGAGGAAATAGTCAACTCTTGCCACCAACAGATGAAAAAGGATGAGGGGAGACGAAATGCTGCTGTGGAGGCCTTTCAAGCGGCTGAGAAGAGCCTCCAAGATGTGAAGAAAAAACTACAAGCGGAAGAAAGTGAAAGAAAATTTGCAGAAGCTGTCCAGAAAAATGCTGAGACCCAAAGGTTGCAATTGCGCAATGTTGAGGACCAGCTAGCCTTTTCCAAGAACCAGATTGTCGCGTTGAAGAAAAGGCTGGAGGAGGTCAAGAAAGCCAGAGCTCTGGCCGAGAAAGCCAAAGAAGAGGCAGAGAAGGCTAAGGATGAGGCTGAGCAGCAAGGGTATGAAGTTGGTGTGGCCGAGACTGAGGACACCCTTAAGGCCGAGGTTCTGGCCGTATGTAGGACTTACTGCACCTTGACATGGGTTGAAGCTTTCAACTAGGCTGGGGTTAAGGCTTCCTCTATGCTCAGGAAAGCAGAAAATATTTACTACCCTCCAGCCATACGCTCTTCAGTATCTTCGAACTCTAAGGCCGACTCTATGTCTTCGAAAGCTGATAGGGTTCAAGGAAATCCATCCGAAGTTCCCCCTGCAATTGATGCCACTGCCATGGGGATAGAACAGATTGAGGGTACTTCAAAGACAGGAGTGGCCAATAGAGAAGCCGTCCAAAGTTTTGAACATTCTCCTCCTGCTTCAAAGGATACCTCCAAGGAGCAACAAGCCTCTCAAAGTATGGAGTTGGTATTGGCCACTCTAACCATACCCCTATCAGAGGATCCTAAGGACAAGGTCGAAGTGCCCACCACGGCAGCAAGCACACAACCCTCCAAGGATCCCAAAGACAAACTTATAGTAAAAAGGAAGAAATAGATTATCCTCTTTTCTTTTTAGTTTGTTTCAGTTTTCCAGCTCTATATTTGTATTAATCTTATGCAATCCATCTACATTTGTCAGAGGTTTATTTGTTAATGAGACATGTAAATTTTCATCTTTATAATCTTAATGTCAATGTTATTTCCAAGTTAGCTTTTGCTTGTTTTAACATTTTGAGAAAAACTATGATGTATGACCTTATCTTGGTCTCCTAATCTATCTGAATGATAGCATAAATTTTACACATAACATGATTAACAACAAAATAAACGAAGACCATTTAGTCTGTCACTCTGGTAAAGAATAACCTTGATTTTAAGAATGCACACAATGCCGCCATATGCTTATAAGTTCACATTACCTTGCGCCTTACTTATTACCAAGCTTATAAGGTCAAAGAGGATACTTCAACTTCACACAAATACAAGTAGGCCAATAAATGCTTTAAGTGATGCTCATGAGCATCCACTTGGGATTCTTGTTATGATAGAGATCATTGTTATTTGGGATAATCATTTTGGATACTAGCATAGTTAATAAAAAATACAAATTTACTTTGAATATGTATCTCGCATAGTTTGTAATAATCAAAATTTTGCCTCGACATTTTGCAGTTCGAGGGAAAATGTTAATATGCCTTAAATATATGGTCCGAGAAGCGAAGCGAAACTTAAGGTTTGCTTTAACACTTTAGATAAATAACTGGAATATATTAATTTTCCCAAGGTGTGTGGTACGAGTAGCCAAGCATAACCAAGGTTCTGTTTGATGCATAGATAAGTGTCATGCAGTGTTAATTTTCCAAAAGCAGATGGTTCGAGGAACCAGGCATAGCTAAGGTTCTGTTTAACACTTAGATAAATAACTAAAAGATATCAATTTTCCCAAGGTATGTGGTCTGAGGACCCAGGCATAACCAAGGTTCTGTTTGATACTTAGATAAATGTTATACAGTGTTAATTTTCCTAAAGCAGATGGTTCGAGGAACCAGGCATAACTAAGGTTCTGTTTAACACTTAGATAAATAACTGAAAGATATCAATTTTCCCAAGGTATGTGGTCCAAGGACCTATGCATGACCAAGGTTCTGTTTGATACTTAGATAAATGTCATACAATGTTAATTTTCCCAAAGCAGATGGTTCGAGGAACTAGGCATAGCTAAGGTTCTGTTTAACACTTAGATAAATAACTGAAAGATATCAATTTTTGCAAGGTATGTGGTCCGAGGATCTAGGCATGACCAAGGTTCTGTTTGATACTTAGATAAGTGTCACGCAGTGTTAATTTTCCTAAAGCAGATGGTCCGAGGAACCAGGCATAGCTAAGGTTCTATTTAACACTGAGAATGATGGTTAAGCAGACAGAGAAGTACTATAACAGGCACAATGAAAACGAAGAAAAACTTGTATTAATAGTAATATCTTCTAAGATTATTTACATTCCAGGGACAAGGTACAGCCTTTTCCTCTAAATCTTCAAGATAATACGCGCCTACCCCAGCCACTGATGTTATACGATATGGGCCCTCCCGGTTGAGACCTAACTTCTCCCATGCTGGGTTCTTAGCAGTTCCCAAGACTTTTCTTAAAACCAAGTCTCTAATTACCAATGGTCTTAGTTTTACGTTGGCGTTATATCCCTGCTTGAGCTTGTGATGATAGTAGGCCAAATGGACCATGGCATTTTCTCTTCTTTCTTCAACTAGGTCTAAGCTCCTCCCCAATAATTCATCGTTACTACTAGGAGTGAAGGAACTTGTCCTTAATGTAGGAAATCCCGTCTCTAGAGGAATAATAGTTTCAGCTCCATAGGTCATAGAAAAGGAGGTCTCTCTTGTGGACCTACGAGGTGTAGTCCGATAAGTCCATAAGACGTGTGATAGCTCTTCCACCCATTTCCCTTTTGCATCGTCCAGCCTTTTTTTGAGTCTATTGACTATGACTTTGTTGACGGCTTCAGCCTGTCCATTCCCCTGTGGGTATGTCGGGATGGAATACTTATTCTTTATTCCCAGATCACAGTAGTATCTCCTAAAGGCTTTACTGTCAAATTGGAGTCCATTATCCGAGATAAGGGTATGCGGTACTCCAAACCTAGTGACAATATTTTTCCATATGAACCGTTTGGCGTCCACATCCCTGATGTTTACAAGTGCTTCGGTTTCAACCCACTTGGTGAAATAGTCTGTGCCGACCAATAAATACCTCTTGTTCCCAGCTGTCTTAGGGAAATGAGCTACAATATCCAACCCCATTGTGCAAAAGGCCAAGGACTAGACAAAGGATTAAGGACTCCCCCAGGTTGGTGAATGTTTGGGGCAAACCTCTAGCATTGGTCACACTTTTTTGCATAATCCTACACTTTTTTTGCATCTTTGGCCACCAGTAGCCTTATGAAAGAGCCCTATATGATAGAGACCTGCCCCTCATATGGCTTCCACAAATTCCATCATGTAACTCTTCCAAGATCAGCTTAACTGCTTCTGGGTGTACACACAGCAGATATGGGCCAGAGAAAGACCTTTTATACAACTTCTGGTCTTCGGATAGTCAGAACAGAGGAGCCTTTCTTCGCACTTTGTCAACCTCGGACTTATCTTCGGGCAAAACATCTTCCTTGAGAAACAAAATAATGGGGTCCATCTAGCTAGGACCCGCCTTTATTTGAAGAACATGAGCCATGGTTTTTTTTGCTCCTGTAGGTTTACATAAATCTTTTATAAGGATTATCCGAGGTAAACATTGTGCCGAGGATGTGGCCAGCGTGGCAAGAGAGTCGCCATGTGTGTTTTGACTTCTAGAGACATGTGATAAACAGAAAGACTCAAATTTAGACTGTAAATGTCTAACCTGGATTAAGTATTCTTGCATTCTAGGATCTCTGGCTTCCAACTCTCCTTGGACTTGGCCAACAACCAATCTAGAATCAGAGAACATTTCCACTACTTTTCCACCCATTTTTTGTACCATGATCATCCCTTCCAGCAGTGCTTCATATTCAACTTCATTGTTTGTAGCCGAAAAGCCTAATCTTAAGGATTTTTCGATCATAATCCTTTCCGGGGATATCAAGACCAGCTCCACTTTAGACCCCCTATGGTTCACTGCACCATCAACGTAAACCTTCTAGAACACCGGTTTTTGTGCGGAGATCATTCCAATTGATTTTTCATCCATGTTTTGCTCTTCTATCTTTTCTTCCTCCGGGGATTCAGTAAACTCGGCGACCAAGTCAGCAAGAACTTGACCCTTAACAGAGGTGCGAGGCATATACTTGATGTCAAAAGCCACTAGAATCGTACCCCACTTTGCAATTCTCCCTGTGTAATCTGCACTCCATAGTAGAGATCTAAGTGGGAGCTGGGTTAGGATGACCACTGTGTGTGATTGAAAATAGTAGGGAAGCTTACATGTAGCATGCATTACTGCCCAAATGGCTCTCTCCAATGGTAAATAACGAACCTCAGCCTCATGTAGGGACTTGCTCACATAGTAAACTGGCCTTTGCATGCCATTATCATCCCATATTAGCACCAAACTCACTGCGTGGGCAGCCACGATGATATAAGCAAATAACACTTCATCTACCTCGGGCCGAGACATGATGGGTGGCTGAGACAAATACTCCTTCAACTGTTGGAACGCTTGGACGCATTCCTTGGTCCATTCAAATCCCTTCCACTTATTCAATAACTAAAAGAAGGGCCTACATCTGTCTTCTGACCGAGAGATGAATCGGTTTAGTGCAACAGTCATTCCTGTAAACCTCTGAACTTCCTTAGGATTCTGAGGTGGTTGAAGATTGTTGATTGCTTTAATCTGATTAGGGTTTACTTCAATTCCACGATGCGTGACCATATAGCCCAAGAACTTTTCTGATCCAACACCAAAAGAAAATTTTGGAAGCATTAAGCCGAAACTTATACCTCCTCAAGATGTCAAAAATGTTTCCGAGGTCATCAACATGATCGAACTCTACCTTGCTCTTTACCACCATATCATTTATATAGATTTCTATGTTCTTCCCTAACTGAGGCTCAAACATCTTGGTCATTATCCTCTGATAAGTAGCCCCTGCATTTTTTAAACCAAAAGACATCACCTTATAATTATAATTTCTCGTGGGAGTGACAAAAGCTGTCTTCTCCTGGTCATCAGGAGCCAATGGTATCTGATGGTACCCTTGAAAGGCATCCAGAAAACTCATCCAAGGATGACCTACAGTCGCATCCACTAACTGGTCAATTTGTGGCATAGGGAAAGGATCCTTTGAGCAGGCCTTGTTCAAGTGCGTAAAATCTACACATACACACCATTTCCCTGTCTTCTTCTTTACCATCACCGTGGTGGCCAAGCATTTAGGGTAGAAGACCTCTTTGATAGCCCCTACCTGCTTAAGTTTCATGACTTCGTCCTTGACTGCATCCGAATATTCCTTGGATGAACGCCGAGGCGGTTGCTTCTTGGGGGTGACAAATGGGTTGACCTTCAGATGATGACAGATGAAGCTTGGATCCACTCCTAGAGCCCCATGGGCATTCTAGGCGAATACATTAACATTTTTCTTAAGAAATTCTGACAACTCCCCTTTCTCCTTAGGTGGTAGCTGAGCTCCAACTTGGAAGAACTTCCCCAAATCATCACCTATAGTAAATTTTTCTAAATCTTCGCACTTAGCTTCCTCGGCCGACCCCTTCATAGCTAGCTCTGAGGATTTTAATTGCTATAAACCCTCATTCACGAGGCCGAGGACTCTGTTATTTGCTGATGCAAGATTGCAGACACAAAGCATTGTCTAGCCATTGACTGATCCCCTACCAGTTCCTCAATTCGATCTCCTGATGGGTACTTCACCTTTTGATGTAGAGTTGAAGAAATAGCCTCTAGGATGTAGAGCCAAGGCTTGGCCATAATGGCCGTGTAGGGAGAGTACGCATCCACCACTATGAAGTCTACTTCCACTACCTCCGAGCCTTCCTGCATAAGCAACCTGATTTGACCCTTTGGGATGACAACCTTCCCATCAAAACTCATCAGGGGTGAATCATAGGCGGTTAGATCCTCGGGCTTTAAGTTCAGCCCTTTGTACAAATCAAGATACATGATCTCTGCACAACTGCTCTAATCTACCATCACCCTCCCCAGATTATAGTCTCCTATCATGAGGGTCACTACTAAGGCATCGTCATGTGGTTGAATGATCCCTCCTTTATACTCATCTGAGAAACTTAACATCGGCCGAATTTCCATTTTAGCCCTCTTCGGCCTTGAATTAGTATCCTCGGCAGGAAGCCGAGCCACAGACATCACCTTGGAGGGCTGTGATCTGGTCCTCCTGGGTGCTGCAAAAATTACATTGATCGTGCCTATTGGGGGCCTTGAAGAAGCACTTCCTTGCGTTTCGAACCTAGGTTGATCATCTTGCTCGTTGGGGCGGTACAGGAGGTGCTACAACTTCCCCTCCTTGACCAGTTGTTCCAGATGATTTCACAACATCCAGCAGTCTTCGGTGGTATGTCCCCGCTCCTGGTGATATTGGCAATGAAAACTTTGGTTGCGTTTCGAAGGATCTCCACTTATCTTGTTTGGCCATTTGAAATATGGCTTGTTCTTAACCTTCTCTAATACTTGTTACACCGGATCTCTAAACACAGTGCTTACCATTCGAGGAATTGCGGACTCAGATTGTCCAGTAAAATACCTTCGGGGTCTGTTGTTGTACCGATCCAACCTGAAATCCCTCCTATCCTGAGGGATAACCTTGCCCTTTCCCTTGTCTTGTTGTTGGTCTTCCTCAACCCTCTTGTACTTGTCAATCCGATTCATGAGTTGACGTATACTGATGACTGGTTTCCCCGTCAAAGACTTCCTTAAGCCATGATTAGTAGGTAGGCTGAGCTTGAAAGTGCTAATGACAACATCATCAAAATTACCATCTATTTCATTGAACATCTCCCAATACCTGTTCGAATATATCTTCAGGGTTTCTCCTTCTCTCATGGATAAAGACAACAAAGAGGCCAAAGGCCGAAGAGCCCTAGTGCACGTTATAAAGCGAGATCTGAACGCTTGAGTGAGCTCCTTGAAAGAGTCTATGGAGCTTGCCCTCAAGCTGTTAAACCACCTCATCGCCATAGGCCCCAAACTGGACGGGAAAACCTTGCACATCAAGGGCTCATTCTTGGAGTGTATGGCCATTTTCTGGTTGAAGTGGCTGACATGCTCCACAGGGTCAATTCTGCCATCGTACATACTGAAAGTGGGTTGTAAGAATCACCGAGGAAGTCTCCCTCCCTTGATCCAACGCGTAAAAGGCGACCTAGAAATCTGATTGAGTGCTTTGCTCATAGCATCATTCCCCAGACCAACCGAGGATGAATTTCTCCGTTTACGTTCATGATGATAGTCCTCTTCATGCGAGAAAGACTCGCTAAGGGGTGTCCTCGATCTGCGCTTATAGCTGACGTCCTTTTCTCCGCCAGAAGAAATGTCAGAATTAGATGGGGCTCGCTTTTGCCGTTCATGGCGCAAGCTTCTCTTCAAATAATCAATTTCCTTCTGCATGTTTCTTGCATTTTCCTCATGAGAGATGTGGCTTTTATCCTTTTCATGACTTCTACTTGTATGGGTAGTATGTACGCTTCCCTCCCGGTCTCTTTGCAGTTCAAGATCACAGAAGTGATCTTGACTTTGAGATCCCATAGACTCTGCTTGATGTGGACCTGAACCTGCCATTGCTGAGAGTTGTAGTCATTGAAACACCAGTAATTCCCACAGACGGCGCCAATTGTAAGGACCAGATTTGAGTTCCTAGCCCACTACGTGGGTGGACTTAGACCCAAAAAGCCCAAAACAATGAATTTGAAGAGAATGGGTTGGACTACTAGATTGAAGCGATCACACAATCACTAAATGGATCCAAATGTTATGAGAATGGAAAGAAAAAAGGTTTAGAATGATGAAAGATTGTTCTCGGCTAAGTCCGAGGAGGTTCATTTATATATATATGTTCCTCTCAGAATTCAGTTATAAGTTTGGTTCTTCTAGATTTCAGTCTTTCCTTTCTCTTATTTTCGATCCCCCCTTCATGAAGGGTCTCTTCCATTGTACAGTTCCATCTGAAGCATCTTGATCCTACACTTGTCAATCAATTGGGGTTACCACTTGAGTACCTGTTTTATCAAACACCCTTACTGATCTTATTTGCATTGGGGCAACCAATATTACACTATTCAGGTGTCTTCTCTACATTAATGCAGCCAGGAAATTAGCTGCCCAGCATTTAATGCGGTGGTGGCAGTCTTCCCTTCAGATATTTTAGGACACCTCCCTACCCGTTATCTTGATAAGAACTATTAACCTTCGCAAGACTTCTTGGAGCTTTACCCTGATAGTCGGCCAATCTTTACAGACCTCAACATTTGTCAGCCGATGATGTATTTATCCTCGGCACACCTCTTTGAGCCATCGTGGTTAAAGTTGACCTCTATACACCATACAGTCCTTTCTAATAAAGATTCCCCCTCCTAGGACAATCTTGTGTCCTCGGATCGGGCCATAGGCCCAATCATACAAACCTATGATGGACTCCCAGGCTCAATATCCCCACGTATATATATATATATATATATATATGAAAAAAAATATTAGATATTAAATTAATCTATTGTAATCACCCTAAAAAAATATTGAACACTCTAACTTGAAGATTATAATAATTTTGGTTCAGCAAAAATAAGAGTAATGCTACATTTCAACATTTTTACAATAATTTCACAATAAATCATAGGTCATTGGTAGTAAGTTGTTACTAATTCTAATTTGGACAATTCTCTAAAAACAATTATGGCCTCCCAAACATAATTTTTAACCCCTTAAACAAAAAAGAAAATGCCTTACATAACAACAATAAAATTAGCCAATAACAACCAAAATAATTCAAACAATAACAAGTGAAAAATTATTCAACAAAAAGCCTATTCATAAAAATAAATAAATAAAAATTTCTAATTATTCGAGTTTGTAACTCGTTCAAACCATTACTTAAAAATAATCTATAATTTCATTTTTTCTTAAATAATGGTATTAAAAGATAACACTGTGACTACTCTAAAAAAATTCCAAGAGTCGCTATTGTTGAGTTTTCCACAAAAAAAAAAAAAAAAAAAACTATGGAGGACTTTAATCCAATTTTGAGTTTACCTAGGACTAGGAGTATTTTAGTTTTGTAAATATGAAAATTATTGTGTGGGTAGGATTGATTACGATTACTCAAATAAAAATTTAATTAGGGAGGGTTTGAAAGAATTTTTTGCAATCATGGACACTCAATCTTGCTTGTCCAAAAAACACCACAGGTGATCTTTTTTTTTTTTTTGAAATAAAAAGCTTACTCTAACTTAATTTAATAATGTTTGTGTATGAAACTCTTTTTTAAAAACTTGAATCTTGGCTTTTTCCTTACAAGAACTCGTACTTGTACTTGAAAATTATTATTTTCATCATTTTAAAATAATAATGTTCTATTAAAAAAAATTTCTATAATTTGTTACTTGTTAACTTTTGTTGGGATGGATTTTCTTATTAGAACATGACAACAAGGCTGTAAAGGAGGGAATCTTCACACGGAGATGGTCTTGAGAGCAGATTGGGGTTTTCATTTTTGGGTGAGGACGAAAAAATTATAGAAATAGGAATAAAGAGGGCACTCAAAAAGCCCATCTCCGAAGCAGGCCGGCCTACAAAAGCTCTAAACTCAAAAGCAATCGTCAGACTCATTACCAAAACCCGCAACCCAATGAATTTGTCATCCTTTAATCTCTCTCTCTCTCTCTCTCTATATATATATAATTCATCCTTTAATCTCTCTCTCTATGTGTGTGTATATATATATATATATAACCGAAACTTTTGAAACTTTCACAATTTTTCACGTCAGTACAATATTTAAATAAAATTATCATTTTATTTAAATAAAATTATTTTTGTTTAGTCCAAACTTAACAAAGAATAAAACTTTATCTCTCTCACAAGTCCAACTTAAACTCAAACTTATCATTTTTTTAAAATTATTATTTTTAAGTCTAAACTTAACAAGGAATGCAACTCTATCTCTCTAACAAGTCTAACTTAAACTCAAACTCATCATTATCATTTTTTTAAAACAAAATTATTTTTATTCAGTCCAAACTAATATCAAACCAAAGCCTCTGAAGCTCTCATAATTTTCCATGTCAGCACAATATTTAAATAAAATTATGATTTTATTTAAATAAAATTATTTTTGTTTAGTCCAAACTTAACAAGGAGTGAAACCCTATCTCTCTTACAAGTCCAACTTAAACTCAAACTCATCATTTTTTTTTTAAATTTTTTTTAGTCCAAACTTAACAAGAAATGAAACTCTATCTCTCTAACAAGTCTGACTCAAACTCAAACTCAAACTCATCATTATCATTATTTTTAAACAAAATTATTTTTATTTATTTCAAACTTAACAAGGAGTAAATTTTATCTCTCTAACAAGTCTAACTCAAACTCAAACGTTAATTAAAAAAAAAAAAACTTGAATAAATCCTATATTAAGATTATCCGAAACGTGGCTTTATTTGGATAAATATAAAAGTCATCAACTATTGACAGGGACGGAACCAAGATTCGAAAATGAGGAGGGCCAAAGTATTAAAAAAAAAAATGGTATAGACCAAACTTAACTTAAGCTTGTTCGACTGCATTGTATTAATTAACATCATAATATATTCGTGGTAATTCTAGATTATTCTATAATGAACTATTACCAATTTTATATATGGTGATTTTTCAAAAATTTATTTGATGGATTTTAGAAATTGGGACATCAAACTAGACGTTGACAATACTGCATTTTCAATATGAGCTTCTAAATTATTTTGAATATTTCTTAATAAAAAAATCAAAATTGAACATTATTTTTCCATGATCTTAAAAAAAAAGGCAACAATAATTAATTATAAAGAATTTATCCTACATCTACCTAACCATTTAAATAATATTTTGACATAAGATTGACAAATTTCACTCATTTCTTAAAAAGTAACACTACCAAAAAATTTATTATAGCAAACTCATTATATAATTTTTTAATAAAAAATAAACATTATTATTACAGCAAACACAACTAAAAACATTTTAAAAAATAACTTAAAAAACATAACATTAACCATTTCACAGTTCACACCATGTGAACAGAAAATCATACATTTGATAATGCCAAATTTGTGCTTTACTTTTGTTGTCAATATTAGTTTGTCTACAAGTAATTCATGTTATTTTTGGAGCAATTGGGTTTCTTTGTGTGCAGATAATTCATATTATTTTTTGGCAGTTGGGTTTCTTTAGACTAGAATTGTACTTTATTTATTTATTGTTATTATCCAAAGGTTATTGTAATTATTATTCAGGCAACTGGGCAAAAGGGATAGAATAGAACATACACTTATGGATTTCATGAGCCAATTTATAATTTTTTTGGAGGGAGGGGGCCAAGATTTCATATTTTGGGGCAAAATGAAAATTTTCTTTGTGTACACACATACTAAGAATTTTTTTCCAAAATTTTGGTTTTGGGGGTGGGGGGATGCCCCCCCCCCCCAAGCCCGTGGCTAGGTCCGTCTCTGACTATTGATAACGTTCAACTTCTTAGGATAATAGAAGAATTCTATTGCAACTTCTTATACAACAACGTCGTAATTAAGATGCTTGGTAGGCATCATTATCATTTTTTTAAAACAAAATTATTTTTGTTTCGTCCAAACTTAATGAGGAGTGAAACTCTATCTCTTTAACAAGTCCAACTTAAACTTAAACTTTGCGAGGTTAATCATGAACATTATAAAAGCAATGCAAACCCCAATATTTTTTTTTTAAAGCCAAGTAGAGGTATGAGCTATTCTTATGTTATTTTCTTCTCCTCTACTTTGTTAGAAATAAAAATTTATTTTATGGTTTTTTATGTATTTTTTTAAAAGTAATTTTTGTACATGAACCAACAAACTCTCTTTAGCCGTTTTTTACAAGATAAAAATGCTTGCAATAATTGAAATTATTCTTTTGAATGTAACCCATCTTTCTTTTATATTTCTCTATTGTTTAGTCATAAATATTTTGTTTTGTTTCAATAATTTCTAAACAGTGAATAATCTGATTCTTTAATAGTTTTTGGTCTTTCAAGAAATGGCTTCTTCATCAAATTGTAACACAAATTGAAGTCACCTCCCTTCCTTGAGCCTCTTCTTCACCAACCCACTACCATAAATTCTCAGGAAACAAAAATATCTCTACTCTGCGTTTCTCTTTGGCGACCTTCAGTGCATTCCTGCTTTCTCTTTGTGTTTGTAAGTCCATCTCCTTTAATCTTTTAAGAACTTTGCTTCGTCTCACATACTTTTTTCCTAGTTTTCTCTTTTTGTTCCTTCCCTTATTGTAGAAAATTCCTTCCCTTTTTTTTTTTTTTTTTTTTTTTGAAATAGGGAAATTCAAACCTATGGTTGATACTCTTGAGAGTCTTAGAGAGTTTAGAAGGAAATACAACTTCCCCGAGGATGTTGAGGTTAAGTATTACCTAGAACTCAAGGCAATACTATCACGGGGAGAGGGCAAAGTGGTGATTCCACTTGTTGCCATTGTAGAGGGGGGGAGTGAGGATCCTTATGAGTAATTTGCTTACCAACTTTCTCCATCACTTCAAGATTTGTCCCGACCAATGTACCCCCAATGTGTTTAGGATAGTCAGTAGTGTAGATACCCTGAACAAAACACTTGGGTTGAAGCTTACCAAGCACGACATCAACTACATTTATAGCTTTCAGGATAGTAAAACCTCTGGGTACTATTTTAAAATTTGGCATGGGGAAGTGAGACTTATTTCTGGCCTACCGGACTTCGACAAAGAGACCGAGGGGGACTACTTGATTATCTCGGGGAACTGGTACCCTAGCGGAATCCACTGCCCCACTAGTGCGGGTAAAGTAGGTGGGTTGGCTTAATAGGATCCCCTATTTTTTCTATTTTCTACTGCCTCTAACCAGACTTTTCTCGAGTATCTATACTTATTTCATATGTCTATCCTTTTGGTTGTTTCTTTTTCAAAGGATCACGCTTTCAAGAAGAAAAGACAGCTAATCAACTCTACGGATCTGAATAGGTTGTTGAGATCCTCGATCTACCCCCACACTGACGGTCAATTGCATGTGGCCTACCTTATTCTCGAATACACCTCAGTGTACCGTAGTTTCCAAGCTGCAGGAAAAACTATCACTCTAAGGCAACCCCTACATCCTTACATGGACGTTCAGTATAAAGGGTATATTCTATCCCCTTCCGAGCATGTTTGCCAAGAACGGAGGTATCGTAGCAACTCCCTTTCTCCTTTCACTCACGAGGATTTAGGAGTGACCACTGCCTTTCCTAGCCCAGTTGAACGCCCTTGCCACCAATGGAAAAAGAAGATAGGCCACCTTCCAACTCGTAGCCCCTCTCCACCCCAAGTAGAGCTTGTCGTTCAAACTGCCATTCTGTTGGATGATTCTCCTACCAAGATATTGATTCAAAGGAGTGGGGTTACACTTGCACAGCTCCTAGCTACTCTAATTGTCCCAAGGACTCAAACTCCTCCAACTACTGCCCCCACTGCCAATGTTCTCAAAACTACCTAAGCTACTCCAACTGCCACAGTAGCAGCAGTTCTAGCCCGTGAAACTAGGACTGGAAGGAAACGCCCTCGGGGAGTGGGACAAACTCAAACTGCACTCAACTCAAAAAACTCCCCCCCTCCCCTAACCTTGGGGATGCCCGTGTCAATGTCGGGGGGCTCTTGCCTATACACATTCCTTCTTGGTGGACGAAGTTCCCCTTTCTGCGATTGACAGGGTCAGACCATGGAGGGAAGGTCGCATGGCGAGATTGCCGAGAGTGTTGGCAAGGCTTTCCTATTGCCTGAGGATATAAAGATTAGGCTAAATGGGATGATGACTCCCTCATTCTAAACATGAAAAGAGAAGCCATCTTGGTAATGAACTTTTGCCCTTCTTTGATTTTTTACTTTTCTCCACAAATAGATACTAACTATATTATCTGCTAGGGGTATCAATGCTCCGTGGTGATTGAGGAGAGGTACCTGGCTACCATGGCCAAGGCTAAGGAATTGTGCAATGATAATGAGGATCTTCTTAAGAAGATCTCAGATGTCATGAACAAAGTCTCGGAATCAAAGAGGCTGTGATCCGAGGAGGAAGAGAACACCAAGACCAACATGGAAAGAGCAGAGACCTTGGAGAAGGAGCTGTAGGAAGCGAGGAAGATGCTAGTAGACAAAGATGCCTAGCTGAAAGGTTATGAAGTAGCTGATGATGCTATGCTCTAGGAAGCCTACTACCAGGGTCAGTACGACCTCATCGCTACTATTAAACCTGTGGTTCAACAGAAGCTTTCAACCTACTTTTCCAAAGGATGGACTGCTGCCCTAGATAAGTTATAGGCAGAGGCTTCCTCTTCCCTTAGGGTTGAGAGTAATATACCAATCCCTGAGGAGTTGGTCATCATTCCAAATCCTGAGATCCAAGCAATCATTAATGATGAATCTCCTATCCGTGAGGTTGAAGGGGCTAGACCTGTTTGTTTCTATGGAAGTTTTAATTTTGCTTTCTGTTAGTGACCCTAGAGTTTAACTAAGGCACTCAGTTTAAAACCCACCCGAACAAAGATAGGGTCTAGTACCACAGGGTTTGTTTTTACGCTCTTAAATTTTCCAATTGTGCCTTCGTAGGACTTGTTACTATTTACTGAACTTTGACAAAATAGCATTATGATTCATACACACCTTACATTATAATCAAAAGTAATACTTCTTCAAATTAAAAATATTTCATGGCCTTGCCATAGGTCTTTCATCCAAATCTTCTAGCTAATAAGCACCAACCCCAGCAATGGATGTGATCCTATAAGGCCCCTCCCAAGTCGGGCCCAGCTTTCACAAAACTTTCCTCAGCATCAAATCTCCTTGAATGAATTCCCTATTTTTGATTCCTTTGTTGTATCCTCGGCAAATTTTTTATTAATAGTTAGCCAGCCTTACCAATGCCACATCTCGGCTTTCTTCTATCAGATCCAAATGCTTGTAGAGTAATTGATCATTTACTTTCACTTGAAACACGTCAGTTCAAGAAGTAGGGAGCCCAATTTCCACGGGTATTACTACTTCTACCCCATATGTCATCGAGAAAGGAGTCTCTTCTGTGGAGCGCCGTGGGGTGGTCCGATACGCCCATAGCACACTCAGAAGCTCTTCCGCCCATCGACCCTTTGAGTCATCCAGCCTCTTCTTCAGACCATTTACCATGGATTTGTTGGTAGCTTTTTCTTGAGTGTTGCTTTGTGGATAAGAAAGAGTAGAATACCTGTTGATAATCCCTAATTTCGAGTAATAGCGCTGAAAGGCTTTGCTATCAAACTGCAATCCATTGTCTGATATAAGACCCTTGGCATACCAAACTGCGTCACAACATTCTTCTAAACGATCCTCTTCACATCAGTATCCCTGACATTGGCAAATGGCTTTGCTTCCACCCACTTGGTGAAATAATCTCTTCCAACCAAGAGCCATCTTCTACTTCCTGTGGCCTTTGGAAAATGTCCCACTATGTCTAGCCCCCACTGGACAAAAGGCCATGGACTGGATCTAGGGTTAAGAGGACCCTCGAGCTAATGAATGCTTGGTGCAAACCTTTGGCATTGATCGCATTTTTTAGAGTACTCGAATGATTGTCTCTACATATTTGACCACCAATACCCCTGAGTAAGGGCTCGATGAGCCAATGATCAGCCTCCTGCATGACTTCCACATATTCCTTCATGCAACTCTTCTAAAATTGTTTCAACTGCCTCGGGATGCACGCATAGCAGGTAGGGCCCTGAATATGATCTCTTATATAACCTCCCTTCCTCGGATACCCAATACCGTGGAGACCTACATCTGATCCGCTTAGACTCTTTCTTATTCTCGGGCAAAATCTCGTTTTGGAGATAAGTTATTATTGGATCCGTCCGACTTACGAACGGATGTATGCTCAGCACTAAGTTCTTGTTAGAAGGAGTTAGGTTGGAGAAAGGTAAAAGTTCAACCTACACCATCCCGACCTCCTTCAAGTAGCCCATCATTCTTTGGTCCTTAGCTTCAAACTCACCTGTGATCTGACTAACAACTAACCATGAATCATAATATAGCTTCACCCGGCCTGCCCCTACTTGCCTAGACATTTTGAGCCCTGCAAGGAGAGCTTCATACTCTGCCTCAGCGTTGGATGCAGAAAAACCAGTTCGAATGACTTTTCTAGTCTAATTCCTTCCAAAGAAATAATTATAATTCCAACTCCTACTCCTCGGCAGTTCGACGCTCTTTCCATATATACCTACCATATGTCTTCCCGAGGTCCCACTGTCTTGCTTCCCTCTATTTGCAAAACTTCAAGTTGCTTAGGTGTGAATTCCGCAATGAAGTCTGCTAAGACTTGCCCTTTGATAGAGGTTCGAGGCCTATACTGAATATTAAAAGCTCCCAAAGAAGCCCCCTATTTAGCTATTCTCCCCGTGAAATCTAACCTTTTGAGCAATGCTTGTAAGGGGTGTTTAGTCAGAACAATTACTGTATGGGCCTGAAAATATTGGGGTAATCTCCATACAGCATAAATTATTGCCAACGCAGCTTTTTCTAAAGGGAGATACCGCATTTCTGCTTCCACAAGAGTCTTACTGACATAAAAGATTGGCTTTTGCACTCCCTGATTCAATCTCAACAGAATAACACTCATTGTATGATCAGTCACAACCAAATACATATAAAATGTTTCTTCGGGCACTGGCCTTGACAAAATAGGAGCCCAGGCTAAGTACAACTTTAGCTCCTCAAATGCCTGCTGGCACTCATCCGTCCACTGAAAGCATTTCCATTTCTTCAACAATTGAAAAAAGGGTTAACATCTATCTGCGGACCACGAAATGAACCGATTAAGAGCCGCGGTCATCCCAATAAGTCGTTGGACCTCTTTAGGGCTCCAAGGAGATTTTAGACTTTACAAGCTACAATATGATCTGGATTAACTTCTATACCCCGATGGGTCACCAAGTAGTCTAGAAATTTCCCCAAGTTGACCCCAAAGGCACACTTTGAGGCATTCAACTTCAAGCGGTGCTTCCGCAATGTCTTAAAGGTTTCCACGAGATCAGTGAGGTGATTCCCCACGGCCGTACGCTTTACTACCATGTCATCAATGTATGCTTCCATATTCCTGCCCAATTGCTCTTTGAACATTTTGGTTACCATTTTCTGATAGGTAAATCTGCATTTTTTAACCCAAATAGCATGACCTTATAGTGAAAATTACTAGAAGGGGTTATAAAAGAAGTTTTCTCCTGGTCCTTATGGGCCAAAGCTATCTGGTGGTATCCTTGGAAAGCATCAAGAAAACTCATCTTAGTGTGCCTAAACATTGCGTCAACAAGTTGGTCTATTTTTGGCACAGGAAAAGGATCCTTAGGACATGCCTTGTTTAGGTTTGTGAAGTATACACATACTCTCCACTTCCTATTCTTTTTCTTTACTACCACCATATTAGCTAGCCACTCGGGATAATAAATCTCCTTGATTGCCCCAACCTCCTTAAGTTTGTCCACTTCTTCCCTCACTGCTTTAACATGTATATTCGAGGACCCCTAAGGCTTTTGTTTCATTGGTGGACAACGAGGGTCAACATTAAGTCGATGACAAATAAAGTCTGGATCCACCTCGGGTGCTTCATATATACTCCATGCAAACACATCTAAATTGTTTATTAAAAACAAGATTAATTCAACCTTTTCCAACATAGGAAGATTAGCTCCTACCAGGAAATATTTATCCTCGAGGTTAATATGTATCTTCTCCAGTTGCTCATAGATATCCTCGAGTAGGGTCTGTAGTTGCTACAAGGGCTTTGTTGACCTAAACTCTGCCTCCTGCTTATGCCCCATAACAGCTATCTGGCATTTTCAAGCCATACATTGGTCTTCGCGTACTTCCACAGTGCCCCACTCAGTTGGAAATTTCACTTTTTGATGCAACGAAGAAGGTACTGCACCTATGGAATGGATCCAAGGACACCTGAGGATTGCTGTATACGGGGAGTATGAATGCACCACTATAAAGTGGACAATCTCCTCTCGTCCTTCCACCTCCATAGGAAAGGCCACCTGCCCCGCTGGCATAACAATGCTCCCATCAAAGGCCACCAAGGGATTATCATACTTTGCCAGATCATCAAGAGTAAGTCTCAATCCCTCATATAGGTCTAGGTACATTATTTCTACCTCATTTCCCTGATTTATCATAACTCTTTTAACATCGAAGCCCCCAATCCACAGCGTAACTACCAGGGCATCTTCATGGGGCTGAATAGTATCCCTAAGATCTTTCCCTATAAAGTTGATACTTTCATCCTCCCATCGACTTTTTTGTGTACGGGTCCTTCCAAATATATGTCAGAAGCCGAGTTCACAGTCAGCACCCTAGGTGGTGTTCTCATAGTCTCCACTTGTTTCCTAGCTGAATGTATTACCCCTATGAACCACCAAGTTGGTGTTGAAGTTCCTGGGGTGGTTCCCCCTTTTAAGTCCCGCAGGCGTTAATCTTCCTGAACTAGGAATTCTGTCAAATAACCTGCTTTCTCTAGCTGACGCAAGTGGTCCTTCAGAGTTTGGCAATCCTTAGTTGTATGTCTGCGATCTCGATGGTATGAATAGTAAAGGCTCTGATTCCTTCTGGTGATATCCCCACTCATCTTGTTCGGCCAATGGAATATGGCTCAATCTTTATCTTTTCCACAATTTGGTAGACAGGTTCTTTATACAATGAGCTAACCATTTCCGTCCTTTGTTTCTGAGCTTGGGGGAAAAAATCCCTCCGAGGTCGAGGGGCTTGATCTGCTTTAACCTCTTTCTTTTCTTTTACGGGTACTTTTGCTTTAGCCTTATCTTACAACTGATCATCTTCCAATCTCTTGTACTCCTCTACTTGTTCCATCAATTTGTTCATATCTGTGACTAGCTTTAAGGCTAGTGAAGCCCTCAAGTCAGAATTGATGGGAAGGCCCACCTTAAAGGTACTTGCAGCGATTCCTCCATTATCTCCCTCAATCTCATTATACAATCCTTAATAATAATCTAAATAAGCTCTAAGGGTTTCACCTTCCTTTATTACTAACGAGAGAAGAGAGTGTTGATACCGTATTTTTTCTGCCCTCAATTTGCGTGCCAGACCCTGAAAAACCCAAAAATATCATTTTCTCTCCATGGGGTCACGAGAACATATATAATGGCATGACGCAACCCGTTCGAACACTTGAGCACTCAAAGTACATTTTTCAGCCAAGATGACCAAAATGCCCCTAGTCAACCTTAGGTTGATTGAAGGTCTAACAAGGTCAAAATCCTCAGAAATTTTTTTTTCATGGTTTTATATCAAACTGGAGCCCCTCGGAGATTTTTAGCAACTTTGACCAAGTTTGACTTGGAGTTGACTCTCGATGGGCTCTAGAAACCTTAATCTTGATTTGGTCATCAAAACAGGTTGAGACCAATGCCATTGCGAAAATAATCAAATTCTTATTCCAAAGACTATTCATGGGTCAAAATTGGAGTTAAAACGGTTGAGATATTGAGAAAACCGTGAAAAACGTGTTAGCACAGTTCTTGAGGTCATAACTCTTGATCCAGCTGTTGGAATTTTAATTTTTTTAGTTTTCTAAAAACTAGACATCCAGAGCTTTCCCATGATACTAAGATCACCTCAATCAGAGTCCAAAAAGACCTCCAAATGTGCGTCCAAAGTCAAAATTGAAAAAGTGCATGAGGACGAAATTGCTGACGTTAGCCGAGCCCAACCCGACGCACCTTGTAGGTGCTCTAGGCCCCGAAAATCATACCAGGGCCTATAAAAGGCTCCTGGTAGCTCAGATTGAAGGGGAGACATTTTGGGAGTTGTTTGGTCATCTTTCTAAGCATTTTTTTCTCTCTTTTCTCACCATATTTCTCTCCCAAAAAACACAAAAATGTATCAAAGTTTCTTGATTCTTCTCTCTTTTCCAAAAAAACAAGGTAATGTTCATACCCTCCATTTTCCTCTCCTTGGTTCTATACCTTGGATTTGAGGTATAGGGGTATGGATGTAGCTTTTTAGCTACAATCCATACCCTTTTTCCTATAAAGCTTCATCAAACTTTTTATACTTTCTTTTTTCTTGAATAACATGATTTATTGCTTTCTTTAGCATGTTTCTTGCTTTATTTGTGCTTCTAGCTTAAATCTCCTTGCTTTTTATGCCTTATGCCATGTTTTATGCTTGGATCTACATTTTCCATGTGGTGCTTGTGTCTAGATCTACAAGTTACCATGCTTCCATGTTTATGGCTTGATTTACATGTTCTATGTTAGTATATATGCCTATCTCCATGCTTGTGCCTAGGTTTATGGGTCCCTATACTTGCTTTCATGCTTTATGCCATGCTCACATGTCTAGACCCATGTGTTTATGCCTATGTTTACATGTCTATATGCTTAGATCCTTGTCTTCACATGTTTATGTGTTTGGATTCTTTTTTCACATGCTTAGATCTACATCCTTACATGCTTATATGTTTAGATCTACATGTTTTCATGCCATATGCCGTGTTTTCATGCTTGGATCTATCTTTTTCTTGTATTGTTGTTTAAATCTACATGCTTACATGCTTGATATCACATTTTTGGCCATGCCTTGCTTAGATCTACATTTTTACATGCATGTTTCTATGCCTATATGTCTAGATCTATTTTTTCACGTGCTTGCGTGCTTAGGTCTTCTTCTCTATATGCTCTATGCTATTTCCCATGTTAGATCAATATGCTTGCATGCTTCTTGCCATGTTTATGTGTTTAGGCCTAGGCTTTGTTTGTCATGCCATGTGCTATTGTAGCCCTTTTGTTCCTTTTATTGCATTTTCTTGTGTTTTGGCCTAATGGTCAAGACCCGATCTAGACCCTATGGTCTTTGTCATCGTCCATACACCAAGGCCCCTATCAAAGGGTTTGGATTATCCTATTTGCATGTCTATGCTTGCTTGCTTCTATGCTTGTGCTAGCCTCTTTAGTTCTAGGCTTTGCCATGTTCGGCGCCCTCCGCGGGCTTGACCTTGTGTGGTTACATCCGACACCCATGAGGCCTTGTTTCGATGTAACCATTTGGGAGGCATCTTCGAATGCCGGGTTGCTCCGTGCGTACCCTTCCATTTTCCGCTTCGCGTGATGCTATGCTTACCATGCTTGTTTGTGCCACTCGTTGGCTTTCTATGCATCTTTACACGCTTGCTTACATGTCCATGCATGAGTCTTGCTTGCTAGTGTGTCATCCATGCTTCAACACAATGAAGTTATGGACATTCGATCCAAACCTACATTTGTCCTTCGCGGACACCACCTTTTGTTTGCTTTCTTGCTTCTTTGCTTGCCATGTCTATCATGCTTATCTGCTTTATGCCTCTTTCCTTATGTTTTTTGCATCTTTTCCTTTCATTGCTTGTTTGCTGGTTTCTTTTCTTTGCCTTTGTATGTACATATATGGAGCGAGGAGGCATGGAGCTAGGGCACGATCTCCCAGGCGCAAGCAAAAGGGGTGAGGATGTGAGCATGTGGATATAAGCCAAGCGGCTATGTTCAGTAGATTTAGGGGTCTAGCCTCTCCCATTTGGTTATGTACTCTTTTAAACCCCCTTCCTTCCTCCCTTCTTTCTCTCTTAGATGAGTTGTATTAGATATATCATGTCGTGTACCATTCATCCTCATCTCTAGGGCATGGCGTCCCAAAATCATGTTTTTACTGCCAATCTCCAAAAATTAAGGTTTTGTCAAAACAAAGGACTATCCTTGGATAGGCGTTGTGGGGTGCCTAACACTTGCCCTACATGTAACTAAACTTCCAGACTCAAGAATCAAGATTTTTTCCATCCATATTAGATTAGGAAAAATGCCATTTTTCTTAGCCTAGGATTGGTAATAAAATCAACTAGAAATAGTTGACCAATCACACCATAGAAAAACCCAATGATTGGTGGTGACTTCATTTACCTTTGTTAATCACTTAAAATTTGGCCAAGATTCCCACCATACCTCCAAAGGTAGACCAACCTTCCTCCCCTGAGAGAGAAAGCACCCAAAAACTCTACACGAACCACACCATTATTGAGAGGGGCCTTTAACGGGCCTCGCACGTGTAGGAGCGTCGACACGGCGGGTGGTCGAACAAAGGCCCAACGATAGTTTTCTAGCCGATCGAGGCTCGAGTTTTAACAGTAAGGCAAATGGTTTTGGGGTCCTACTACACGTCACAAACCTGACCCTGAATGCCCTAATAAGCTTGTCATAACCTCGGATGGCCCCTTTTTCTAACCCATCAAACCATCTCATAGCTACTGGACCCAAGCTAGAAGGAATAATTTTACACATCAGGGTCTCGTTTTTAGAGTATATGACCATGCTTTGATTGTAATGACTGACGTGCTCCACAGGATCCGCTTGCCATCATAAATGGTGAAAGTTGGCCTAGTAAATCTCTTAGGTAGGTATGTTTTCTCTATCTCTTCCGAGAACGGGAATTGAGATATTTGATGTAAAGCCTTACTCATGGCATCCTCACTAGTAACATGCAGCGTCGTAAGGACTCTAGAATGATGAGCTAGCCCTTTAAACTCCCTATCCTGCCCTTCCCTTCTACTCTTATGAGGAGGTAGAGTAACCATTCTCTCCCTGGGGGAGTTTTCTCTCGTTCCCTATGAGGAGGGGGTGATCTCCTATCCCTTTTCCGATTCCTATCGCCCACTCCACGCTCATCTCTTCGGGAGTGACTGGGTGCTGGACTCAGTCTTCTTTGATGAAGCAGCTTCTTGTCTTTGCGGCGAAGCAATTCTTTGTCCTTCTCCGTATTCCTTTGTAATAAGGCCACTTGCTTCCTCAACCTTTCCACCTCTATATCCCTATCTGTGTAGGATGGGCCCTGGGTTGCCACTGAGTCTCCCTATGAACTTCAGACCTCACACATTGATCCACATGGACAGATTCTTCCAACATACTAGGCCGTTCCAGATGAGCAGGACTGCTCCGTGTTTTGTTGGCCATGGTCCCAGACAATCCAACTCTTGAGTCTTCTGCTTGGTAGAGTGATTCCCATAGATGGCGCCAATTGTAGGGACACAGAATTTGGCCCTCCCTCCCTCCCCCCCCGTCCCCCGAGGAGCTCACCTCGAAATTCTTCTTTAGTAATTCACACAGCTTAAATATAAATAAACAACAAGGAATTAACACTCTACAATGGGAAGCACAAGCAGCAGATATCTTTGACCATTCATGTAGTGATTACAATTACAGATATTAACATAGGAAACTTTTCGTTCCCGTGACCACATCCTTAGTATTACTCTCTCTTTCTTTCTATTTTTCTCTCCCTAGGTAGTTTTTTCTGATCCCTCTTTACTTTACCTCTCCTCTCCCTTTTATAGGTTAAATCCTTGCTCTTATCACCACAGCTGTCTTGTTGCCTACCAGAGCCTCAGGGATATTTTTCTTAGTTTTATTAGATTCCTCCCCTCCATTATCCTAGAACTCTGACTTTTGGGGGTTGTTATCACTATTCAGGCAATCTAACTTACATTTAATGTGGCAGGAGTGAGGTAAGAACCTTATCACTGATGTGGAGGTAAATATCTTCAACCTTCTTGTATGTACCTGAACCTTCCCGTGGTTCCAAGAATCTTTTGATAATCACACGTGGTCCACCCCCGCCCCATACCTAGGATAAAATGGCACCTTATGATCTCCACGGGAACTAATCTTTTGCGTAACTCATTTTTTCCGTGATACTTGGGGTGATCCAGCTATTCTCTTTTTGTGTCCCAATTCTTTCCATGATACACAAGCCAGGCACAATCCTTTCCCGTGGCCCATTTCATTTTTGGGCTTTAATTTGGATGGGGATCTTTCCACTCCCCACAATTACAATTAAGGTTCTTCGTAATCGCTTATAAAATCAAGATTTACTCAGTAAACATCTGATGTGGGACTTAATAGAAGACCACACAAACACACTCTTATATGCTCCCCCAATTAAATTCATAACTTTCTTAACAAGGTTCGCATTGACTAGTCCTATAGCCTATAGCTTAACTTCATTAGTCCTTTTAGAATTTAGTGCAAACGTAGTTAGCATAAATGTAGCTAGTGTTTTCTTCAAGTTGTGACAATAATATCAGTACCAAAGCCAACATAGTAACACCATTTGACTTGGGGATATTACAGAACAACGTGGATCTTGATGAAGATGTTGGAAAATTAATTGGAGGAGATTGTATACTCTAGATTGTGTTGATTTGATTGGAATGGATTTATATAAATGTGTATTGTGTGGGCATGTGCTATGTCTCAAATAAGGTGTTTACTCGGTGGATCTTGGTTATATAACTAATTATGAGGAGTCACGATTACAACTTTACTAGTCTTTTTAAGATATATATTATAGATTTAGCTAGTGCTTTAATTTCTTAGGCTGTGACAATTCCACATGAAGAAAGCACACTGTACAATATATATCACTTACCCCTTCTTCCTTTTTTTTTTTTTTCTAAATCTATGACGTACGCTCGGTTGCTCTTTATTATCAAATCAAGGCATCAATTAGCTTTTTGGTATAGATAAGAATTAAATCTCAGATCTCTTACTCAACTATAAAAGACTTTACTAATTGAGCCAATTAGAACCCATTATATGTCACTTACCTTGATGCTCATAGTACAAGTACAATTTGCACAATGTGCATGGCTAAATTTTTATTATTACAACAAAAAATATAATGAATGATTAAAAACTATTTAAAAATTAATGAATTTGATGTTTTTGATATTTTAGAAACTTTCAGTAATAAAATTATAATTGTAGCAGTATAACAGCATTACGAGACTTTAACAAACTAATTCACTTAAAATAAAATATATTAATAATTTTAATGTACTTATAGTATACAGATATGGTGAAAACATGTCATACAATTTATAACATTTAGGGTACATTTGGTATGCTGTAATAACTCCTGTAATGGAATAATTATTCATATGTAATAGCAATTCGGTCATTTGGTTGCATCTTTATTACATGAATTAGTTATTACATTGCAATAACTATTCTTTAAATTGAAGAATAGCTATTCCTCTTTAAAATGGATGTAATAGCTATTCTTTAGTGTATATAATAAGTTTTAAAATTAATATATTTCTAAAAATATATAGTTTTTTTTTTTTTTTTTTTTTTTTTTTTTTTTATATATATATCATCTTTTACAAGCTTTCCATTTGTAAGCACTCACAGCAGTGGTGCTATATTGGTATATTGGTATTTTTTAGCTCCTCAAACACTAAAAAGCATGCTCTAGCAGTGGAGCTAAATCTATTTTTTTTAGCTCCATTGCTACAGTGGACACCTATAGATAGATGTACACTGTTCATGAGAGCTAAAAAAAAAAAATTTTACTCCCCTTTTCATTAAAATAATATTTATTTTCTCTTTCCTTTTCTCTTCCCGTTTCACAACTCATCTCTCTCTCTCTCTCTCTCTCTCTCTTTTACATTACTTCCATCTGCTCTCTCATACTAAAGCTCCTTTCTCTCATCTCATAGATCAGGTCCTGCCCTTGCCGCCGCCGGTCACGCCCTTACCTCCGCAAGTCACGCCCTTGCCGCCGCCCTTGAATCCATCTCGCCCAGTCCTCCATCTCACCGCTTACCCAATGCTGATCCAAGCTCTATTGTCGACCCGAGCTCCATTGCCAATCCAAGCTCCATTGCTGACCCAAGCTTCATTGTCAACTCAAACCATCTCTCCCACCATGTATGAGTTCAGACTTCTCTGTGGGTGGCTGGGCTGTGGGTGGGTTTGTGGGTAGATCGGTGTGTTCGTGGTGGTGGCTCAGGTAGGTTTCGTGGTGGTGGGTGTAGGTGTTGCCTGGTGGGTTTGGTGGGTGTGGGCTTGGTTGATTTTTTTTTTCTTTGTTGTGGGCTGTGGTGGTGGTGGTGGTGGTGGTGGTTGTGGTTGTGGCTGTGATAGTTGTGTATAGTGAATATATTATTTTATTGTAATGAGATTGATTATTTTATTGTAATAGATATATTATTTTATTGTGATGTTTATATTATTTTATTGTGTTGAAAGTTAAAATAGATCCACTACTGCAACATGTATAGATAAAATAGATAAAGCAACTTTTGGTGGAGCTAAATAGCTAAATTTTTAGCTCCACTGCTGTGGATGCTCTAACAACCAAACTTATGAATAGTAACTGTAGGGACTCAAATTGTCTTGGACCTTGGACAATAAAATTTGTAGAGTGCGGGCGTAAGAGCTAGACCCAGTAAATAGAGAAAGACGTCGTTCTGGCGCAGCAGGAGGAATTCCCAATGTAGTAAGGGACGGATGATCTCTCTCTCTTTTCCTTAGTGGTGTCTTTTTTGCCTTGCCTCCCCTCCGAGCAATGCGATACGGACAGTATTCTTGAGGGACAAGACCCTGTCCTTCCCGGGGCCGCAAATATAACGTTTATGGTTCCCAGAGGGACTCCTGAAGAGGCATTCCCTCTCAACGTCTGCCCTGCCTGGCCTCCTTGGGCACTGGTGTGGTGCAAAAGGTGGGTCAACCTCCCTTCTCGGACTAGCTCCTCCAAGTGGTCCCACAAGTTTCTGCAGTCCTCAGTTGCATGCCCATGGTCTTGATGGTACTGACAGTAGAGGTTTTGGTTGCGTTTCGCAGGATCCCCTGCCATCCTATTGGGCGCTCTGAAGAAAGGCTCGTTTTGTATTTTTTCTAGAACCCTCTGAACTGGTTCTCAGAACACAACGTTGACTGCTTGTGAATTTGCGGATCCCGACTGCCCCACAAAATCTCTCCGAGGTCGATTGTTATTATACCGATCCTGCCTAAATTCCCTCCTCTCCTGAGGGATCACCTTGGCCTTTCCTCTACCCCGTATCTAGTCTTCCTCTATTCTCCTAAACCTGTCAATCCTGTCCATAAGCTCTCGCATACTGATAACAGGCTCATCAGTTAAGGAACGCCTCAGCTCATGGTCGATTTGAAGGCCCTCCTTGAAGGTGTTAATAGCCACCCTATCGTTGGTTCCCTCTACCTCGTTATACATCTCCCAGTATCTGTCAGAGTATGCTTTCAGGGTTTCTCCTTCTCGCTGAGACATGGATAATAACGACCCTAAGGGCTGAACAACCTTTCTGCAGGTGATAAAGCGAGCCCCAAAAGCTTGGATGAGTCTCTCAAAGGAATCAATAGTGTTCTCCTCCAGGCCGTTGAACCACCTCATCGCCACCGAGCCTAGGCTTGAAGGAAAAACCTTACACATCAAGGCCTCGTCTCTAGAATGAATGGCCATCCTCTGATTGTAATGGCTAACATGCTCCACCGGGTCCGTCTGACCATTATAGATGGTGAATGTAGGTTGGTGGAACCTCCGAGGGAGGCTTGCGTCCTCTATGCGTCGTGTGAACGGCGACTTGGAGACTTGGCTCAGCGCCTTGTTCAAAGCCTCGTTCCCTAAGCCCTGCTGAGGTGGACTTCTATACGTCCGTCGACTGTAACGCTCTTTATCGAGGGAAAAAAGCTCACTGGGCGGGGTTCTGGACCGTCGCCGGTAACTCGTATCGTCTGACTCATCAGAGGCTTGCTTCGCTTCCTTATTCGTTTGCTTCCGTCGCTCGTACCGTAATTCCCTTCTTAACATATCGATCTCACGCTGCATGTCCTTGCCATCCTTCGCATGGGAGACATGGCTCTTCCTTCGAGTCCGGCTTTTCTCCGTATGGGTTGTTCGCACGCTTCCCTCGCGATCTCCCCTTCGTTCACGGTCCATCAATGGTGTACCATGTTGGGGTCCCCTAGACTCTGCCTGGTGTGGACTAGTGTCCACCTGCGGTGGTGCTCCTTCTGCCATCAGCTGTTGCACTTGTCTTTTTCTACGGTCGGATCAAGCTCTCCCCACAGACGGCGCCAATTGTAGGGACTCAAATTGTCTTGGACCTTGGACAATAAAATTTGTAGAGTGCGGGCGTAAGAGCTAGACCCAGTAAATAAAGAAAGACGTCGTTCTGGCGCAGCAGGAGGAATTCCCAATGTAGTAAGGGACGGATGATCTCTCTCTCTTTTCCTTAGTGGTGTCTTTTTTGCCTTGCCTCCCCTTTTTAGAGCATTTCGATTTCCTCTTATATACTACTTTTCCGGTTCCTTTCCACCGTACACGTGTAAGCTCCCTTTTGAGATCATCTTTCTGTCCCATCCAGCACGTCCCGGATCCTCCGCTTGGTGGTTGTAAGGCTGCTTGACTGTTGTTCAGGTATCACCTCCACATTAATGCAGCCAGAGAGTTAGGTGGGGTGCATTTAATGTGGAGGTAGCAGCTTTTTAGGAGATATTTGTTACCTTTTTCGGTTCCTTCTTTGATCAATATTTATTTAGTCTAGTTTGCATGTGACTTTGCAAAACTCCCTGTCAACTAAAGTAGTTACGCCCACGTCTAGAGCTGGTTTGAGGGATGGATCTCGTCCTCGGACAGGAGAATATCCTCGGACGGAGGATTTATTCTCGGACGAAAGAGTATCCTCGGACGGGTGAATGTATTCGGTTTGGGCCGTTGGGCCACAAGCCCATTTTTGTGTATTCTGTTAGTCTTTCGGGCAACGGGCCCCACAGTAACAATTATTCCATTACAATGTTTTCTATTCCCAGTAATAAAAATTATTATTTTTAATATAATCTATATCAAACGTATACTTGGAAAATTATAATGTTTTGTTTAACAAACTTAAAATCAATCTTTTTTTGTTGGTGTCTTTTTGTCCATCAGAGGCCAACTTTTAGAAGTGGAACGTAATATAAGCATCTATATAATAATGTAGGACCTGGAGAGTTGTGACTTTCATTAAGCATCTTATGTATAGAATATATGTTAATTTCTCCTTTTAATGCGCAGATTCCATAATCGTGTGAAATTGTAAAAATGCATAAATGATGCGTGAGATAATAATTGACTTCGACGAGATTTTTCGCTACACATTTTGATATGAAAATTAAACAAGAAAGGCAGAACAATTTGTATGTCTACATGTGGTACATTCATGGTATGATCATGATAATTAAATTTTATATGAAGCTTGTCATCATTTTTGAGGATAGAATTGCCTCTCCCTTTCAACATTGTCCTCTTCAAGACGGAATAACAATCTTAATTCATTGCATCAAACATTTGACCATGAAAGTGTGTCTCCTTTGATAGGACGGGTCCTCAAACTTTATGATAATAATTCAAAAGGTTTGGTGAAAAATCGGCACCTAAGAATATTCGTCGTAACTTTATCCTTAGCCCTTGCCATAAGCAATTGATTTTTTTTATTAATGGTCAATCACGATGGGCACAAAATAATGGTCAATCATGATGAGCCCACTAAAGAGTAACGCAACGAGGGCAGGGGCATTTGAGAGAGATTTTGAAGTAGGTATTGCAACAGTCGACTTGAATGTGATATTGTAATTGCACGTGCGAGGACAATTTTACTTGTAATTTCAAAATAACAAAGGAAAAGTCTCTTATTTTTTTTCATGAAAGATTGATACTTGAGACTGTTGGTTTCATTTCAAAATTTTTAGCATCAACCAAAAATGATGTGAGTGCGATATTCTTAAATCTACTATAATTTTTTTTTTCACATTCTTCAAGTTATGCATGCGGTGATGCGAGAACAACCTTAGGTAAATTCAAGAAAATTTTGCAAAATAGAACAAAAGCGTGTACGCACAGCACACACACGTATAAACCCGTGGAAAGTTATCATCTAAATAACTTTAAGTATGAGAAATAAAAGTAAACAAAATTGCTCATCCAATTCCACCCCAAAAAATATATGCAAAATGTTCAATCTTTTTATTACATCTTCAAAGCATTTGTATAACACACATTAATGACTTTGATTAGTTGGTTTAACTGGGGAAAGATAATGGAAGTAAATATTCATCATAGTCACCACATATAGATAAAACACATCTTTATTTTAATTAAGGTTTTGGTTATACAGCTGAGGAGAAACAAAACAAAGAGAACAGGAAATAGTAAATACATACTGATCGTGGCCTTATTTTTATCAACCTCTCAAAGCCTCAAAAACCCAAAAAGACTCTTTAATTACTCGTCACTCATACTTCCTACCATCTCTAGAGGGAAGCGAGGTGACCCTATTGGGCAAAACACAACCCTATAATTAGTCCCACCAGGGCATGTAAATGTGCTTGAAGGATCATCCTGAGGGTAACTATAAGCATCTTTGCACCTATCCTTGAAGAACCTTGAGAAATAGGTGGGTCCACAGCTACCATACCCATTAGTGCAACAATACTCATTGGTCTTGAAAACTGTACATGGGTTATTACACCCACCTGGGGTCCTCAACTCATTGGGACACTGTCCATTAATATCAGCTGTGCACCTAATTCCACGACAACCACCACTAGTTGGGCTAAAGTCCATTGGAATGTTGAACCCATCGACTAGAGAAATGTCAATGAAATCCAGGTTACCAAATTGGTTAAGTGCATATTCAGCTAAGGTGTTAGGAGGGACACCCCAGCCTTTACACTCTAGGACACCACCACAATCCCCAGTTTGGCAATGGCCACGACCACTACCATCAAAGTTACAATTTGTCCTACCCCAAATACGTGCCATGGCAGTGCCAGCAGCCACATTGAGGGTCCAACTTTGGCCGCGGTCTAGGCGACGACCACCACCTGGGCTTGCTGCTGCCCAAACAGTGTAAGGGCACTCATTGCGGATTTCAAAGATGGCTGCATGAGAGGAGATGAAGAAGAGAGTGAAGAGGAGGAATTGTATGGACAACTGGAGATTGGCCAAGGACCTCATTGTTTTTTTTTTTTTTTAATCTGTGTAGCTGAATGGCTTTGTATTAAGCTTGTGCTTGGATCATTTGGCACAATATTGGTGGGTTTATAAAGAGGAGGGGCGGCTAGATTTTGGATTGATGTACATTATTGCAAGCGGTGTTCACTTTTTTAAAGGTGGGTCGAGGCTGCTACTTGACTACTTTAATGTGGATAAGGTCAAAAACATTAAAGTTATTGCTGACAAGACAAGATAATATATAGAACAGTTTATCTGTACAGTGGCCTCCCAACTTGACATTAATCATCAATTTTGTAAATAATTTTCTAGCCTTGTTCAGGTGATCATCACATGTTGTGCCGGTTAGAGTATTCACTTGGGATGAGTTGCATATGCCATAGATGCAAAATGAAAAATCAAACTTGTCCGATCACGAAAAATTAAACTGAAAGATTGTGACTTTCACCAAAAAAAAAGAAAAAAAAAAAGAAAAAGAAATAGAAAGATTGTGTTAAGCTAACTTTTGAATCCACAAATAAAACCCAATAAGCATTTCTGGTGCCATGATTTGTGAAAAGGATAAAAGTTAAGGTAGCCGGACTCGTTCAAATAAGCTTGCCATAGGCGATGGTACTGAGATAATGGATGATCAAAACACAAGAATAGGACGACGAATTGAGACACTGGACAAAGAGCTTACATGACGGATGATTCTCCATAGTGGATGAATTCTAGCTACATGGACATAAGGTAGATAGATATCAAGGCCACGTGGCACCCACATGGCTTAAGTGGATTTCAAGGAATCCTAAATGTAAATATGTTGCACCCTATGATTGACCTTGGTCAATGGAAGAATCCCGCACAATACGTACATTTATAAGGATATTTCCCACAAGGAAACATCTTCTTATCCAAGAAATAAAGGTCAGTTCTACACGACTATAAAAACCCAAAGCCCTTAGAAAACAAGGTACGCATAATTTACCACAGTTTTGGTACTCTAGAGTTGTGAATTGATAGACCAAGAATGTATTGACCCCTGTGATTAATTAACCAATTAATTAGCAAAGTTAATTAATTAATTAATTCAATTTGTATGCAATAAGCGTGGTAGCACAAACAAATCACCAACGAAGTTAATATGCAGTGGAAAATAAATTGACATGGTGATTTGTTTATGAATGGGAAAAACTTATACGGCAAAAAGCCCACTGGTTGATTTAAAGGTCACCCCTCCCGAGAATCCACTATTATCATAACAAGCGGTTACAAGCAAACGAATTCCAGTACCTTATACCAACCTATAATTGAACCCTTACCCCAATACCCATTTGGATTTGTTCTGTAGTGATAATCTCTCCTTTCAATGCATGGCTCCTAGTACGTGACTAACCAATTTGATGCATGGATCCTAGTATGCGGCTTATACACCAACTTGAGAAGGATGTTGGCTGCAAAGTTCTTCAGTTCATTAACACGATGAAGATTACGAAACTCCTTGGTTACAAAACCCTACGACGTACAAACGCAGTAGCTTCTTCAAGAGAAAGATGAACTAAGGCATATGTCTCTGGTTCATAATATGCATGTGAAAAACTTTTGCATTAAGGTGCATCAGCTGTGACAACCCTTAAAACAATCCTTATATATGTTTAGGGTTGTGAGAAAAGAAAGCTCAAACATCTATACACGAATTGGAGTGACATCAGATCTGAAAAATTGATTTTCTTAAATCTCGATAGATACCCTATCTATCGAGCAGCTGTCGAGCATCAGGCTTAAACAGCCTTTTAAACCTTGATACATACTATCTGTCGAGCTTTAAAATCCAGCACTTCTTCACTTGTTTTTTGGATAGACTTGCATGACTTTAACACTTAGACTTGAAATTTTAATCCTTGAAGTATTAAACACATCCTAGATTTACCAAATTACAAGTAAATTGCATTTTGTCAAAGGATTAGCCAATTCTATATTGACATATGTTCCTAACATAATTTACATATGTCCTAACATGAATATTCTCTAACTTAACCTTCGGAGGGTATTTAGCTGGTACCTCACCGGTACTCTTTGTAAGGTTTTCTCCTTCTCTATTGTGCAGGTTTTGTCTTGAGCATGTGAGGACTGTGCAGCTAACTGACGATTTTCGGTATCATCAATTAGCGCTGTCTATGAGGAAGAGGAAGTAAGCCATACTACCGCTTCTCAGACAAAAAGTTGCATGGTATTTACTTGCTCGATGGTGACCACCAATAACCATCAAGGGGATGAACCACGTACCACCGCCCTTGAGAGACAAGTTCAGAATCTTGTGGAAACAGTAGAATGCCTCACCAAGCAACACCATGATTTAGAGGAGCAACTGCGCCAAAAGAACGCATCGCTTAACACTCAAGAGGAGGACCAAGAAGGTACCATCGTTGAGAGAATGAACCGAGAGGGGCCGGAAGGCAGCAACGCCCCAAGCAGACAAAAGTGACAGGATACAAGCCGTCCATTCGCCGCAGATACTGCTTCACCATACATGGTCGCAGAGATGCTCCACCATACATCTGCTGCAGATACTGCCACAGGTAGAAGCCTACGCCGGGTTAAAGGATCCCTTAGATCATCTGAAATCGTTCAAAACCTTTATGCACTTGCAAGGCATGGTGGACGAAGTCATGTGCCTAGTCTTTTGGACTATGCTGAAGGGTCCTGCGAGGGTATGGTTTAGCAGGTTGACACCCAACTCCATCAGTATCTTTAAGGAGCTGAGCGCGCAGTTTGCCTAGCATTTTATAGGGGGGCACAGGTATAAGAAGTCTATTGCATGCCTAATGAGTATCAAGCAACGGGAGGAGGAAACGCTGAGGTCTTATATAACCCACTTTAACAAGGAGGCCCTCTCGATTGATGAAGCTGACGATAAGATATTAGTGGTGGCATTTACCAATGGGTTACGAAAGGGGAAGTTTTTGTTTTACTTATACAAAAATGACCCAAAAACCATGTCGGATATACTTTACAGGGCTACTAAGTACATGAACGCGGAAGACGCACTGTTGGCTCGAGAAGAGAAGCCCAAGAAAAGGAAAACAAAAGAGGATGCATGGCAAGATAGGGGACGGAAGATGGCTAGGACTAGAGACCGATGGGAGGACAGGCGCTCCAAACCCCTCACTGGGAGGTTCACAAGCTTCACCCCGCTAACTGCCCCAATCGACCAAGTCCTGATGCAGATTAAGGATGAAAGGGCCATGACATTTCCTGGCAAGCTGAAAGGAGATCCTAGTAAGAAGTCCAGAGATAAGTCTACCGTTTTCATTGTGATCACAGTCATGATACGTTTGACTGCTACGACTTAAAGCAGTAGATAAAAGCTCTAATAAGCAAGGAAAGCTGCAAAGGTTCGTCAGCAAGGAAAGGACAGACCCACCACAAGAGCAGGCTACTCAGAGGGAAAACGAGCATCCTAGGCCCTCCTAGGAGACATAAGGATGATCGTAGGGGGAACCACAGCTTCTAGTTTGTCCAAAAGGGCACACAAAACCTACCTACGAATGGTGCAGAACGTCCAGCTGATTGGCTTCGTCCCAAAGATGGCACGAATTGACAACCCTGTAATTGGGTTCATAGAGGAAGATGCTTGGCGTCTCCATCACCCACACGACGATGCTCTTGTAGTTAGCATACAGGTGAAGGACTATAACACCCATCGGGTCCTTGTAGACAATGGGAGCTCTGTTGTTATCCTTTACTACCCGTCGTTCCAGCAAATAAGGATTGAGAGAGAATGGTTGGTTCCAACAACGCATTGCTCGTTGGATTCGGAAGAACAAGAGTATACCCCCTTGATGCGATCACTTTGCCCGTAACAGTCGATGATTACCCTCAATAGATTACCAAAGATGTCTCATTCTTGGTTGTTGACTGTTCGTCTGCTTATAATACCATCCTGGGCCTGTTTTACCCTTAACTCTTGGAAGGCTGTAACTTCAACTTATCACTCGATGATCAAGTTCCCTATCGAGTACGGAGTGGGAGAGGAACGAGAAGATTAAGTAATGGCGTGCGAGTGCTATATTGCCAAGTTGGAGATGGATGATCATTTACAAACTATGTGTATAGAAGAGCAGCGGATGGTGGCAGAACCAATAGAAGGGCTGGAAGAGGTACTCCTTGATAATTATAGGCCTAAGCGAATGACCAGGATTGGCACTCTCGCTAGCCCACCAGTACGTTAGGCGCTCACAGCATTTCTGAGGGAGAACCAGGATGCCTTCGCATGGAGCCATGAAGGCATGCCTAGAATTGATCCTTCGGTCATTGTCCACAAGTTGAATGTATCACCCTCTTTTCCTCCCATCCGTCAAAAGAAACGGGTATTCGCATAGGAGTGAGAGAAGGCCATAGCAGAAGAGGTTTGCAAGTTACAAGAAGCAGAGTTCATATGAGAAGTATACTACCTTGATTGGCTGGCCAATGTAGTGATAGTCAAAATGGCCAACGGGAAGTAGAGGATGTGCATGGACTTCATGGACTTAAACAGGGCATGCCCCAAGGACAGCTACCCACTTCTGCGAATTGACATCTTAGTGGATTCGACAGCAAGGCACCAGTTGCTAAGCTTCATGGACGCATTTTCTGGTACAACCAGATCAAGCTAGACGAGGTTGATCAAGAGAAAACTTCATTCGTCACCAGCCAGGGTCTCTTCTGCTACAAAGTAATGTTGTTCGGACTCAAGAATGTGGGCGCCACGTATCAAAGGCTGATGAACAAGATGTTCACACATCAGATTGAGAGGAATGTTTAAGTCTACTGAGATGACATGTTGGTAAAAAGCATTCGGGAGGATGATCATCTGGACGACCTCAAGGAAACCTTCAAAACCCTTCGTTCTTATAACATGAAGCTGAATCCGAACAAATGTGCATTTAGGGTGACAACAGGAAAATTCTTGGGGTTTATGGTGTCTGAGAGAGGTATTGAGGTCAACCTAGATAAAATACAGGCCATAATGGAGTTGACTCCACCAAAAAACGTCAAGGAGGTACAGAGTCTAAACGGTAAGGTAGCTACATTGAACAGGTTCGTCTCAAGAGGAACAGATAAGTGCCTACCTTTCTTTTGCACACTGAAGAAGTGCTTCAAGTGGAATCTCGAATGTTAGCAAGCTTTCGAAGATCTAAAGGCATATATTTCTTCCCCGCCACTACTGAGCCTGTCCAAACTAGGAGAAGAATTATTTCTCTACCCAACCGTCTCCTTAGTTGCTGTCAGTGCGGCCTTAATTAGATAGGAGAGCAGGGTATAAAAACCTATATACTACACGAGTTGAGCACTCCGAGGCGCAGAAGAGAGGTACCCTCCAATTGAGAAGCTAGCTTTCGCTTTGGTGACCGTGGCCCGCAAGTTTAAACCTTACTTTCATGCACACACGGTGATTGTTCTAACGAATAAACCTCTACGGAGAGCAATGAACAACCCTGAAGCCGCCGGACTGATGGCAATATGGGCAATCGAGTTGAGTGAATTTGACATACAGTATCGCCCACGCACGACCGTTAAGGGACAAGTCATCGCAGAATTTACCAACATGGAAGAACAGGGGGCAGAAGAGTGTCCAAGGTGGAGTATCCACACGGACGAATCGTCCAACAAACAGGCAGGCAGAGCTGGTATGGTACTCCATAGCCCAGAAGGCGACAAGGTCGAATGCATGGTCCGACTCGATTTCCCCACAACCAATAATAAGGCGGAGTACGAAACCTTGATAGTAGGGCTAGATCTCGCTAAAGTAGCAGGAGCTGCGAATGTGGTCGTGTATTGCGATTCTCAAGTAGTCACTAGTCAGGTTAATGGCAACTATGAATGTAAGGGCGAACGGATGAAGAAGTACTTAGAGCAAGTGAAGAATCAAGTAAACGACCTCCAAGAAAAGTTTGTTCCAATCTCAAGGGAGGAGAACGAGCACATCGGCCGTCTCGCCAAGGCTGTATCAGCAGAGCATATGCTCATTCCTAATCAGGTACCGTTCTTTGTTCAAATCTCACCATTGATAGACAGTATCAGTGTGCATGAGATAGGTTCCAAGAACGATTGGACAACGCCAATTACCTCCTACCTGAAGGACGGTGTACTACCTGACGGCAAGAAGGTTGCAAGGAAGTTGAAGGTTCAAGTAACATGGTTCATGCTGATTAAAGATGTCTTATACAAAAGAGGCTTCTCCTGCCCGTACCTAAGGTGTTTTATCCCCGATGAGGCAGACTATGTCATGCGAGAAGTCCACGAAGGAGTCTGTGGAAACCATTCTGGATCACGATCCTTAATGCAAAAACTAATCTAGGCGGGATACTATTGGCCTACCATGCAGAAGGATGCCATTGCATATGTCAAAGCTTGTGACAAGTGTAAGAGGTTTGGCAACCTTATCTGGCAGCCAACAGAGGAACTCACTCCAATGACGGCCCCATGGCCTTTCACTCAATGGGGATTGGACATCATGAGTCTGTTCCTAATAGCAATTCGACAACTAAAATTCCTAGTGGTTGGTATAGACTACTTCACCAAGTGGGTAGAAGCCAAAGCCCTGGCCACCATCACGGAGAAGAATATGCAAAGCTTTGTATGGAAGAACATTATCTGCAGGTATGGTATACCTAGAGTATTGGCCTCAGATAATGGGAAGCAATTCGACAACGACGCGTTCAGAGACTTTTGCTCAAAGTTAGGGATTAAGAATCACTGCTCATCACCTGCCCACCCTCAAGTCAATGAACAAGTTGAGGTCACAAATCGATCCTTGCTCAAAATCATCAATACTTGGCTCAAGGGGGCAAAGGGTATATGGTCGGAAGAATTACCAAGCATTTTATAGGCATATAGGACGACGGTAAGGATGTCTACAGGGGAGACACCATTTCGACTAGCATACGGAAACGAGGCAGTTATCCTGGTTGAAGTGGGACTCACAAGCTGCAGAGTGGGAATGATGAAGCTATGTGTCTGCAACTTGATCTGGTGGACGGGGTTATAATAGCAGTTAAACAAAAGTTAGCACGGTACTAGGACCTCATGGCCAAGCACTACAATTTCAAAGTCAGACACAGAGACTTCCAGGTTGGAGATCATGTCTTAAGAAAGGTTTCTACGCTTGCTTATCACAATAAGAGGAGTTATTCAGAAATATCATGCGCATATATACATTTCTGCAAAACTATGTCTACAACCAATCTCTTATGAGAACGGATGCCTTGCAAACTTGTTAAAGTCCATAAATGGACGAGTTCATCCCAAGAGGTGATCTAAAATTATTAAGTCCACAAGTGGACTGATTCATCCCAAGGGGTGATCTAAAGTTATTAAGTCCATAAGTGGACGAGTTCATCCTAAGGGGTGATCTAAAGTTATTAAGTCCATAAATGGACGGGTTCATCCCAAGGGGAGATCTAAAATTATTAAGTCCATTAGTGGACAGGTTCATCCTAAGGGATGATTGAAAAATTATAGTTCATAAGTGGATGAGTTCATCCTAAGGGGTGATCTAAAATTATTAAGTCCATAAGTGGACGGGTTCATCCAAGGGATGATTTAAAAATTATAAAATCCATAAAGAAGACGGGTTCATCCCATGGTAAAATTATTGAGTCTGCAGGTGGACGGATTCACCCCAAGGGGGAACCTGAAATCATTAAGCCCATAAGTGGACATTATTAATCACAATAAGACGAGCTATTCAAAGATACCACATATGCGTTGCCTACATTTCTACTTAAAAATCGTTAAGTCCATAAAATGAACGGATTCATCCCGTCGTGTGGTTAAAAGACCTTAAAATGGACGGGTATATCAAGTTTGTAAGGTTGAATTTAATTAACCATCTTGTTGGCTTTATTCCGTGCCAAATTTTCTTGTATTTTAGCAATTAGTAACCCTGTATTTAGGTGGGATTCATGTAAGGGTAGTGTGTGAAAGAGTGTGAAGAAATGCTCAAGATTGGGTAAGAATGCAGAGACTCACAGCTGAGACTCGCGGCTGACTCACTACTAGCAAGCCACCAATTGTAGCACACGTGAGAAGCACGCAGGGGAGTTGAAGGGTCACGCCAGCTATTGCACTACAGGACAAAAGTCCCAAGCTGGCCAGGCCGTTAACTCGCGGCTGGAACTCACGACTCAGACCAGTCGCGAGGCCAAGTCGCCAAACCACCCTGTTTGGGAAAAATTGACTCTTCGCATTCTAAACACACACCACTATATATAGACCTTTATACCCACGAAATGTAGAGAGCTTCCAAAGAGAATTTTGAGAGGGAAACTCTAGAGAAAAACAAGATTGATTCATCCACAATCTTCACCTAAGAGACTCTTCAAATTCCTTTACTCTCTTCCTTTCCATTGATACATCCTTGGGAGGTTCTTGACCAAATCCTTTTTTCACCATACCCATATCTGTGAGAAGGTTTATTTGGTGCTTTGGGAAGCAGTTAGGAAGGGACCAATTCATATTGATTGATGCTATGGGCTAAAACAGAATATGGTAAGTTAGAGAAGAAAAATGTTCGGCGCAATCTCGTTGGAGCAAGAAGCTTGGAGGGCTTAGGTACATCGGGTAGATTAGGCTTGGAGAGTCTATTACTGTTCATGTATCCCAACTACATTTTCTAGTGGATTATTGACCGCTTGGAGGGCGGTGGAGAGGTTTTAGGCCGAGAGCTTCGGTTTCCTCTTCGATAACACATCGTGTGTTGTCCTTGTGTTTGCATCTCTCTTCCCTCTATCTTTGTCTTTTATTTTCTGCTGTGGATGTGATTATATTTGGTTTAGACTGTTTATCAATTCTGTGTTTAGTTTATGTTCATGTTCCGCACGTTAATCGTTTGACATTAAGCTTGAATTGATATTTTGTTATTTGGGGTCTAAACATTCAAATGTGTTTTATACACATATTGAACATTCAATTGGTATTGGAGCAGGTGCACTCTTAGTGGTTTCATTACCTTAGTGCGATCCCTAACCCCTTATTAAGATGGATAGGTCCCAATCTCTTAATGTACCACCATTTTTTTTATGGTAATAATTATGCTTTTTGAAAAGTCTGAATGTGGGCGTTTTTGTGTTCTATTGATGACGCTGTGTGGGATGCAGTTGAAGTTGGTTGGACTAAGCCGGAGGCTACCAAATCTACTTGGGATAAGGTAGCTCTTGCGGCGGCTAATGCAAATAGCAAAGCCTTGAATGCTATCTTTTGTGGTGTCTCTCTAGAAGAATTTCACAGGATTTCACATATTACTGTTGCTAAGGAAGCATGGGAGATTCTGGAGACAACTTACGAAGGAACTAAGAAAGTGAAGAACACCAAACTTCAGATGTTGACCACTCGCTTTGAGGAGCTCAAAATGAGCAAGGATGAGTCTTTTGACTCTTTTTACAGTAAGCTGAACGCCAGAAAGTTTCCATGCTAAAGTGACGGCTATTGAAGAGAGCAAAGATCTTGACGACATTAAAGTTCAAGAGTTGATTGGCTCATTGCAGACATATGAATTGTCGCTGCCCACGTAGAGGAAGAGCAAATCCCTTGCTCTTAAAACAATTGATGAGATAGTAGTATCTCATGACTCTTCGGATGAAGATGCTGTAGATAAAGATGTGGCGTATCTTGTGAAAAACTTTCGTAAATTCTTAAAACTCAAGAACAATGGAAAATTTGGTGACAAAGGAAAATTTCGGAGTTCTGGAAAGGAGAAAAAGGAATTTAGAAGGAAAGATGGTAGAGAGCCCCAGTCCTCACAAGGAATTATTTGCTTTGAGTGCAACAGACTTGGTCATTTTAAGAAGGAATGCCCGAATTATTTGAAATCGAAGGGCAAGGTATCTACCACTACTTTAAGTGACTCAGATTCATCAAATTTTGATTCTGAGGATAGCTGTGACGGAGAAGGAAACTACTTCGCATTTATAACTATTGAACATATTAAGTCCTCGGAGGACCTGAATCAACTTGTTCAAGAACTTGGAGAACACAGTGATGAAGAATCCATTGGGATTATTGAAGAATCAGATGCTGAAAAGGATGAGAATACAGCTAGTCTTCAAGAGAATTACACTCTACTTCTTGAAAAATCGGGAGAGTGTGCAAGGGTAGCAAAGGCGGCTGTAAAGAAAATGAAGAAAGCAGAAAATGACTACAGAAGTTTCCTGGTCAAATATAAGGAGGCAAAGTGTGAGATTGAGATATTAAATGGTGAGCTATTAGAAGCTTATACAAAAGTGAGATTTCTTGAGCAAGAGGTAGTGCAAGCATATGCCGAGATAGATAGGGTCTCCTCCAAGAAGTTGGAAGATGTTATTTCATCTCAAAAACATTTTTCAGATAAGTCCAGGTTGGGATATACTGGAGGGAGTAGCTCATCAGCCAATGTCACTAAAGAAGTGAAATTTATGAAGGCCATAGAGCCGATTGTAGAAGAATCCATTCCTGAGAAAGTCAAGGTTGAATAGAAGAGGAAGGTGGCTGATCAACGGGTGTTAAATAAGTCCCGTAATCAATCTGAAGTCAGATTTGAAGCTAGAGGAAGATCACTGCCAAGATCACAACGAGGTCCTAAAACGAATCATGTTTGTCACCATTGCAGATTGCAAGGACATACCATACCCAACTGCCACAAGCTGAGAGCATTGAACAATACCAGTGCTCCCCGGTCACGAGAAAGAAGAAATGACAGGAGGTCTTGGGGTGGTGAGCAACCAAGAAGTCAAAACAGTGATTCAGGAATGAGAGACGTGATGAAGATGATCGGTGCCTTCACCAATTGCTTGGAAAGCTTTACAAGAAGGTTTGAAAGTCCTAACTCCCGTATCCAATCCATCAAGGATATCACCCCAAACGCACGTGACGTGTGAGTGATGAAGGGTACTCATGCATAAGCATTACAACATGCCCTTGCATTAATACTTCCCATGTTTTGTGTATATGCTTGGTTGTGTGCTTCTTGCAATTTTGATTTGAAATATTGTTTGTTTGTTTGTTTCGTCTTTGTTTCAAATGTTTTTACATTGTTGTTTTTGATCAATCTTTGTCTTACTTTTGTGTCAAAAATCCAAAAATACATAAAAAGTAGAAAATCCAAAAAGTTTAATCAACTTTGTTGAGTTTTGTCTCAAAGCTTGTTTTGCCTTGTACCTTTCTACTAATGGCTTTGTGCATCTACGAGCTTAGCTTGTTTCTATTGCACTCATATTATTGTGGGAGAAATTTTGAAATCTATGTGACTGTTGTAAATAGATCTTCAACCTTGTCATGAATGATTAGTGAATGGTTTTGTTGATCTTGAGACATGCATAGAATTGTGCCTATATATCTTCCCACTCTTTATTTTATTGTTTTTCTTAAAGAGCTCACCAAATGTAAATCTCCAAATGAAAAGAGATATTGAGCTGCAAAAGTCTGTCGCACATACTAATATTTGACTAGGAAAAAGGGAAAGCGACTATAAATAAAATGTATGATGCCCAAAAAGCCAAAGGCTAACTCATCAATTGAAATATCAAAAATTTCAGGCATCGATCTTACAATGAGATGTATGAATTCTAAAAGATCAAATGATATGATGTATGTGAAGCCAAATGAAAAGCTTCAAAGTTATGTTATCAAGTTTTGTGGGAGGTCATATATGCATATTTCTATAATTGAGATGGGTCACATTATCTAGTGCTAGTTGTGTATGACTTGATTGAATTGATCATTGAAGCTTCACATTGGACTATGGACTATCTCATTTTGATACCCACACACATCACACAAGTATATGTTCAATGAATGCCATATTCATTTGTGTGATTGTACTTGATTAAATGTGTTTTCACATAATCAATCTTTGTTGATCAAACACAAAAAGATTTTTGAGTGCTTTTAGTTATTTTTGGAAAGTATTTTGTTTTTACAAATTTGTCAAAATTTTCAAAAACAATTTTGCCCTATTTTGACGACTCAGTCGCGGGTTGGCCCAGCCGTATGCCGTAGTCGCGAGCCCACTCAGAGATTTTTTGCTGGTCACTGGCGGGTCAATGTCTCAGTCGCGAAAAATACTTAGAATATTTTTCAAAATTTGAAGTTTTTATGATTCTCGCGGCTCATTGTGGTGACTTGTTCGTGGGTGAAAGGTCCAGTCGCGAAGGGTACACAGAGATTTTTGCGGCTTACCTCGCGGGTAGACCTTCCAGTTGCGAAAAACACTTAGAAAATTTTTCAAATTTTTGGTCTAAAGTGTTCTAGCGGCTTAACCTGGCGACTTTCACGCGGCTTAACCCAGTCGCGAAAAACGCGTGTTTTGCATTTTCTAGTTAGTTTTTAAAACTTTTCAATTTTTCCCTCTAATTTTTGTGATTGTTCATTTTCTTCCTCATTTCATCCCTCTCCCAAACACACCATGCACTCAAACCAAACCTCCATTGTTGATCATCTTTCCAACTTAATCTTCAAGAAAAGGTATGGGTTTTCTCTTTCTCTCTTTATATCTCATGATTTGAGTGTTATTTCCTTATATCTGTGAAGTTGTGTTGTTGTTTTTAGGATTGAGCAATTTCAAATATGGGTTTGGTTCATGTTTGTGTGTTTGGATGTTTAGACTTGATTGATCTTGTCTTTAAAATACTAAATGTAGTTGTTTTCATGTTTTCATTTCTCTGATAGTGTTTGTGCACTAATCTGTGTTGGTTGATAAATCCCTTACCCATGATAATTTGTTTGGCTTTACTGTGTTCTTTTATGACTATGAGTTTTGCTGGTTCTAATTGGTTGAGCCACTCTTGTGGCTTTCCATATTGACTATTGTCTTATGATGTCATGTATGTTGCTTCTGATATGAGGTTCTTGTCTGCTTTATATTGGTTTGAACATCACATACCGATTAGAATGTGCTTTCTTTTGGTTGAATGGGTTATACACTACTTCAATTCAGTTGATTACTGATTGCTGTAGTCTGTGATTAGGATTATGCCCAAGAATGCTCCTGATTAGGTTTTAATGTCTGAATCTCGTCTGAATATGGCCTTAATGGTAGTTTTGTTTGATATTATACTAACCTGTTACTAATGGTTAAATTTCCATCCATTGCGCTTCGTGCATGGGTCTTTTCTGCTTGTTTATAGATGGCTCCCTCACCTACAAATAAGAAGACTCCTGCTAAGAAGGCTGACAAACGACTGAAAATGGACTATTACTTGTTTAGCTCTGTTCAACACTTTGAGAGATACAGAGATTCTTTCTTGAAGGGAACCATTATTCAGGAAAGGTTTGTAGACCTAGGGGATTTGAAGGATACCTTCATTCCAGAATGTTTTGAGGGTAGAGGTTGGGACAAGTTGCTGAGTGACCTACCTACTGTTTGTGAACCCTTAATAAGGTAATTTTATGCAAATGTTGTTATAAGGGAGGATGAGTTGAATTGCTGGATCAGGGGTCATGAGTTCACACTCGATGCACATGATATTGATGAGGTTCTAGGTCTTGAGGGTTTAGAGGATTATGAGTTCACAAATTACAAGGACAGGATGCTATCTATAGAAACTGTCCAAAATCGCATTGGTGGACAGAGAGAAGGGAGATGTCTCAACACTACAGCATTTCCAGTTAACATGAGGTGCCTCACCACCATCATGATGTTCAATTTGTATCCAGTAAGGAAGCTGACTACAATCAACAATGCTAGAGCTATCTTCCTCATGGAGCTTAAGGAGAAAACCTTCATTGACATCAGCTCTCACGTATTTGACATAATTGTGGATGAGACCAGAACCACCTTTAGGCCCAAGCTGATCTTTCCTAGCCTACTCATGAGGATTTTTAGAGCTAAAGGAGTTGCAATTCCTCAAGATATTAGCCCCATGTCTACACCTTCAGCCATCAACAAGATGACCATCATCAGGATACAAGTTCGTTTGCAAGGTGATGAAGAGGAGGGTAACCAAGGAGAAGGTGATCCAATGGAAACTGAAGCAGAAGCTGCAGGATAGACATCTACACCCAGAGGCAGAGGCAAGAGGAGCAGGGCTTCCACCTTATCAACTGTACCTCCTGATGCATTTCAGATTATTCTAGAAAGGATTGATGGACTCAGAGAGGTCCAAAATGAGCATACTGACAGGATGGTAGCTATTTAGGATCAGCTCAACATACTTTCAGCCAAGTTTGACAGCCTCAACACCCAGCACTGACCCTTTGGCCATTCCAGTCAAAAAGGGGGAGAATTTTTGAGTAGCAGCTCTTGAGGGGGAGTGCTAGTTTAAAGGGGAGAAGTAAAAAACAATGATATTTACTTTGTTTTTGTTTATGGTTATGATATTATATTTTGGATATTGTTTTGCTGGTTTGAGGGTTTGGTAAACTCATGGATATGGTTAATGGTTTGGTAAACTCATGGATCTATTTTGGTTTATATTTATATATATGATGTTATTCAGTTAGATTTTGTATGGTACATTTGTACCCATGTTACTTTTGTAAGCTTTCAGGGTTTATTTCCATGCATTTGTAGGCTTCTATGGTTTGCGCCTTGCTTATGCAGCCTTTATGTTTTGTACCCATGCTTTGTAGCTTTTGTACTTGTTGCTAAATGTCATGCATTTTCTTAAAGTACATCACTCTTGTGTCCTTGTAGGATTTTTCCTAGATGCATATATGCTTTATGCATTGGTTGAGTATTAGACATGCAAATGATACTCTACAAATGAGCTTATCAGCTTGCATGTCCGAATGTTTATTCCTTGTATGAATGAGCATTGTGATCACTATTGTATAGTGATTGCCTATTTTGGTAATGCCATGATTTATTGATTTATCCCATTTTACTTGATCGCATTGTGCTTGTTCCATATGCATTTCAAGTTTTCTGCATACAATGATATTGTTATGTTGTTGTGTTTTAGGAGATACTTGTTCTTATGATTCAAGAGATTATCAGAATCTAGAGTTAGGTGTGAGTGAGTTTTGTTCAACTGTTCCCAACTCACGCGTTAAGTCTAGAGTCTGTTGTAGGGTTTTGTCACAGAATAGCCAAAGGGAGAGATTGTAAGGTTGAATTTAATCAACCATCTTGTTGGCTTTATTCCATACCAAATTTGTTTGTATTTTAGCAATTAGTAACCTTGTATTTAGGTGGGATTCATGTAAGGGTAGTGTGTGAGAGAGTGTGAAGAAATGCTCAAGATTGTGCAAGAATGCAGAGACTCGCGGTTGACTCGCGACTAGCAAGCCGCCAACTGCAGCACACGTGAGAAGCACGCAGGAGAGTGGAAGGGTCACGCTAACTGTCGCACTATAAGAAAAAAGTCCCAGGCTAGCCAGGCCGTTAACTCGCAGCTGGAATTCGCGACTCAGACCAGTTGCGAGGCCAAGCTGCCAGACCACCCTGTTTGGGAAAAATTGACTCTTTGCATTCCAAACACACACCACTATATATAGACCCTTATACCCATGAAATGTAGAGAGGTTCTAGAGAGAATTTTGAGAGAGAAACCCTAGAGAAAAACAAGATTGATTCATCCACAATCTTTACCTAAGAGACTCTTCAAATTCCTCTACTTTCTTCCTCTCCATTGATACATCCTTGAGAGGTTCTTGACCAAATCCTTTTCTCAACATACCGATATCTGTAAGAAGGTTTATTTGGTGTTTTGGGAATTAGTTAGGAAAGGACTAATTCATATTGGTTGATGTTATGGGCTATAGCGGAATCCGGTAAGCTAGAGAAGAAAAAGGTTCAGTGTAACCTCGTTGGAGTAAGAAGCTTGGAGAGCTTAGGTACATCAGGTAGATTAGGCTTGGAGGGTCTATTGCTGTTCATGTATCCCAACTACATTTTCTAGTGGATTATTGATCGCTTGGAGGGCGGCAGAGAGGTTTTACGGCGAGAGCTTCGGTTTCCTCTTCGATAACACATCGTGTGTTGTCCTTGTGTTTGCATCTCTCTTCCCTCTATCTTTGCCTTTTATTTTTTGCTGTGGATGTGATTATATTTGGCTTAGACTGTTTATCAATTCTGTATTTAGCTTATGTTCATGTTCTGCACGTTAATCGTTTGACATTAAGCTTGAATTGATATTTTATTATTTGGGGTCTAAACGTTCAAGGGTGTTTTATATACATATTGAACATTCAAAGTTCAAGTAGACGAACAAAAACATGTTTTAGGGGTTGGAAATAGGAAACAACAATAAACGAGCAAACATAAACAACAGATAAATAAATATAGTAAATAAAAGCCCACAAAAGGGCAAACGTTTACATCTAAAGAAACCTAAAAAGAAAAGAAAAGAAAAGGACGACGGATACTGTTCTCAGGTGGTCAAAAGTAAATAGCATACAAGTGAAAAGAACAAAAAGTAAAAAACTACTGCTGGATGGCGGGGGTCTCTTCATTCTTCTCCTCAACCATTTGAACCTCTCCAGGTTGACAGGTACCATCCTTCACGGATTTTTCTTGGTTAGCATGAGTGGCCTCCTCGTCACCTTGAGGGTTTGGGTTGGTGTCATCAGCAAAAATCTTGTCAGTTCCTTCAGAGTCAGCTAGACGGGCTGGAGTCTAGCCTTCAGTAGCAATGGTGATGTAAGAAAGGTCCAAATCTAGGAAGGAGGCCTTGACCTGACAGAAGTAATTGTCAACGCCATCAGCGAAGGAGGTGCCCAATTCCATTATGAGTTTGTTGGAGTCAAGATATTCACGTATGGCATCCTTCTTAGCCTAACGAAGCCTATCCTTGGCATCCTTGATCTCACCCTTCTTGGCCTCAAGGACCTTTCTTAGCACCTTGACCTATTTCTCTAACTCAACTCGGATTTACTTCGAAGCAGCAAGCTTACTTTCCTAGACCACCTTCCAGGTCTTCAACTCCCCTAGCTTCACCTCCATCACCTTTGCCTTCACCCTTAGATGCTTTACCACCGTCCCCTGAGACAAGCAATGGTCCATTAAGCCCTTCATCATTAGAACCCCCTACAAAAGCAAAACAAGGGTAAGAGAAAGGGATATGCAATATGACGAATAAAAGAAAAGAGGATGGATGTGCACCTGAGCCAGGTTGAAAAGGCCCGTTTCCCCATAGCCTCGGTGGCATGGTTGCCCAAGTCCTCGTAGTCTTCATCCTTAATGATTGAAGAAAGTTGCTTGAGGACATACTGAGAGTCTTTGCGGAGGAGGATGGGAGGATTCTTAGTGACGGGGCCCTTACTTGTCATCAAGCCCTTCCCATTCCTAGGCTTCAGGGGTAACTTGCTGGTAGTAGAGGTCTCACCAACAATTGACCTCGTCACCACCCTAAGCTTCTTAGGTGGACGGTTTCCTTTTGGTAGACAAGTTAGCCTGACCTGTTACCTTAGGAGGTAAACTCCCCCCCAGTTTTTTCTTAGCAGCAGCCTACTGCTTGATAAAAGCTTTCCTGCTACTGTCTTCCATTTCTACGCAAAGATGGACAGAAAAAAGGAATTAGATAAGCTACTAAAAGCTAAAAAGAAAAGCAAGTAATGGGCAAAGAACTTACGTTTGTGCACTTGGCTGTCGTAATGACGGGCAGCTTTAGTGGGTTTAGGACCGTCACAGTACCAATGGAGGGTGTGTAAGGTAACCAACTTAGTCCACGATCTCTCCAACAGCTTGGTAGTCGTGAAGATCTTCTTTAAGAAGCTTCACTCCTCAAGAATGACTTCTGTACGATCCCGAGCTGCAATAAGAGAATGTTAGAATATCAAACGAAATAAGCAATAGGAAATAAAAACCTAAGATAGACGGACACATACTAGACGGGGGCATTATACCCGAGGTTTTGTCCACAGGCATATACTCCTAGTCACTAGAGTGACACATCCAGTCGTCCCCTTGGATGAAAAAGTAACGACTCTTCCAGTTTCTGTTTGAGTCGAGGGTGTTGCACACTAGCCTAAGCGACGGAATCCTAGGCAAGAAACTATACACACCCTTTGATTGAGTGATCTCGGATGAACGGTAACAATGGAAGAACTTTTACACCGTTATCCTACGTGCCCTATCAGACATCAACCCATATAAAACTTCCGCACCTAGGAAGACTCTTCAGGCGTTTAAAGAGATTTGGGTGACGGCCAATCCCAAATACTAAAGAAGATGACAATAAAGAGCACTTAAAGGTAATCTAAGTCCCGCTTTCAACATTTGCTCATACATTCCGACGTCTTCAGCATCCCTGTAGTAACACTTCTCGTGCTTAAAGGGTAGACGCATTGGGATGCCGATGGGAATCTAATATTTCTCCCTAAGCGTATCAAAGTGTTTTCGTTTGATGGAAGAGTTGAAATCGTTTATCGTCCATAATGGAAGCATGATGAACTCCCTAAGACCATCAGGGCCTATGACGGATTGAACGACATCATTTGAATCTCCCTTTGACCTGTCCACATCCTCCTCCATGGAAGGTAAGTTGGCAGACGGAACCCTTTCATCATAAGAGGTGACGGGGTCATCCTGACCTAACAGAAACACCTCATCGTAGCCTACACCTCATCGTAGCCTGCTCCTTCACGAACACACGACTGTTCACTAGACACCTCACTAGGCATCTGTCACTTACACGTGACGGGTAAAACCCTAAGACTCTACAGGTCTATGCAGTCGACGAGCATGCGATTTTTAAATAAACAACAGAACAAAGAAGGCGACGGAGAAGGCGTGAAGGATGGTTGAACCAAGTAGACGGAATGACTATTTGATAAAGAGGATCGTAGCGCTCTGATTGAAAATTCGTTATGAAAAGTAAGAAATGAAAGGGAGAAGCAACATATATATATATATATATATAGAGGGAACGGCACGGGAGACGAAGGGATGCTTCAGTCTGAGTGATTAACCACTAAAAACATGCCATGTGCCCCTACTGCATTAATGGCTCTAGGCTGGCCTATCAATTAGAATGTGCTTCCTGAGGGATGAGTAAGACTGTCACTCCATGGGTCTGTTCGTATGATAAGGCGACGGGCCCATAGAGTGAGGGGGCAACTGAAGAGGATAAAAGTTAAGGTCGACGGACTCGTTCAAATAGGCCTACCATAGGTGACGGTATTGAGATAATGGGTGATCAAAACACAGGAACAGAACGATGAATTGAGACACCGGATGGAGGGCTTACATGACAGATGATCCTCCATAGTGGACGGATTCTAGCTACACGAACACAAGGTAGATGGATATCAAGGCCACGTGGCACCCACATGGCTTAAGTAGACTCCAAGGAATCCTAAATGGAAATATCTTGCACCCTACGATTGACCTTGGTCAATGGAATCCCTATATGTGAAGAATCTCGCACAATACGTACATTTATAAGGATTTTCCCCACAAGGAAACATCTTCTTACCTAAGAAATAAAGGTTGGCTCTACATCACTATAAAAACCCAAAACCCTTAGAAAACAAGGTACGCATAATTTACCCCAGCTCTAACACTCTAGAGTTGTGAATATTCTCTAACTTAGCATTTCAAGGGTATTTGGGCAGTACCACACCGGTACTCTCTGTAAGGTTTTCTCCTTCTCTGTTGCGTAGGTTTTGTCTAGAGCACGTGAGGATTGTGCAGCTAACTGACAATTTTTGGCATCATCAATTTGAATAGAAGGCTTTCAAAGAATAAATGTATTTAACCATGCACCATTAATTAGATCAGTAAGTCTTTCATCAAATCTTTAGGGTGTGTTTGTTTTGGAGGTGAAATAAGGTGGATGGAAAACTTTGGAGAGAAAATGGGAAGGAAAACTTTGGAGAGAAAATGAGAAGGAAACTTTGGGGAGAAAATGAGAAGGAAAACTTTTTGGAGTGTGTTTGGTTGGATGGGGAGGAAGGAAAATAAATGGTGGGACCCAGGTGTTTTCTCCCCGTACCCACCAAAAAGTTTTCTTTCCAAAATGGAGAGAAAACTAAAGGAAAAAATTAGATATCATTGTTGGACAAAAATACCCCATGTGCAAGGCTTTTCCACATTGCTCTTTTTCTTTTTCTTTCCTCCTGGACTTGCCTCTTCGTCCCTTTTTTATTTTATTATTTTTTTTTTTATTTGCTAGATGTTGCCTTTTCTTCCATTTTTTGTTTTTTGTTTTTTTGATTTACTGGGTATGCTTCCAACATGTCTAGTACTCATATTCTTCTTCTTTTATTTTATTTTATTTTATTTTGTGTTTATTTTTTTTTGTTTAGATGTGATTTTTTTTTAATCAATTTAGGTGATTGAATTTTTTTTGGTTGTTTATCCCATTTTTTAGTTTTAATTGAACATATTTTTTAACAAGGGTATTTGTGTAAATTTATACAAACTTACTTTTTCCATCTTTCAACTTTTTCACTCCCAACCAAACAAAAAGGAGGGAAATGAATCTTTTTTATCATCTCACTTTTCCATCTTCCTACCATTTTCTATCCTCCCACTTTTTCACAACTCCAACTAAATGGACCCTTAAAAACAAATAGGCAAGCTAATACAAGCAGATCCATGTAAAATGTCATATTTTTTAATTGTCACTAAATTCATTGAATTTGGCTCATGGGTGGCATATGTTACCCACTTTCTCATCTCGATACCATTCTTTCCTCCTGCCTCTTCTTCCCCTCTTTTTTATTTTTATTTTTTTAAAATTTATTTATTTACTGGGTAGGCTTCCTACACGTCTAGTACTCATATTCTTCTTCTTCTTCTTTTATTTTTTTTTTTATTTTGTGTTTTTTATTTTATTTTTTGTTTAGATGTGATTTTTTTTAGACATGATTTTTAATTTTTAATCAATTTAGGTGATTGAATTTTTTTTGGTTGTTTATCCCCTTTTTTAGTTTTAATTGAACATATTTTTTAACAAGGGTATATGCATAAATTTATACAAACTCACTTTTTCCATCATTCAACTTTTTCACTCCCAACCAAACAAAAAGGAAGGAAATGAATCTTTTTTTATTGTCTCACTTTTCCATCCTCTTACCATTTTCTATCCTCCCACTTTTTCATTACTCCAACTAAACGGATCCTTAAAAACAAATAGGCAAGCTAATACAAGCAGATCCATGTAAAATGTCATATAATTTCATATTTTTTAATTGTCACTGAATTCATTGAATTTGGCTCATGGGTGCCATATGTTACCCACTTTCTCATCTTGATACCAATTTTTAACATTTTGTCATGATGTGGGTTCCAATTAGCTCAACTGGTAAAGTCTCTGATTGTTGCATAGGAGATCTGAGGTTCAATCTCCGCCTATACCAAAAATTGATTGGTGTCTTGGTCTAATGATAAAGAGCTATCATCAGGAGCGGACGTTATAGGTTGAAATTCTCTCAAAAAAAAAAAAAAACATTTTGTCATGATGTCAGTGAGGCAGCACGCCCTCCGATTCAACCATGAGCAAAAAAGAGCCACTTTCCAAATTTTCTTGCCAGTAAAATATCTTCCCGTCTAAATTTTATTTTAAAAAATAAAATCCTACTTTTACCGTATTTTTACAATAAATCTTAAGTAGCAAATTTTCACAAAAAAATTTGCCCACCACTTAAAATCCTAAATGACAAAATTTGTTGTGAAAATGTTGTGAATTTATCACTTCTAAAAAGACACAAATACAGTAATTATCTGGACATCTATACAATAAAAACACAAATTTATTTTTACAATTATCTCATAAAATAAAGGAAACAAAAAAGGGTTTCAAATTTTTGCTCTTCCTCGTTAACAAAAAATTTATTTGGCTTACTTTGAAATTAACTGCGGAAGGAGGCTGCGTTCGGTGCACTTCTCCTTCGTATTTGAAAAACAACACCAGTTGATTTGGATTTGGGCTGATAGCAAGGTGGGTCTTCTGTACTGAGAAACTAGGCTTAAGTTGTTTTATTCTACTAGCTTCTCAGGTTTGGCCTTTTACTCTCCAATTCTAAGAGGATGACCTCCACGTGTGTGGTGAAAGAATCAGGCACTTCAAAAGGTAAACATTGTTTTATCTACTCTCTTCAATTCCTTTTATTTTTTTATTTTTTTTAAGATCATTTTTTGTTTTGTTTAATTGTATATATTCTATAATATAACATATAAATCACCTGGTGTATCATATAAGTATATAACCATAAGTCCATGTAACACAAATTTTCACAAAAAAATTGACATTTCCCTAATTTATAAGTGGCAAAATATTAATGGTCGGTAATAAAATAATATTAGTGGTTCGTTTAAATAAGAATTGTTCATCATATAACTATAAAATATAATATTTGATTGGTTATTTAATTTATTTTCAGGCATTCACTAGTTGTTTTTCTAATATTTAAACATCTTTTGTCTATTAATAATTTTTTAATCTTAATCATGATGATAATATATAATTTAATTTTAAAAAAATTATGGACAATTTAAATAATATTGATTTATATAAACTTATAAAGTAGTTAAACTTGATAAAAACTTTTGTCACTCAATTATCTACACCCTATAAGGAAAAAAAAAAGTTAATCATTTCATTTTCTAGTCACTCTCCCCACCACTCACAAAATCCTAGCTACAGCACTGCCTCTCTCACAGGCCAAGTCTCTACTCTCTAGATCATGCGTCTCTCATAGGCCAAGTCTCTACTCTCTAGGTCATCCTCCTTTCCATGACACTACAACAAACATGGACTATAGTGACGAAAGCTGGTGGGGAAAACTAATTTCATCACTAAATGATAACATTCAGTAAGGAGAAACAAAATTCATCGCTGAATTTGATAAAATATTTAAATATGGTGATGAAATCAATATTTTGTCACTAAAGATATTCAAATTAGTGACAAAATATGTTTTTTGTCACTAAAAAAAAGGCGCCATCGAATTGCTTAGGACGAGAGATATACTGCTGTCTACTCCTCTCCCTCTCCATCTATTTCCTCTACCCCTACGACCCTACTATCCTACTCGCCTGAGTTAGACTCAACCGCATCAAAGTCAACTCTTCCTCAGGACTCACTCTTGACCTCTCATTCTCTCTCATCGTCAAGGTCCACAATTGTGACCTTTTCTCGCTTGACTACGATTCCCTTGACGTGTCGGTGGGGTATAAAGGGAGAGAGCTAGGGTTTGTTAGCTTCCAAGGTGGGCGTGTGAGGTCTAGAGCTTCATCGTACGTGAATGCCACGCTCGATCTCAACGGGTTGGAGGTCATTCACAATGTGTTTTACTTGCTTGAAGATTTGCCCAAGGGAGTGATCCCTTTCGATGCTAATACCCAAGTCAATGGTGTGTTAGGGTTCTTCTTCTTCAAAATTCCTCTCAGGGTATATATACATTATAGAACCTTGCTCATTAATTCAATAATGTTGCATTTGATTTTTACCTTTTTTGGCTTTGTTTTCAACTTATGGTATGATTTGATTGGATTAAATGAGGGCTTGTGCTTTAATTAGTTAACTTATGCTTACATGGTTGGGCTAGGGTTTGGTAAAATTAGGGAAATTCGGAATCAAGGGTTTCAGGTGGTCAAGGAGAGGCATTGGTGTTGTTAGAATGAATTGAGGTTAAAATGCTAGTTATATTTTAATAAATGATTTCTTTTAGATATTAGAAGTTCTGGTAGTCTTTGATGCATGTTCTTGGGAAGGACAATCTTCTCTTTGAAATCAAAAGCACAGTCATAACATCCTTCTAAAAACTACTTTGATGATTTATGTGATCACCACTATGTTGATCTAGTATATTCTATTTGCCTCAACCCATTTCATGTTTCATAAGAAACTGTATCTACTTCAGTTAAATTTTGCTAGGTTGATATTGAATTATTGATTGAAAAGACAATTGGATGAATACAATCAATTTTATATGTCCTACTAAACATATATCATTATAAAAATCCATTATAATGTTAAGAGTCATGAGATGGACACATAAAGTAGTTCTTCTTATTTTAACCCCACTCGATAAAAGGAAAAAAAAAGTAGTTCTTCTTATCATATTAAAAATCAGGTTCATGAATCATGATGTACTGGCTCTTGATAGTAATTGAGAGTTATCAATTTAATTAGACCAGGATTTTACGGCTTATGTCAATTTTAAAATATATACAAAATTAAGTTCAATTGTTTAAGTGATTGGCCAATTGATATAAAAACTAAGGAAGTCAATACCATACTGGTACCGGGGAAATATACCGTACCGGTCATTAAATAAGTACTAGTCTCCTCCAAAACATACCGGAAAAAATACCAAGTTGTACCAGCCTATTTCGATTGTACTGGCCTATTTCAACCCATATCAGCTAGTATTGGCGTTTCGGTCAGTACAATAAAAAAAAAAAAATTGCAAATTATGAAATTGAGTCCCTTGATAAAAAACACAAAACCAAATCCTTATCACAATATAAGTACTCAAAACACATTGAAGTGTTTATGGAGAGAAGTTGAAAATCGAGCAAACTCTCTCGGCCTATAGCACCAAATGATCCAATAACAAGAATAGTTGCAATACAAATCACTTACAAAACCCTTCCGAACTAAGTAATGATTATGCACCTAAGCCTCCAGCTCCTACTAACAACAAATTTCACAAATCTTTTCTCCTCATTAGTCACTAGATCCATAATTCAAGCCACCAATCCCTAGACTAAGTCTCCTTGGCCACTCCAAAGCCTCTTGGAGATTTTGGAGGTTCAATGGTTCCCAAGCAGCAAGCAACAAAAAAGAACCCTGGTGGATTATATGTGTGTACTGGATTCACTACAAAAGACTAGACCTATAGTGGCATTTGTGAAATGCCACTATAGGTCCTAAAAACGACACTACAGGCCCATGGTGGTTGCAAATGTTGCTATTGTACTGTGAAGATTAAATATTTAATCTTCTTTCATGGAATTTGACAATTAGAGAGGGAGAATGTAGAGAGACAAATGTATTGATCGCTTGAAACTCAATGGAGCAAACTTGTCCATGAAAATCAGAATATATCTTTGCTCAATTATTTTTGTAGTCAATCAACCCTCAATTATGACACCTATATGAACAAAAATTAAGCCCTTAGATCATGAGAAGAAGACGAAGACTACTAAATCCTTGAGATGAAAACTAATGTAGCCTCCCTACCTTCACCCTCTCTATATTGACATATCTTTGAAAGGGGGTTCCATCCAAACACCTTGATTATCACTAGGTATTGGATCAATGGATTGGTGCTAGAAACGCTGGAAGCAATCACAAATCTTCACGTAGCCTTTAAATGAACTTTCAGTTATGAATCGCTTTAATTTTGATTTGGAAGTATACATATAAACTCTTTCTTTCGTGCAATAAAAATTAAGTTGTAGTATATCTTTCGTGTTGCTTTGTATGTATGAAGCCATGACTCTTTCTCATGACAGATTGAATTGGCTTTTAACTTATATTGAGTTAGATCAAAGTGTGCGTTTGGATTAGTTTTTTTTAGTTAGTATTAGTTTATGTACAATTGCTTTATAGACTTACAACTTTTTTAGTACTTTTATCCAATTTTAACAAATCAATAATAAACTAATCTAAACGCACTACAAGAATTATTGGAGCCCACCGATCAAAATGCAGAAATTGGAATTGAGGTGAGAAAAAGATTAGACTGATGGTACTCTTGGAATCTCTTTACGCTATAAAGAATAATTCTTCGGATCTCTTAGCACGAGAAGATCAATCCTATTGTATTTCTATTTTACTTTTGGCTAGTCACACTCACACCTCCACCGGCACTGGGCTCCAGCAATGATAACTTCTGAGGAAAGTGATAGAACTTTGGTGTCCCAAGCCATCCTTGGTGCCGCGTATAGGCAAAGAGCAATTCCAGAAATATAAAATTTGTTAAATATATATTTTTTTTTCACAATTTTGAGTAATATCATGTTTATATATGTTCACTAACACCATTTATATCCTTCTCAAAAAAAAAAAAAAAAAAAAAAAAACCATTTTTATGGCTCACCCTACACTATAAACTATGTTTAGCAGTAATGAAAAAAAAAATTGTTAATAAAGAAATTTAAGAAATGGTTAGGACCTATTTGCGTCCTAGTTTTATAAATAGTTTATATTCTTCAAATTCACACAAACAGGAAACAGTGCAATGACTCTTCAGACCCACAATTACAAGGAGATTATGTTAGGTTTTAAGACTTTAGGAACTAATGTATTAGAACTTCAATTTGTATTATGTTGGCAAACCATGATCAAAACATAGAGTCTAGGTTTAAACTGCTCAAAGTGTGTTTATTTGTAAAATTGGAATCGAGTGAATGCAGAATTTATTGGACTAAATCTGCAAGGCTCGATCAATCGAAAATTAGACTCGATCGATCGAACCATGTACATATTTATTTTTTTGCAGAATTTCCAATTCAGCCCAAGCCCGGTTTGACGTGTAGGGTTTTATGTTTTACTCCAAGTATAAAAGGAAAAACCCTAGCTACGTTTTAGAAGTCTTTGGTGTGCTGTGTGTTGAATCTTTTGTGAGATCTAGAGGTATTTACCTTCATACACACTTAGGGTTATCAAGATCAAGATTCATGTCAAGAATTTGGTGATCGCTTTAGTTGCTGCCTAAAGAACTTAAAGAAAGTCACAAGTAGAAGAACTTGTGGTTGCAATAGATTAAAGGAAGAAGTAGTCATTGGACTCAGAGCTGTCAGGTGGTCGTGGTGGTAAGCTTTCTACTTGAGGTAGCAATAGGATGTTAGTGGTCTAAGTTCTTGTGTACAAACTTCAATTCTTTCATAGTGGATCTATTTTACCTTGAGGATAGTTAGGTTAAATCCTTCCCAGGTTTTTTACTAGTTATGTTTTCCTGAGTTATCATATCGTTGTGTTTTTTATATTTTCGCATTATTACATGATATGATTTTATTGTGCTAACCTAGAACTGAATAATTTATCTAAGTAATCACTTGGCTAAATAACTAGTTTAAACAACTTGTATTTAAGGGGTCTAAAAACTTACAGATTATATAAATGTAAAGGACTAATATTTTATTTTAGCATATATATATATATATATATATATGTAAGGACACAATTTGGCTCCCAAGCCCAAAGGATGGATGAACTTAGGCCCAAAGAGCCCAATACAACGAATTTGTAGAGAGTGGGTTGGAAAACTGGGCTTTAATGAGTTAGACAACTAGTAAAGTGGATCCAGATGACAAGAAAATGAAGATAGACTGGTCTAATCTAAAGAAAATTGTCCTCGGCACAATCCAAGGAGATCAGTTCTTATATATTTCTCTCAAGTTTGATTACAAGTTCAGCTCTTGATTGCTACAATGTTTTTCTCTTAATTTCTCGATCCTTTTCCTTTAGGGTCTTCTTTCTGTTTTATACTTTCCTCCTTCCTTCATCTCTACCCTCGATATGTAAAGTAGATGGCTGGTGTTGATCCTTGTCCCATTAGCACGTTCTTGAAGTCTCTGGTAGTAGCTGTAAGGTTGAAAAATTACTGTTCAGATATTACTTCCTCATTAATGCGGCCAGAGAGTTAGCTACAGAGCATTCAATGTAGTGGTAGCAGCTTCCTTTTTAGATATTTTAGGACTTCCCCTATCCTGTACTTATGTGATTCTTATCCGTATCAATAGAATCTCCTGGAACGTTGCCCTGGATGGCAGACCACCCCTTCGGACCTCAGCTTTGCTCAGCCGAGGAGGCATTCATCCTCGAACCACCCTCATGGACCCTTATGATCAAAACTAACCTCTTCACTTACTAACACGGACTCCCATGATAATGTTCACCCCTCCTTGGACTACTTCATGTTCTCAGATTGGGCCCCTGGCCCAATATATACATTGATATATATATATATATATATATATGCTAAAATAAAATATTAGCATACCCCTCTCAGACAATATTGGTGGTTTATAATTAATTCAGATTGATTTAGGTCAATATTAGTGATCAAATTGAAACGGTACTAGGAAAATTGGTCATTTTTGAAAAATCATGAATTCAAGTTCATGCACTTCACTGAGATGTTAATTTTGTTGGGTCCTCTCCAATAAAGTGTATGCCCTTCACTGGCACATATGCATGATGGAGCCCATATCAATATCCAATAGCTAGTCATGTGCACTGAAGCTCTCTAATCACCAAAGACATCTATTTCCTTACTATTTAGAATTTTATTTTCTAATAAGCAGTTAAGGTGAATGAGGAGTAAATAAGCTACAGTTTCATTTTTCTACCTCCGGTTCTAATAGTTATTTATGGTCAACCAAAGAATCAAACATAGAAGTACATAGAGAGTTGCAAATGCATGGTAGTAAATCTAACAAAGCACTTATTAGGTTAGAGCATCCACAACAGTGGAGCTATATTTGTAGCTATTTGGCACCACAAAAAACTATTTATCTATTTTAACTACTCATTTTACAAAAAATCCAACTGCAGTGGATCTATTTTAGCTTTTAACAAAATAAAATAATATAAACATTACAATAAAATAATATATCTACTACAATAAAATAATACATCCTACTACCAAAAAACACCACAAACCAATTAATGACACAATCCACAGCCACTGCCAACCAAGAACAACCACCCACAACCACCGAACAACAACTAGCAAGCCAAGAACAACCACCCACAACCATTGCCAAAAATCCAAATTAGCCAAAAACCACCACACAAATCACCATTTTTGTTCAAAGGTATAGGAATTACAGAACCCAAACCATTGTTTGCAGCTTCATTCACCTATATCCAAAATCTACAATTAAACCAACACTAACCCTTTAAACAATTGAAACAATATAGAATCAAATTAACTTTCTTTCTTCATTTTTTACCTTCGCATCAGCAGAAGAACAATCCATAAATAGTAGGATCACAATGAACCCCACTAAAAGAACAAAACTTGAATCCATATTTGAAGTCAAACCCACTTGTTTGCATTACTAGATGACCCTATTTTCAAATAAATTGAACCCCAAATGTTAAAAACCATTTCTTTGCATGTACTTTGGCATAAGCTCAATGCTAAAGTGCTGTGCTTGTCATGGACATAGACTCAACTTTGTAACAGAGAAGTTTGAACTCATACGTGGTGGGAGAGATGGCTTGGGTCAACAATGAAACTTGGGTTGGCAATGGAGCTTGGATTGACGATGAAGCTTGGGTTGGCAATGGAGCTTGTATCGGCGATGGAGCTTGGGTTGGTAATGGAGCTTGGATCGGCGTTGGGTGAGCTATGAGATGGAGGACTGGGTCTGAACTCATACATGGTAAGAGAGATGGCTTGGGTCTCAACGATGAGGGAGAGAGAAAAAAAAAATGAGAAGGAAAAAGGAAGAAAGAAGAGAAGCCAGAGAGAGAGAAAAAGAAAGAAAAGAAAAAATATTTTTTTAATGAGAGAAGAGAGAGAGTTTAATAAAATATTATTATTATTTTTTAGCTATAGCACCATTGTTGTAGTATGTATTTTAAGTATTAGTGGTGCTAAAAATAGCAATATAGCTATTTAGCACCACTATTTCTAGTGCTCTTAAGCTAGAAAATAAAATTTTTATTTGCCGAAAGAAAAACAATTGAGGTTACAAATGTTGTATATATGTTCCATCGTAGAAGTTTTGGTACAACCTCACATAAACACGTAAATACAACATGCACATAAGCATGTGCTACACGTTAATAAAAGCTTGAGCTTAAGTAGGGACGAGGCCATTCTTTGGCTTTGGGGGACTATATATATGATTACAGATTTGAGCATTTTTGCCCAAAACAATTACACTTTCCCCCTTAAGCTTTATCTTTTAAACGAAAAGAAAAAGCCCATTAAAAATTTACAAATCTAAAATTCCAAGAAAAATAAATCGGTAAACCCAAAAAATTAGGCCAACAACAGAGTCACCAAAATAGAAAGGCTAAAGAAAATTGAGTACAATCAAACAATTTACCAAAAACATTAGCTCAACCCTTAAAAAATTTGAAACAAAACCAATCTGACATCAAATCATTCCATCAAATTGCCACCCCTCCCCCCCTACCCAAAAAAAATCTGTAACCCCCGAGAGAGACATTAGTACTGAGACGTGAGACAAAGGGATTGAAGACTAAGACCAAAAATGCAGTAGCACTGCACGACATGTTGGTAGCAGATCTGCTTTTGAGAGAGACCAAGAAAGCACCAGCATGGTCTTTCCCTCTCTCATCTTAGCTGAGCAAAGGCAAAGCCTCTTTTCTCTTAATCTCTCTCTCTCTAACTCTCTTCTCTCTTTTTCAATGGAAGATGGAGAACTCTCTTTATTTTTTTTTTCCTGTTTTGTTGCTAAATGAAGAATCACTTTTTCTATATCAATACTTTAACTCTCTTTTACTGTTTGGAGTTTGGACATACTAGGCGTTTTTTATTCTTATATATATATTTTTTATGAACTACCCATCTGCTGATTGGGTGATTTTGTTTTTTTTATAACATATGCCCGTATGAATAAAGGAGCACACTACCAAAAAAAAGGCTGCCTATAGCATCGTTTTTTTAGTGGCATTTGCAAAAAACGTCACTATAGGTACCATATAGTGGCGTTTTCCAAAATCGCTACTATAGGTATATCTATAGCCGTGTTCAAAGGACTCTATAGCGGTGTTTTTAAATACTGCACCTATAGCAGCATTTCCAAGGGCCTATAGCAGTGTTTGTAAAACGCCACTATAGGTCCTTAAAAAAAAAAAGCTAACCCAAAAAAGAAAAAAATTTTAAAAATGAAGGGACCTGTAGCAGCATTTTACAAACGCTACTATAGGCCCTGGATTTATATATATATATATATATATGAAGGACCTATAGGAATGTTTGCAAATGCCACTATAGGTCCAACCAAAAAAAAAATTAAAAAATAAAAAAATGTTAAAAAATGTTTAGAATTAAACAAAAAAAAAAAAATTAAATAAGGGACCTATAGTAGCGTTTGCAAACACCACTATAGGTCTACCAATTTTTTTTTTTTTTTTAAAAGGTTAAAAAAAAGTTCAGAACAAAAAAAAAAAAAAAAAAAAAGGATCCTATAGTAGCATTTGCAAACGCCACTATAGGTCCTACGCTTATAGCAACGTTTGCAAATGCCACTATAGGTCTAGTTTTTTGTAATGGCAACAAATAATTAATGGTTGTGCTTGTCTTTTAGTGTTTTTTTTTTGGCGTAAATGCATTTTTTGTCCTTACATTTTGGGGTCATTTCTATTTTGGTCCCTACATTTCTATTTTACCACTTTTAGTCCCGAATCCAATTAACGCTTGTTATTTTAGTCCTTTCCGTCAGCCAACAGACAGAAATAGCTGACGTGGCTAACGGCACAGTAAAATAATAATTAAAAATTCTATTTTGACATTAAAAAATGCTACGTCAGCATTTAATTTAATTTTAATTAAATAAAAAAATAAAAAACAAAATTACAAACAAAAAATTACAAATCAAGAACATAAAAACTTGTTCTTCAATATTCTTCTTAAATAAAAAATAAACCCAGAAACAACATCAAACTCAAAATCAAAGATCAAACCCGACATTTTCCTTTATTTAAAATCCAAATAAAAAACATTTTGTTCATTGCTCATCCACTAGATTCAACTTACTAAAGCTCTCTCTCATCTAAATTGAAGCTCTCTTTCATCTAAAGCTCTCTTTGTCTCTTAGATCAAAATCTCTATCTCTATCTCTCTTTTGGCTTTCTCTTTGGATCTGGATTTAGAGAAAGAGATGGCTTCTCCGCCTCTCTCATGCAAAGCGAAGCCAATAAGATCAGCAAAAACCCTTCAGTCCTCGCTGTGTTCGAGGACCGCCGTCGCGAGCTTCACACCACTCGGTCATTATCGATCTTCTCGATACCGTAATCTGGCCAGACCGGCGTAGCTTTTCCGACACCACTCGGTCTTCTTGGTCCGGTTCCGTCTCGGTGGAAGGGAGCTTGTTGGTGGGTGTTAGGTTTGACTGGGTTCGTTGGTTGGGATTGAAGGGAGCTTTTCCGACACCACTTGGTCTTCTCGGTCCTGTTCATTGACTAGGTTCGTTGTTGTTGGTTTGATCGGTGATTGTTTTAGGCATTTGGGGTTTGGGGTTTGCTGGGTTGTTGTTGGAATTTTGCATTTTGAATTCCGCATTTGGGTTGTTGTTGGAATTTCGCTGGGTTGTTGTTGGAATTTTGCATTTGGGGTTTGGGGTTTGTTGGGTTGTTGTTGTTGGAATTTTGCTGGGTTGTTGTTGTTGTTGTTGCTGGGTTTGCTCTTGTTCAAGCTCTTTGATTTGGTGATGCTCATGTTTTTTTTTTTTTTTTTTCTTGTAGGTTTGATGTTCATGTTCTTTGATGTTCATGCTCTTTGATTCTGGGTTTGATGTTGTTTCTGGGTTTATTTTTTGATCTAAGAAGAACATTGAAGAACAAGTTTTTATGTTCTTGATCTGTAATTTTTTGTTTGTAATTTTGTTATTAATTTTTTTATTTAATTAAAATTAAATTAAATGCTGACGTAGCATTTTTTAATGTCAAAATAGAATTTTTAATTATTATTTTACTGTGCTGTTAGCCACGTCAGCTATTTCCGTCTGTTGGCTGACGGAAAGGACTAAAATAACAAGCGTTAATTGGATTAGGGACTAAAAGTGGTAAAATAGAAATGTAGGGACCAAAATAGAAATGACCCCAAAATGTAAGGACGAAAAATGCATTTACGCCTTTTTATTTTTTAGTTGAGATGGTTTCAAATTTTAATGGTTAGTTGTTAATATTTAATAAAGTTTGTTGATTGTAGTGTTATGCTATGTGTGTGGTGTTGTTATGTGCCTTTTTTTTTTTGACTTCGCCACCCCTAACTTGAACTTCTAGCTCCGTCCCTGAGCTCAAGCTTTTATTTGCCCGGTTACTTAATATTACTAGGTAATAGTTCGATCTATTGCTCTTAGCAGAAGAAAGAACTGCTTCGAGGGCAAATACTAACCACTGTATAGCTAAATATAATAGGGTGTGCACAATACTGCATGTGCTCACAAGCCCTCAAGTTTTTATTACACCAATTAACATTTAATATCACATACTAGCTACTAGGTATGTGCCTGTTACTAGATGAAAGTAGGGCTGTCCAGCGGGTCCAGGACTTGACCAAACTGATTAGATCCGACCAACCCGAAGCCCATGGTCGATCGAATTCAGGTCCTTCTTTAAGAAAGATCGAATATTTAGTTCAGGTAACAGGTTAAGGGATTAAAAACCCGTATAACCCGACCCGATCGAAAGTTTCAGATTAAAAAAAAAAATTTGGTTCTTTTTAGGTGAACACGTGAGACTAAAGACCTAATAAGATTAAAGCATTGTCACAGACTTATTAAGAGCTACATGCTATCTAAACTTACATGCAAACGCAAAGCAAAAATCAAATCATCAAAAGTTGATAGGCCAAGAATGTATTGACCCATTGTGATGAATTAATTGATTAATTAGCCAAGTTTATTTATTAATCAAATTAACATGCAAGATGCGTGGTAACACAAAAAAATCACTAATTAAACTAAGTATGCAGCAAAAACTAAATTGACACGGTGATTTGTTTACGAATGGGGAAAACCTATACGGCAAGAACCCCACTGGGTGATTTTAAGGTCACCACTCCCAAGAATCTACTATTATCAAAACAAGCAGTTTCAAGTAAAGGAATCCCAGTATCTTATACCAACCTACAGTTAAACCCTTACCCCAATACCTAATTGGACTTGTTCTATAGTAACAATCTCTCCGTTTCAATACACGGCTCCTAGTACGTGACTAACCAATTTGCGCGGATTCTAGTACGTGACTTAATCACCAACTTGAGAAAGATGTTGGCTGCAAAGTTCTTCAGTTCATCACACGATGAAGATCAAGAAGTTCCTTGGTCATAAAACCCTAAGGTGTACAAATACAGCAACTTCTTCAAGAGAAATATGAACTAGTGCATATGTCTTCGGTTTACAATATGCTTATGAAAAACTTTTGCATTAAGTTGCATCAACACTGACGGCCCTTAAAACAATCCTTATATATGTTTAGAGTTGTGAGAAAAGAAAGCCTAACACATACTCACGGATTGGATGAAAATCAGCTCTGAAAAATTGAATTTCATAAACCTTGACACATAGGATATCTATCGAGCTAGCTGTCGAGCTTCGGGCTTCACAGCTTTTTAAACCTCGATAGATGCTCGCTGTTGAGCTTTAAAATCCAGCACTTCATTACTTGATTCTTGGACAAACTTGCATGGCTTTAACACTTGAACTTGAAACCTTGTTTCTTGAAGCATTAAACGCATCTTAGATCTACCCAATTACAAGTAATGTGCGTTTTGTCAAATGATTAGCCAATTACATAAAATATTTACATATGTTCCTAACATTGAATCACATATGTCCTATCAAAAGTTCAGAATGGCTAAAATTCAAATGAAAATTAGTCTTCCAAAGTTCCACACGCAAAGCCTCAGTCCTCAATCTCATCTTAGACTTCTCAGTATCTTTTTTTTTTTTGGTTAAAGACTTCTCAGTATCTCACTCTCTCAGAAATCAAAATCTCACTCTCTCATAAATTATTCTCCGTTCTTTGTACTCTTAATCTCAAGTCTCTCTAGTCTCAACTCTTCACTCCATACCCTCCACAGTCCACACTCCTTTCCAAACCCTAGTTATTGCTGCTACCACCTCATCACCACACTTGACATTGCTTCGGCTCACTTTCCACCATAGGTAAAGTCTTCTCAGCCTCTCGGTCTTAGCTACTTAGTCTCAGACTCTCAAGTATATTTTCTTCCTTTTTCATCTCTTTTTTTCTCTATTTTGAGATATGGGTTTATCATTTTGTTCAAATTATTGAAAACTTAAATATCATAGTTGTGAGAAATTGCTTAGCTGTACTACCATAAAGTTGCATGTGCTTGATTCCACTACAAAACATAGTATCCAGTGTAGTCACTCTATCTATACTTTTATGTTTGATTCAAAGATTAGGGGACCAAAACGGACCAAGTGATTGGATTTAAAGATGAAACCATAATTGTCTTGATTTGATTTGTTGGGTCAAAGATGAACCCCTAATTTAAGCATGCTTATTTGTGTTCTTTTTCTTTGTTTTTATCCTGTGTAGGCTGGACCGTGTGGTGGTCCTGTTTGTATCTACCCAGTTTTATTCCTTGTTCTGTTTTTTTAATGAGCAATATACTTCTATCTTCATTGTAAAAGAATTAAAAAAAAAAAAAAAAAAAAGATGAACCCCTAATTTTAAAAGATGAAATCCTAACACATTTTTATTTTGTTTATTTGATTGTATTTTATTGCTAATTTGTTGATTCATTTTGTTTTCCTAAGTTAAAAAAAAAAAAATTGAAACCCTAATTTTATACAAGAGTTGAAATTTGTTCAAGTAGGCTACTCTTTTGCTTCCTCTTCAAAGTCGAATCCCTAACAGCTAAAGATTCTCTAAGGTATCATTTATCTTCTGTTATTTCTCTTTTAACTTATTGTTGTTTGTTTTTTACTTTGTTGTTGTTTTTGTTGCTACTTTGACTTGTTGTTGTGTCACTTGTGTGTGTGTTCTAGTTACTAGGTTAGTAGTATCATTGTTATGGCAATTTGCTAATGCATAAATTTGATGTCTTTAGGTTATGGAACCCTCTAGTGATGCACCCCCTTCCGAAACAACACCTACTACCTAAGCTGAACCTGTTGCCCAAGCTAAACCTACTGCCACTCCAACTAATGCTGAGGTTCCCCCACTTCCACCTAAAGGTAAAGGCAAGGTGAGTAATAATAGGAAAAAGTCTACTGCTTGGGACCATTTTGAAAAAATAGATATTGGTGAGGGTCATTTTAAGGCTGTTTGCAATTATTGCTAAAAAAAACTTATCTAGCTAATAGTAAGGGGCATGGTACTACTAAATTATTGAATCATACGCCAATATTTGGTAAGAACCCTAATAAAGATGCACTTAAAGGGCAACAAATCTTAGCATTTGAACCCAAAATGGATGGAGAGGAAGGGTTTCAACTTGTACCAGCAGTCTTTACTGTTGAGGCTTCTAGAAAGGCACTCGCTAAAATGATTATAATAGATGAGTTGCCTTTTAGGTTTGTTGAAGGGTATGGATTTCAAAGATATTCAACAACCTTACAACCTAAGTTGCGAATTAGGGATATCCCATCTCGTCAAACTTTGGCTAGGGATGTGATTGGTATTTATGGTGTTGAGAGAGAGAAACTAAGGAGGGCATTGAAGGGTCGTAGGGTGTGCCTTACTATGGACACATGAACTAGTATTTAAAATCTGAATTATATGTCCCTCACATGTCATTTTATTGATGACGATTGGAAGTTGCATAAGAGAATTCTGAATATTTGTCAAGTTGAAGACCATAAGGGGGAGACTATAGGTTGAAAGATTGAGATTTGTTTGCATGAGTGGGGTACTAATGGCATATTCACTTTAACAGTGGACAATGCTAGCTCAAATGGTGCCACCATTAAGTTTTTGCAAACTATAACTAAAGATTGGAAGGGGACTGTTTTAGAACATGAGTTCTTACATATGAGGTGTTGTGCACATATCCTAAATCTGATTGTGAGGGATGGTTTGAAAGAAATTGATGCATCTATTGCTAAGGTACGTGAAGCTGTGAAGTATGTGAAGTCCTTACCAAATAGGAATCAAACTTTTATGGGTTTTGTAGAGAGATTGGGTATTGAGTCTAAGTCTTTTCTTTGTCTAGATGTACCAACTAGGTGGAGCTCTACCTATCTTATGTTAGAAACTATAGAAAAATTAGAGAAAGTGTTCATACAAATGGACTTTAAGGATGCTAGTTATTCTTCATACTCTATGAACAGGTATGGGATCTCCTAGTGGTATTGATTTCCAAAATTGTAGGACATTTGTGGGTTTTTTTGAAGCTTTTTTATAATGGAACAAAAAAGTTCTCCGGTTCTTTGTATGTTACTTGAAACACCTTTTTTGATGAGATGTTTGTTGTTCAAGAGAATATTGCCCATTTAAGTAAATCTCAAAACCACCTCTTGAAAAACATGGCTACTAAAATGGAATCTAAGTTTTATAAGTATTAGGAGAAAGGGGATAAAATTAATCATCTTTTGTATGTGGCTGTGGTTCTTGATCCAAGAAAGAAAATGAGGTTTTTGAAGTTTTCTTTTTCTGAAATTTATGGAAATGAAGTGGCTGATGAGATGATTGAATTGGTGAGGGGTACCTTGGTCAAGTTGTATGATTATTACTCTTGTGTTAATTCACCAAATGTGCAAGTACTAAGTGGGAGTGAGAGGACACACATAGAAGGTGAGTCAATTGGTTGTACCAATCCATATGCGATGGTTAATTCTAGGTATGAGCATTTCTTGGAGGCTAAGCAGTCCATAGGGCATAGCAATGAGATTGACAAGTATTTGGTTGTGAAAGTAAAAGGGATGTGAAATTTGAGATATTGGGGTGGTGGCAGACCAATTCAAATAGGTATCAAGTGCTGTCCAAAATGGTTAGGGATGTGCTAGCTGTACCTGTTTCTATTATTGCTTTTGAGTCAACATTTAGTACCAGAGGATGCATACTTGAACCATTTTGGAGTTCACTCTTTTCACTCATGGTTCAAAATCTTGTTTGTGCACAAGACTGGCTTTAAGCCTTGGTTCCAATTTCTTTTCACAAATCAAAGGATGAGTTATAGGCCTTGGAAGATGAATTTCATGATTTAGGTAATATTTTAACTTCCAAACTTTTTGTCTATTAAGTGCTATTAAATGTGTCTTATTCAAATGAAATTTAATCTAATAGTCTTCATTTATTTCTCTTTTCTAGTTATAAGTCAAGCAACAACAGGTGGTGGAAGTTCAAGCTCAAGCAAAGGTATCTTAATTAGTGTTCATGACTAATCACTAACCAAGTAAGTTTCTGCCCTTTTTGTTATTTCTATTGAGTTTGGTTCTGCCCTTTCTATTGATTTTGGTTATTACTATTATGTATTTTTTGGTATTGTCCTTATATATTATTGATAAATATCTTTTTGCCCATTTTCTTGTAAGAGGGACACATTTTGTATAGGAGGCAAATTTTTGGCTCCATTTTGGAAGCTCTTTTGGACGTATTGCTTTTCTAACTTATAATTAAATCAACTCTTGCTTATAGGAAAGAAAACTTAATAGTTTATAGGTTTTCTTTTCTATAAGTCATGGACATAACTATAGAGAATAGAGTAGTTGCTCTTTAATGCTTTAGAAAAGCTATTTTTTTGGAAATACTTAGGTATTCATAATTGTAACTAATTATAACTGGCTACTGCCTTACACACTTCCAGTAACTACCTTTCTGCCTTCTCTGACTCTATGGAAATATTGCAAGATGCTCTTATTATCTGTTGTTGCCATACTTGTGGTGTGGTTGTGATTGATTTATTTGTTGGAATTTGTTTGCTGGCTTGTGTTACGTGTGTGGAATGGTTGGCACAACTTGGCAGGCTTAATAGGTTGGGATGGGCTTTTATGCCTTTGAGACTATTGAGTTTTCTTGATTTGTTTCTATATCTTTAAGGTACTGCCCAGGTCTTAAGGCTAAGGAATTTTGAAAAATATTTCTTTCTTTTATTGTGCGGTTTTAATAGGTGGTTAAAAAGTGATATTATGTGTGTTTTTATGTGCTTGCTAATTTGCCCAAGTTTTTATGCGTTATTTACTGTATTTGTTGTCATTATTTGTTTATATGTGAGCTAGAAACATTAAATTTGGACTGATAAGGCCTGGAGGCCCAAAAGATTCAAAGTTGTGTAGTGGCATACAAGTCGAGCTTGAAGGCCCATTTTGAAATAAATGATGTAAAAAGAGGCCCATATGATATATATACAAGGTTCAAAAATATATAAACCTTTGTTAAAAGTAAGCCCATTAATTTGGGCCAAAAAGGCCTGTCAAAAATAATAATAAAAAATTCATGCAAATTCACAAAATTGGCCCAATTCAAAGCCCAAACCTGTCACGACCCAAATTCATGGAACATGAATTTAGATGCATGACTATCTTAATGAGCTTACATAACTCTATAAACATAATAAATTTAAACATAATTCAATAAAACTCCAAGTAAACAATGCTCTTAATAAATCTTTTACAATACTAAAATCCACAATTTAGAATAATCTCCAAAATACTGTGAAATCTAAAGCGGAATATAAAAAAAAAATATAACTAATAATCTTTTAAGACTTCAAGTATTATTGACTTCGCCTAAAACTCCCACGCTCTACCTTGCACCTTACGAAGCAATCCAAAAGTTTTGTTCCCCAACTAAACTTTAATCTGAAAATTGTAATTGATGGGGTGAGCCACACATCCAGTAAGTAATTATACATAATATACAACGGAATAGAGTCAAGCAAAGCACGAGTATTTTGCTTTTTCACAAACTCATTCAATGATATCAAAAATAATTATTCCACAAAACATATAATAAATCATTTAATACATATGTAATCTCATCTTAAAATCATTTAAAATCACATACATGTAATTAATCAGAGCACAGTGTCACATATACACATCACATATTCTCACATACAATCCTGTGAGCGGATACCAACATCTAACCCTTGCTGGTGAGGGATCAACACATATTTCTCACATACAATCCTGTGAGCGGATTTACACATATATCTGATATATCTGATTAATTAAAAAAAAAAAAAAACACTTATTCTGAGTCACATATCACAAAACAAAGTTTAGACAAAATATAATAATTTACTTGATATTAATAATTTCTTTTCAAATACAGAGGCATATCAAAGATCACGATATCAAATAGAACATAAATCAAAGGATGGTTGACTCTCTTAGGGAATGGATAAGAACTGAAGAGTTTATATAAATATTTTTACAATTCTTGAGTAAGTTTGAAAACCCAATTTGCTAAAAGAAACGTCTTAAATACTATTTGAAAAATAAGAATATGACTTTGAAATCACTTGGTTTTAAACAAACTTAAAGAATAAGAACATTTTTAGAAAACTTACTTTGAAACTCAATTATTTTCGGAAAATAGTTTAGTTTAGAAATCATCTTTTAAATGAGATTTTGACATTCAAAACGTTATTTAAAGTTTGAAGTTTCTCTTTAAAATATTGTCTAAAAGTCGAAATTTCTCTTCTAATGATGTCAAAATAATGCTTTCGATAAACTTTAGAAAATGTAAACTTTAAAAACATAACTTTAAAAAAAAAACCTTAAACTTCTAAGAACCTAAAGAATAAAACTTGTGCATATTATGCATAATTACTTGCAGCACTTGAATCCCTCTGAAAGTCCAGCCGAAACAACCTCCAAAATGCCTCAAAACACTCTTAAATAAGACCTATATTCAATCATAGAAATTACTTACTATCCTCCACAAATATAAAACTTATTGAATTATACAAACTGACTCACTAGGAAAACTACTTTGCTGAACTGATATCACTTTAACACTAAATTAAATTTTCTCTAACCAATAATAATCCCTTGCATTAATCGAAACTCATATTGCCATGAGGAAGGCAGTAGCCTAAAATATCATTGACCTAGGATTTAATATAAAACCCTAATGAAAATTTAAGAGCCATATACCTGAATAGATATTTGTAATCCATGGCTTGTTCTAGAGACACACAGTGGCCAACCTAGGATTTAATTATATAACTCCGATGAAAAACGTGAAGGCCATATTCATTAATAATATTTTGATTCATGACTTTGTTCATGGATACACACGGTGGCAAAATCATTGACTTCAATATATTATATATGTACATATCCGAAACAAGACATATGCCATAACCACAGAATCCTTGAAATTCCGTGGCTCAAAACTAGGATTATATATATATATATATATATATATATATATATATATATATATATATATATATATATATATATATATATATTTCCCAACAAAACAAAGTTAAAGGCTTAAAGCCATCCTAAGAAACAAAGTTAAAGGCTTAAAGCCATCCTAACGTTAAAGCCATCCTATAATCTTTATATATATATATATATATATATATATATATATAAATGTTAACCACAATTGAAATTTTACAGCCGTGTTCTTGAATTAGGAATTGAGATTCCAAGAATCTGTTCAAGGACCCGCATCAAGGGCAGTGGGCAATCTAGGATTTAATAGTGCAAATAACAATTCTATGAAAAAAATATCCCCTTTTAACAATCTACACATCACTAGCTCTTTTAATTCTTTTATTCTAACAAATGGAAAATCAGACCTGGAACAATTAGTTGCCTCTTCAATCAACTCCAAGGAAAAATACACCTTCTAGCCTCCTTAGTGATGAACCAAACCCTAATTATCTTTTCCTCCAACTTATATTTTAACACATCAGAAATGTGGGCTTGGTGGGGTAGTGGGCAGGAGTTTAAAATCCACTTAAGCTTATCTCTTTAGTCTCCAAGAGGCCCATAAAACATCTTTCTCTTTTCTTTTTATTTATTTATTTTAATTGCCTCACTAAATTGTATGCACTAAAACTTTAATTTTCTCACCTATTTGTAGCACCACAAAATTGTCTACTCCCATCTTACTATGCACACACATACAGTACCTCAACTCTATATTAAAATTGACAAGGTACAGTGATAATCATAAAATCAAAATTGGGGTATTACAAAACCCACCTAACTAATGAATCTGACCCGTTCAACTGATGACCCAAACCTCCGGGTCCGACTCGTATGTTTGGTCAAGTATAGGTCACATTTTCAGTAACCCGACCTAGTCGGGTTGAGCCTAGGTTAGGCCCAAACTCGAGCTGACCTGACCCATGGACAGCCCTAGATGAAAGAACTGCTTCAAGGACAGTCCCACCATTACGTGTAAATGTGCTTGTTTAATCATCCTTAGGGTAACTATAAGCATTTAGGCATCGATCCTTGAAAATTTTGGAATAAGTTGTAGGTCCACAATTCCCAAAATTGCAACAATATTCATCGGTTTTGAAAATGGTACAAGGGTTATTACACCCACCAAGAGCTCTCAACTTAGTTGGGCACTACCCGTTGATATCAGCGGTACAACTTATTCCTTTGGTGCATCCACCAAAGGTGGTGGGGCTACAATCCATAGGAAAATTAAACTCATCAATAAGAGAGATGTCAAAGAAATCCAGGTTTTGGTATTGGTTTAAAGCGAATTCGGCAAGGGTGTTTAGGGGTGAACCATAGGCTTGGCATTGAAGAAGTCCACAATAGTCACCAGTTTGACAACTGCTACACCCAGACCCATCGAAACTACACCCAGTGCGAGCCCAAATGCAACCACTAGTTGTGCCAGCGTTCACATCAAAAGGACAAGACTCTTTTAGGTTGAGTTGCCTACCACCACTAGGGATGGCTGCACCCCAGACTGTGTAGGGACAATTATTTGTTATATCGAATTTAGCTGCATGGGCTAAGGCAATGGAAAGAGTGATAAAAAAAGAAGGAAATGGACAGGTTTTTGAAAATGCACATTTTGGAAAGCTAGATATATGCTATAAATAGTGGTATGAGGTTATGTTTATGAGGAGATGGGTAAGGGTTTATGTAGGGTTTGGGATTGGATATGGCCTGTGAGGGTAGGGGTGGAGAACTTACAGGGTGTGATTGTTGAGTTAACTTCTTATTTGAAAATTGGAAAGCTAAATTTGTCTTGGCTTGACTTGACTTGAAAGCCAGTTCAAAATTTGCGTATAGAGTGTAACGTGAAGACTAATTCATAACTTCTGCGAAACTCTGAGAGGGATTTACAGATAGGATAATAGATACAAATTAACGAGGATGTTTATATGTAGTTAAGGCCCTCTATAAAATTTATTATTGTGGGAATATATAACGTTAGGTTCTAAGTACTTAGGAACTAATGTATTAGAACTGTAATTTGTATTGTTGGCAAACCATGATCAAAGTATGTGTTTTATGTAAAGTTGGAATCAAGCTGTTGCAGAATTCATTGTGCAATTCGGTTTGGCTCGATAGATCGAAAAATTAGACTCAACCGATCGAAAGTCGGGCAGAATGTTTTTTTTGCAGAATTTCCAACTCAGCCCTAAGCCCATATGACATGTAGGGTTTTATGTTTTGCCTTAGGTATAAAAGGGAAACCCTAGCCACATTTTTGAGGTTACTCTGCTTGCTGTGTGTGTGAATCTCTTGTGAGATCTAAGAGGTGGTTTCCTTCACACATTCTTAGGATTATCAAGAAGGACATTTCATTGAGAGCTTGATGATCATTCAGTTGCTGCACTAAAGAGCTTAAAGATACACAAGCAGGAGTGCTTGTACTTGCTGGAGAATCCAAGAAAGAAGGAGTTTGTGGTCTCGGAGCTTGCACGTGGTCGGGTCAGTAAGTTTTCTACATGAGGTAGCAATAGGATGTTAGTGGTCTAAATCGCTATTGTAAAACTTCGATTCTTTCATAGTGGATTTAGTTTTACCTTGAGGATAGCTAAATTAAATCCTCCCTAGGTTTTTTACCTGTTTGGTTTTCGTGGGTCATCATGTCTTTGTGTTCTTTATTTTCTGCACTTTACATTGATATGATTATATGATTGTGTTAACCTAGATTTGGAATTTGGACTAAGTAATAACTTGGCTAATTAACTAGGTTAATCTGATTGTGTTTTAAGGGGTCTAAAAACTTACATATAATATGCATTCCGGTTCTATTAGAGAAGACCTACTTTTAATTTGTCAAGTTGGGTTTACTTTATTAAACGACGGAGGTATTATCTGCTGGGTCTAGTTGGCAGCCAGCAATAGGTGAGGTCATGGCCAAAACGATGTAGGAACATTGGTTTACCATATCAAAGTTGGCTAAATAAGTAATAGGTGTAGAAAAGGCAAAAGAGAAGGGAGAGACAAATGGGAAGAGTACTAATGAAACTCATTTTGGCTAGTGAAATAATGGCCACAAGCAGGCTTCACTATTAATGACTTGTATTTGTTGTGGTATAATGATAGTAACACAAATATTTTTTTCATAATCGTTGATATTGACCATTTGTGATTGAAGGGGCATTATTTACACTTGAGTCTACAACTGATACTATTTTTATTATTCACCAATTTTAACAAACCTTATCAATATTTTAAATTAAAAAACTTAGTGAAAAATATTGTATTCCTAGACTTAATGACCAATAAATGCTTCTAAAAATTTTAAGCACAGCTAAAAGTCTTGTTCATAGATGTGTTTGATTGTGTAAAATTGTGCACTGAGTTTTGATTGTTTTACATCCAACAGTGTCTACACTCTTTTACATCATACGTAGGGGTGTCAAATGGGTGGGTTTGTGTGGGTTTGGGGTGGACATAATTGGGTTGGGTATTTGAAACTCATTTAAGTAATTGCTTCTAACCCAAATCCAACCTAATCCAATTATTATGGGCAAACCCCAACTCACCCAATTACTCAATTATCATAATTACGAAAATGCCATTAAAGTGGAAACCCCAACACTTTCTTGGATTCCCTTTTCCACTCTCTCTAGTCCCCACTCTACTTTCCCAAAAAATCAAATTAAACAAAAGATACAACTAAAAGCTTGAAAAGAAAATTGCTTCAAATTTGATCATCCTTCTCCTTTTATTTTCCCACACTTTCTCGGCATGCAAACAGCACTATCTAAACAACAATTTTTTTTTTTTTAAAACATAAAAGGGGCCTAATTTATTAAGCATTTAGCTTCCATTTCCTGCACTTTCTCAGCAACCAAACAAATCACCAAAACAAGAACAGGATTGCAATGATTGAGACCGGACTCTGATAACAATTTTCTTCCTTGTACTCTCTCTGCTATTACATAACTCATTCTTTTTATTCTTAACACAAACAATTGCTAAAACAACCGAACTCTCACACCCACCAATTACAATTTACAAACATTTCTTCACAAACTAGTTACACGACATGTCGCATTCTACAAAACCCATACAAGAAATTTCTAGCTTTGACTCCTTAACCACTCGATTCCATGACTCACTGAGTTGCGATGAGAACAAGCCTGATTTTCGCGAGCTCGATTTGGCCTCACCAGTCTCTCCCTTGAGAACTCATGGCTTAGTGTCCAATGGTGCATTCACTTCAAGCTCAAGCTCTAGCTCTTCTGGCTCAGCTTCGACCAAGAATAGCAACAACACCCTGTTGGCTGGCAGAACCGAAACCAAATTCGGCGAGATTGAGACCAGACCAATCGAATTTGACTCCACCACTGGGAGATCCAGAGGATTCGCTCTCTTCGTGTACAAAACCACTGGAAAAGCCAAAGGATATGGCTTAGTTTTGTTTACAACTCGAAAATCGGCACTGAAAGCACTCCAAAACCCTAAGAGAGAGAGAGAGAGAGAGAGAGAGAGAGAGAAGTGTTTGAGGCCAAGAAAATGAAGGAAAATGAAAACCTTGAAACACTAAAACGTTTGAGGGCTCTTTTTTTTTTTTTTTTTTTTTTTTTTTTTTTATGGTAAGGGCTGGGTTGAATTTGGGTATATTGTATTTGGGTTAAATGGGCCTTATTGGGTTTTTAGTTAAAACCCAATAATCACTGGGTCTAATTGGTTTGATGTCCATTTAACCCAACTAATAATTGGGTGGGTTTGGGTTCAATTAGAGGGGGTGGGTTTGGGTGGGCAAATGGGTTTGGGCTTACTTTGCCACCCCTAATCATACATAAAGTGTAGACATTTTTGGAAAATGTGGATACCAAATATACGCAGACATTCTGTGAAATAATGTACATTGAGTGCGAAACAATAAATTCCCTACATATTTTGGGAGTCTGAGTAGTAAAGGCCACAAGCTAATTTAATCTTATTTATGTTTAGAAGTTATGGTCTAGTTAGAGGGTAAAAAAGCATACATCCTCATCTATATTAACATGTCAATGTTAAAAGTACTACAAATTTTACTACAAAAGACCTATAAATTAAAGTGACATTGAATGTGATTAGTATCACTTCCAATAACTAATTAATCAAGAAATATGTTAATTACCTTTCTATGATTGGTATCACGTCAGTTTCATTATAAGTTTCATTGATAAAGAAATATGTTAATTATCTCTAATTATGTGGATCAAGATTCAAGATATATGGGAGAAAAGGAACTATTCGATCAACAAGGTTATCATTCTACATGAGGTAGGAGTGAATAATAGGGATAACACTAATTTAGGTAATAGAGTTGTTGATAATCCTAGTTTAGGACAAAGCTTGGATCAATGCTCTTATTGAGAATTGGACCTATAAAGATTATGACACATGTCTAATTTTAATCACATGTTATGATCTTTAAGGGTCCAATGTATGACCCAATATATTAACTATTGTGGTACAACATCATTTTCGGTCTTATTCTAGAATCTAGCATGAAAGGAAGAAGAGACCTTAAGTTGTAAGTTTCTTAAGCCAGAAGAAAGAACATTCATGGTTGGGTTGTCTAACGATGGCTGTAATATGAGAATATTGACTGTATATGAGACGTAGTGCAATAAGCAAAGTTAGAGGAGACTTTGACTGTCAGTAGCGATCATTGTTGTAATGCTAAACCTACCATATTTAAAGCTCCAAATGGTGAATTGCATGCAAGACTAGTGCTCAGTTTAATTGCAATCAATTCATAAAAGATTGAAATTGAATATTGAACTGTTCTATGTCAATGTCATCCCTCAAGAAGCCACCGACATTAGGCGTATTGCTTATTAAAATGTTCAGATTTCTGATTTCTCTATAATTATGACTTTTCTTTTCGTTTTATGCCCTTGTTCCTCTTCATCAAAATATCGGTGCGCAACTTTTCTTTTGGTTATAGTTATATATATATATTTTAGAAAAATTTTACCAAAAAAGTAATTGATTCTTTTTATTATTTTTTATATTTCTCATAAAAGTAGTATCAAAATTTTTCTAAAATAATTCATTAACAAATACTCTAAAAGCACCTGTTAACATAGCCTCTTATATATAACTGTGCTTTCAATGACAGCATGACACAACAATACTTATTTATTTGAGATTAATTAGAGCTTTAATTAAAAAAGTTGTTGTTGATGGCTCTATGAAGGGTGTTTCTGTATGTAGGGGTGGTCCTCTTTTATCTCATTTATTTTTTGCAGATGATAGTATTATTTTCTGCAAAGCTTCCATTGAGGAATGTGATGCTCTACAGTGTGTCTTGAAAGTCCATGAGGCAGCTTCAAGGCAACAGTTGAATAAAGCAAAAACATCCTTCTTCTTTAGTAGCAACACGATCAAAGAGGTCCAAGAGGAGATTAAGTCCAGATTTGGGGCCTAAGTTATCAAGCAACATGAAAAATACCTGGGCTTGCCTTCGTTGGTGGGGAAAAATAAGAAAAACTCCTTCAAGGAAATAAAAGAAAAATTGGCAAGGAAATTGGCCGAGTGGAAGGAAAAGTTGTTGTCAAAGGCAGGGAAAGAGATCCTAATCAAGGCAGTCACCCAAGCAATACCCACATACTCTATGAGTTGCTTTAAAATCCCGGACTCCTTATATGATGAGTTGGCAAGCTTAATAAGGAACTTTTGGTGGGAACAGAAAAAAGATGATCGCAAAATGGCTTGGATTAGTTGGGAAAAGCTTTGTACTCCCAAATCTTGGGGGTATGGGCTTCAAACAATTAAAACAATTCAATTTAGCTCTTTTGGCCAAGTAAGGGTGGCGATTGCAAATGGGAGGGGAGTCTTTGCTGTACCGGGTGTTCAAAGCAAAGTATTTTCCTAACCTTGATTTCATCCAAGCCAAGATGGGTAGTTCTTCCTCTTTTGCATGGCATAGCATTTTGGCGACTCAAAAAATAGTGGAAAAAGGTGTCCGTTGGCAGGTTGGCAATGGAGGGAAGATTCAGATATGGTAGGATAAGTGGCTTCCTACACCTTTAAATTACAAGATGATTTCCACCACCGCCCCTACCTCTAGCTGTTTCTTGGGCTGGCGATCTCATTGATTCCAACACGAGTACATGGAAGTTAGATACTTTAAAGAGGATGTTCCTTCCACATGAGGCTGATCTAATTGCTAGTATAGCTTTGAGCTCACATCTGCCTGATGATAAGCTTGTTTGGGCACCAACATCCAATGGAAAATTCTCTGTTAGAAGCGCTTACAAAATAGCTATGGAGTTGGCAGAAGGGGAGGTGAAGGGGTCTGTGTCTGATGAAAGCAGATTGAGGAAATTCTGGAAATGGCTTTAAGGTCTTAATATTCCTCACAAAATTCGCCATTTTGCATGGTGAGCTTGCAATGATATTATTCCCACCAAGGAGAATCTAATGAAGAGGAAAGTGCTGATGGACAGGAAATGCAAAGCATGCCAGATGGAGGTGGAGTCCTCAGGCCACCTGTTCTGGGATTGTGCTTCGGTCCATGAAGTGTGGGCAGTCTCGAAGCTATTCCCAGCTGGGATGAGAGCTCACTTCAGTTCCTTTATGGATATGATCTGGTATGGGGTAATGGAAGCGAAATGGGAACAGGATAGATTTGAAAAGATTATTATGGTAGCTTAGGCAGTGTGGACAGATCGGAATTGGGCCAGAAATGGGAGAACGAAGAAGTCGTGCTAGCAATTGGTATATGGGGCGTTGGAGTACTTAACTGAGTATTAGGAGGGAGTTAGGGTTGTCAATGAGCCTAGCCCGACCTCACGGGTCCACTGGAGTCCCCCTCAAGTGGACAAGTTCAACATCAATGTGGATGGCGCGGTATTTGCTCATCAAAAGTCTGCTAGAATTGGCGTGTTAATCAAAGATTCTGAAGGTAGGATAATTGGAGCATGTAGTAAGAAAATCCAAGCCCCCCTCGGAGCCGTGGAAGCTAAAACCAAGGCTATTGAATTTGGTCAGCATTTTGTGAAGGACATGTTGATTCAAGAGTTTGTTTTGGAGAGTGACTCATTGATTCTCATAAATGCTTTGAAAGAGATCTCTCCCCCGCCTTCTTCAATTGCTGCTGTGGTGTATGGTTCCTTGTCTGATTCTCATAATTTTCGTCAAGTGGAATTCTCCAATGTTCGTCGGCAAGCCAATAGATCAACTCACCTCTTAGCTAAATGTGCCCTAAGCATTGATGACTTCTCTGTTTGGTTAGAAGAGAGTCCTTGTTTTCTTGAACAAGCACTTATAAATGATGTACTATTATTTCCTTCAATTCAATAAAGTTTTGGAAGTATTTCAAATTAAAAAAAAAAAAAAAAAATTTAGAGACTCTAATGTATTGTATTTTAAAAATTGTATCAAAGTTTTGCTTTATGTAATTTATTAAACACTCACTATATAAGATAAACATAAAAGCCTTTTTTTTTTCTTTTTAAGGAAAAGATATACATAAAAGCTCAGCAACTCTTTTTACAAATATTTATAATAATGCAATCATTGGAATTTTATAATTTTCTTCATAATAACTCGATATAAATTAAGTGATACAATTATGAAAATAACTAAATATAAATCATTGATATATTGTGTTGGGGACTATTTTTCGTGCCACATAGCATTACTTCATTGGCAACCCACGCCACATCAACATATTATTGATTTTTGGGTAAATCTCTTTAAAACCCAAAATAAGCTAAAATCTCTTTCAACTAAATGGCTTGGGCTCACATGGCCCACAAGATCCTTACTCCAAGAGGCAAATTCATGGTTCACATTTCATCTTCATCAATTGGGATCATAACCCATGACATCATCAATATCAACATATGGATCGGGCTCAAGCAATGAATCAAAACTCATGGCCCATATTACCTTTCTTATATTCATGGAAAGCGGCTTCTCCAACAAAAGCCCAAATTTACACAAAATGACAACAAATCCCAAGGTACGTCATCTTATCTTTGGCTCATGATCCAAGCTCATGAGTCTCTTTGGGGGAAACTTTGGGAGTCGTGGTTTGGAAGGCCAAGAGGTATGTTTAGTAAAGCTCTAGTGGTTTAAAGTTGATAAAAGAAAAATGTTGCTTGGTGTGTCTTCTCCAACTTCTTGAACTCTAACGAGTTAGTGTGTAGCAGATAACATATGATAAGCCTCTCTTATCTCCTAGCACCTAAAATGATAAAACTTCTAATTACTCTTTTCCTAAAACTTAATATTCATCATATGACAAACACTCAAAAACTCTAGCCATCTAGGTGCTGAAAAAATAACTATTCATTCAATCTCCAGCTGTTCCTATACGAATTTGGAAACCCAATCATATTATTTCACATAAACTACATTACTATTTTCAGCTAAAATCCAACTCAAACACATGGCTAAATCTAATTGGCTATCTTCAATCTTCAAATATAAAATATTCATAATATCTCTAATACCCAGCTGCCATTTGCTATAATCAAACCAAATATTCCCCTGCCAGCTGCCAGAGCAGAGCATTAAATGCTCTTCTTGCTCACCAAGATTAAGTCACAACACAATGAGACCTTGACTAGATCTCTAAAGCTTCATTAACTATCATTCAATCATTCTATTACTTACTAAAAATGTATTGTAATAGAATCTTGGACCAAAAATACAAATACCCAAAAGAGGAAACCTTTCCAGCAGAACCCCAGCAGTGTGTACACTTGACACTTGGCTGAAAGTGACATCACCAGCCATTTAATGCTCAATGCCAATAGTCAGCTACCATGCCCAAAATAGCAAGACATCCTTAAAAGAAATCTTACCATTTTCAACTAAATTCATGAAAGAAATGTTGAATATTCCCCCCAACAGCCTGACATCATCCAACGTGTTAGGACATATGTGAGAATTGTTAGTGACATATCTTATGTAAATTGGCTAATCATTTGACAAAACGCACTTTACTTATAATTTGGTAGATTTAAGATGGGTTTAGTACTTCAAGGGTAAAGAGTTCAAGTTTAGTATTAAAACCATACAAATTTGTCCAAGAAACAAATGAAGAAGTGTTGTTCATTAAAGCTTGACAGAATCATATCTATCAAGGTTTAATGTTAAAGCTCAACAACAATTGTATCTGTCGAGAATTACGAAATTAGAATTTTCAGATCTGATTTCACGCATATCCATGTGTATTTATGTAGGGTTTCTTTTCTCACAATCCTAGACATATATACGGATTATTTTAAGGGCCGTCACTTGTGGATGCAACTTGATGCAAAGTGACTATACATGCATATTGTGACCAGAGACAATTTGCCCTAGTTCATCATATTCTTTGTAGAAGTTTCTATGTTATTGCGCCAAGGGTTTTGTAACCAAGGAGCTTCTTGAACTTCATTGTCAGATGAACTAAAGAACTTTGCAGCCAACATCTTTCTCAAGTTGGTGTGTTAGTCATGTACTAGGATCCGAGCATTATTGATTAGTCACGTACTGGAGCTATGCATTGAAAGGAGAGATTGCCGCTACATTACAAGTCCAATTTGGTGTTGGGATAAGGGTTCAACTATAGGTTGGTATTAGATACTGAGATTCCTTTTACTTGTAATCGCTTGTTTTGATAATAGTGGATTCTCGGGAGTGGTGACCTGAAATTCACCTGGTGAGGTTTTTCCTTATTAGTTTTCCCCATTTCGTAAACGAATCACTTATGTCAAATTTATTTTCCACTGCATTTAACTTAGTTGGTGATTTGTTTGTGTTGTCAAGCTATTGCATGTAATTGAACGTAATTAATTCACTTGGCTAATTAATTGATTAAGTTACCAAAGAGGTCAATACATTCTTGGCCTATCAAGTGGTATTAGAGCAGGCACACTCTAATTATGTTTAATCTTTGCTATGTGATCCATTGACCCCTATTTGTCATGGATAGATGATAATCTCTTATTATACCTCATTTATTTGATGGTATCAATTATGCATACTGAAAAGTATGCATTAGAGTTTTCTTGCAGTCTTTAAATGAAAAGGTGTGGCAAGCTGTGGAGATTGGCTAGGCTAAGCCAAAGGAAGCACCAGCTGATTGGGATGATGTTAAGATCAAAGCGGCAAACTTTAACAGCAGAGCATTGAATGCTCTATTCAGTACGGTCACCAATGAGGAGTTCAAGAAGACATTCTTTGCTGAAACTACTAACGAAACATGGACTATCCTTCAGACAACCTATGAAGGAACTAAGGCTGTCAAGGATTCAAAACTTCAAAAGCTCACTACTAGCTTTGAGGGGATAAAAATAGAGGAGGATGAGTCATTTGATGAGTTCTATGCCAAGCTAAGGACATAGTCAACCCAGCCTTCAATTTTGGGGAAACCATTCTCAAACCCAAGTTTGTAAGAAAGGTGCTAAGGTCTCTGCCTAAGAGATTTCATGCCTAGATCACTACCATTGAAGAATCAAAGGATATTGACTCTATTCCTTTGACAGAGCTGGTTGGCAACTTGCAAACCTATGAATTGGGTTTGACTAGAATCGGGAAAGGAAGCAAAAGCAAGAGCATGGCACTAAAGGTCAAAAGCAATGAGACCAATGGGTCTTCTGATGATGAAGATTCCAAGATGAAATCCTACGTCACTAGGTAATTCAAGAAGTTCATGAAGAATGCCAATGCGAAAGGATTTGATAAGGACCGTAAACAATCCAGTTCTTCTTATTTCAAGAGCCAAGACAAAGGAAAGAAGGATGTTAAGGATGGTAATCAGTACACTATTCCCTCCAGAACAAAGTGCTTCAGATGTCAAGGTTTTGGACACATGAAACAAGAATGTCCAACATATCTCAAGTCAGTTGGGAAAAGCAAGGCTCTTGCTGCTACCTTAAGTGACATCGAGCCTGAGATTGAGTCAGATGACAGTGATGATGGGGAATTTTAAATGCCTTCACTACTACAGTTGATCCTACTATAGGGGTTATAGAAACAATAGATGATGAAGAGGACTCTGTGGACTCTAAGTTTGAGAAAATGGACGATCAAGATGACATCCATACAGCCTATGCAAAATTGTACAAGGTTTCTGAGAAGCATGAGAAACTGTATAGGCTAGCCACCAAGAAGCTGAGTGATGTTGAGCTAGATTGAGAGGAGCTCTCTACCAAGGTTGATGAAGCCAATCAAACCATTAGAGTTTTGTGGTTCAAGTACAACTTCCTTACTGAAAAGACAAAGAAGCTTGAAGCAAAACTGTTCTAGGTTAGAGCTCAACTGGAGGACTTCTAGTGCAAAGCTCGATGAGATGCTAAACTTTCAAAAAGCTACTTATGATAAAACCGGTTTGGGATATGATTTATCTTCTCCTAATATTGCCTCTTCTAGTACTACAATGTTTGTCTCACCTGCTGATAATGTTAATTTTAAGAATGATGAAATTAAAACCGAAATAGCTAGTGAGAACGTAGACAAAGGGAAATCTATTCTAGGAGCACCACCTAAGGTTGAAAATAAAGGGACTAAAAACCTTGGGACTAAGAAGGTTAACAACAAAAAGTCTCAAACGAAGAAGCTGCATCTCTGTCTTCATTGTGGAGCTTTAGGGCATACTCGTCCAAATTGCTATAAGTGGTTAGCCACTCAACAAAGCAATAGTATGCTCTCGTCCGAAAACCAGAATCAATTTCCATCCTCTTTTGCTCCTCTTAGAGATCTTCTCAAGGCCCTTATGTTCCTTTCAAACTTAAATGATTTCAATTCTTCTCCCTCACCACCAGATCAAAGGTTCGCTCAAAGGAAAGGTTCTTCCAAGGTGTGGAAGGAAAAAGGTTTTAAGTGATTTAGTCACTTTTTCTCTCTCTCTCCTCTTATGGTTATGCATTACTTGTTTGTTTTGCTTTCTTATTTTAAGTCAGTCTAGTTTTATGCTTTACTTTGTTTAACATGTTTTTGTATATTTGTTTTTAGTTTTGCTTTATTTTGGTTTTCATACAAATTAAAAAAAAATTGAAAAATCATAAAAATACAAAAATAGTGTGTGTGTACATTGGTACTTTTGTACCTTGGATGGCCATTGAAACAAAGTTTTCTAAACTTTGTATCTCTTGTAACTTAGATGAGTATTTAATGCACAACTAAGCAAGTGAGCTTTGTGGCTTGTGTTGGTGATGAGTACGATTAAGTAATCTCTTATACTTAACACTCATATCACTCTTTTTGACAAATATGACTAAAAAATCCTAAGAGAAATGCATAAATAACCATCTTACCACTAAAGCCATCATGTATAACATCTGCGTGTTTCAGCATAGCAAAATTGTGATGTTTGTGGCTTAACATAATTGGATATTTCTTTTCTCTCTCCCATATGCCCATGCATGATATGCTTAAAAAGTAAAAGAATATGCAAAGAAAATCAAAAGCAAAAAGAATCAAAATGATTTTAAATATGATTGCAAGCGTGATTCTAAGAGATGTAGGAGTTATAGGATGTACCTCGAAAGTGATAGTCCCCATCAAGCAGTTATGATTGTGTGTGAGTATATGTGATTTTTTCATATCTCAAATCGTCATAATATGAGACACTTATACACTCTTGCTATGTTTTCACACACAACACGCAAATTCTTTGCTATTTTTGATACATGTGTAGGTACAATGTGATTTGGTCATTACAAGGAATACATGTGTTAATATATGCTCACTAAACTGTCATAACTTATTTTTTGAAATATAAAATTGGTTAAACTTGTTTAGTGTGTGTGTGTGTTTCAAATCATGAATGCTTTGCATTTTTTTGTTGAGAGATGTTTTTAAGAGCTTAATATGTTGATTGGATTTATGTTTGAGTAGCTTACTTGTTGCTTTCATCTCTATGTGTTTTTCCTCTCTTTGAAAAACTTAATTTCTTCAAGCACGACAGATCCTCAACAGATTCGTATCTTTTGAGCCCATCTTTCTTCTATTCTCGACAAAAGTTAGCACAACTTCGATCCATCAAGCTTTCTGGAATTTGTCTCAATAACTTCTCGATCCATCGAGAAACTTTCTGCGTGACTAATAGATTCTCAACAGCTTCTCGATCCATCGAGGTATTTTTGTCGTCGATAGATCCTCAAAAGCACCTCGATAGATTCACTTCTGTTGAGATTTAGTGCTCGACAGATCTCGATAGCTCCTCGATCCATCGAACTACGTTTTTCTATATATAGTTGAGGCGCGATTTGGTTTTCATTTTCTCACTTCTCTCTCGATAGAAAACTTTCTCTCTCGACCCATAACTCTTTCTCACTCTCAAATCTCCTCACCCACTGCATTTTCAGCCTCTACCAAGATTAAATCACTTGGTAAGTGTCTTAAAACCTTCTTATCTAATGCATTCATGCATTTTAGACCTAGGTTTTAGGGTTATTGAAAAATTTTGAGGTTTTTGAGTTTTTCTTGAAATTTTTGGGTTGGGCTTTGTGAATTTGATAATATATGATTGTGCATTGCATTTCATTAGCATTATAACAATGTTTCATGCATTTAGATATGTGCTAGTAGGTTTGGATTGGGTTTTTACCCATAATGCAATTTCAATTTTGCACGTCACATGTTTTCCTTCTATTTGTTTTGTTTATGACGTGTTTCCTCTCTCTCTCTCTCTCTCTCAGATGGACTGCGCATAGCACCCAAGTGCAGATCTATTCCGGCTCGGAACCCTCTTGGTTCTGGGTCTTCTTCTTCTTCTGATACACCCCATCTTCACGTTCAGTTCCATGATGGGAAGGCCCAGTAGGACTTCCTTGAGAACTTTCAGAATCGTGGCGTTCATCCGGAGCTCCACATCATTCTATCAGACTTTTTCGACACTCCTCTACCCAGTGTCATTCGGACTCGGGGATGGGAATCTCTTTGTGAGATGCTCTTGAGGTGCCCTATCATGTTTATATTGAAGTTTTACTCCAATATACACAGTATTGATATCGTATTCACTCCGAATCTTATATTCGAGATGCTACATGTCCTGAGGGTATCGCATCCTGATATTACTGCCTATTAATATCATCTATACATCTTATTAATTTGGTGTACCCATTAGAGGTTGGACTAAAATCCATAGGAACATTAAACCCATCAATAAGAGAGATGTCAAAGAAATCCAAGTTTTGGAATTGGTTTAAATTGAATTCAGCCTGAGTGATTGGGGGTGTACCATAGGCTTTGCATTGAAGAAGTCCACCACAGTCGCCGATCTGACAACTGCCATGCCCAGACCCATCGAAATTGCACCCAGTGCGGGCCCAAATGTGCCCACCAGTTGATCTAGGGCTAACTTCGAGGCTCCAGATTCCACCTTTGTTAATTTGCCTGCCATTACCTGCAGGCATAGCTGCGGCCCAAATTGTGAAGTTGCAATTGTTTGTTATATATCAAATCTGGCTGCATGGGCAAAGGCAATGAAAAGAATGAAAAAGAAGTAGAAGAAAGATATGGACAGGTTTTTGAAATGATTCATTTTGGAGAGTGAAAGAGATAGGCCTTGGCTTTGGCTATGGGTTATTTATATATATATATATATAAAAGTTACAATTGTTTGTTATATACCAAATTTGGCTGCATGGGCAAAGGCAATGAAAAGAATGAAAAAGAAGTAAAAGAAAGATATGAACAAGTTTTTGAAGTGGTTCATTTTGGAGAGTGAGAGAGATAGGCCTTGGCTTTGGCTATGGGTTATTATATATATATATATATATATATATAGAGAGAGAGAGAGAGAGAGAGAGAGAGAGAGAGAGAGAGAGAGAGAGAGAGAGAGAGATGTGATTAAGTTACACTTGGTATAACTCTTATGAAGTTACACTTTTTTTGTACTGTAGATTTCTAATAGATCCAATAGTTGGAAAAATAACATTAAATGATTATTTTGTTTCTCTTCCTTATTTATGACAAATTAATTCTATCCTTTTTTTTTTCTCTCTCTTTCTTACCCAATATAAAAAGAAATCCTCTTCTTCTTTCTCTCACCTATTTTCTCTCTCTTGCTTATCCAATAAAAAATAAAATTCTCTGCTTCTTTCTCTTGCCGTGATCGGAGTAGAGGAAGAAAAGATAAAACAAAATGATTTTTTTTATGAATTAAAAAAATTACCAAATTAAGAAGCTTAACCAATGATTTGCAAGAAAATAAATCCCATGAGATTTTTTAAGTTTTAATTTTGAGATATTTTTTCCCCGTTTAGGAGACTTGGTTAATTGGTTTTGAAGTAGAAATGTAAGTATGATGTTTGAGTTATGTTTTGTATGAGACTTTGCTTTGTCTCTGTGGCTGTCACCTTTATCCATAAAGTTTTCTATCATTTTTTTTAAGAGAGTATGTGAATTAGGAGATTAGGAAAATTGAAACCTCAAAACCATTTGAAACACAAAATAAGTCTAACAAAGAAGAAGGAACGTTGTCTAACAACATAAATTTTAGGAAGAAAGGGACACCATTAAACAAAATCCAATATCTAAGTTTGGCGGTCGCTTTGTCATATCTAATATCTAAGGGATTTTGACAACTTATATAATGCAAGAAGAGAGTTTTTAAGTGATGATTAGTTGAATATGTGACATTCTAAAAAAACGTTTTCATCTTGCTGTATTAAACTTGTTTTAGGTTGAACACAAAAAACCTTTTCCAATGACGTGCATTTTCCATCATAGAAGAAATGTTGTTTAACAACAGAAATTTTAGGAAGAAAGGGACACCATTAAACAAAATCCAATAAGATCTATGGAAAGTAATAAATGAGGATAGAGAAAAACTATTATTAATCGGGTAGAAAAACTATTATTAATCAGGTAAATAAGTGAAAAGAAATAATCATTTAATATTATTTTTCCATCCTTAAATTTATTAGAAATCTATGTTACAGAAAATGTGTAACTCTAAGAGTTACGCCAGTGTATCTTAAACTCATCTCATGTATATATATAATATTTATGAACGATAATAGTTCGATAATTACAAAGACGGATTTGAGTCCGGACATAAAAAATAAAATAAAATAAAAAAAAGGCAGCTGCAATTAAAATTTATTTTGCACCATAAGGTAGTGAACACACTCTATGTTAAAAACAAAATTTCTGAAGTTCAACACTAGTCAGAAAGAAAACATGCCAAAAAGCTAAAAATTTAATTTGCCTCTACCAATGCGGATGGTCTTAACCACTTAATTATATATATATATATATATAGATAAAAAAATCTCTTTGCTCAAAAAAAAAAAATCTCAATCTGTATTTATTTATATATTTTTTGCTTAAAGAGAAAATCGGTACTAAATAAGAGTTTAAACCCAACCTCTTTAATCCATTTCCATCCGAATAAAAATCACTTCTATCAAATCTGAAAACCTCTCTCAGACAAAATCACAAACGCCTCAGCTGCTCTTCCAAAACCCGCACCACAGCCTCGCAGCGAAGACGGACCCATATCTCTTGGATTCACAAAACAAAACAGCCAACTTTCTCAGCACCACCTTCAACCTCAAGGTCCTCAATCTTGAGGCTCAAACAATTAATAAAATCCAAAAAGAAAAGAACCAAAAACCCCAATTGAAAGTGCAAATAAAAATTTAGATCAAGTTAACGTTAAGCAATAACCATGCTCATGTACATTCCATGCCCATTGAGAAAGTGCAAAGCTCATTCCAAACCATAAATTGAAAGTATATGAAGTACCAAATGACAACAATAAAATTTTGTTCCTTAAACACCAAGGCACTTGTCAAAACAAAATATTGCAAACATTTATTATATGGTAAATCAGAAATATGACAAATATGCATGGTTACTTATTATACACCGAGTCCAAATTTTCTATCTCATCAATTGTGCTTCACTTCATGCTCCACCAATAAAACTTGAACAACTAGCCTCTTTCATTAAATGAGATAACTCTGACTTTAATGAGATAGCCTCTCTTATTTAATGAGAGAGGCTAACTGTCTAAGTTTTATTGGTAGAGTATAAAGTAGAGCAAAATTGATGAGACAGAAGATTTGGACTTATATACCACGTATCAGAAATCCTATTTATTCTTCTAATTTACCTTGGTTTAAATGCAAACTCAATCTAACCATTTCTAATTTACGTCTATTCCATGCTAATATTCCAACAACTCAGTAGTGAAAAACTGTCACATTCCACTGGATGATTGCATTAGAATTGGGAATGTCAAGAAAAACAGTCTCCTAAGTAGCATAACCACGAGCCAACCTGAAGAACCCGGTTCCTGAAACCACAGATACCTCCCTATACTTTTGAAAGACCCTGTCTGCCCCTTTTATTTCTAAGGTGCTACCATTGTACTCCTTGTTGGTGAACACAAATGACATCAATAAATGCAAATCAGAGCCATCCAATGCTGAGTTTACGTAAATGCCATGAGCCCTTCCAACCTCAGATGAGTTCCTTTCAATAGCTACTGCCAACTTATCGTCCGTCGCAAAGATTGGTGGACTGGGTTCGGTTCACCGCAGCTAAAGGGCTGTTTAAGAACCGAGTTGTGCACAAAAACAAGCTTCCTACAATACAAATAACTAACAAGCAAAGATATCTGTATTGAATGACATTTTAACAGCAAATGAATGCACAACAAGTGAAATATAATGTAAGAAAAGATTAAGGATCCTCGAATTAGTGAGGTGCATTTTATTAAGTTTCTTTAGTTATTATTACAATGCTCACTAGGACGTGATACAAGGTTCAACTAAGTTAAAAAATTACAGACTTTTGATAGTTATTTAAACTTCAAAGACTTGCAAAGTTTAAACTTGTTGAATCCGAGCATGTGCTATAGTGGCTGTCTTTGGGATACCGGGAATGGTTCCTCTGTTTTCTCTTGATTTTACAGAGCTCTTTTCTCTAATTTTATGAGACTTTAGAAAATGTCTCAGTGATCTAATCCAACATGAACCCCTCTTTGAATACCGATCCCTTTCAGCATGGACCCCTTCCTTCTTTTATAGTGCAGATCAGGCTCCGGGGTACCGGTGATTTCCCTTTTTTGCCCTTTAGAGTTTGTGTCATGCCAGTTTTGCTCAGGGCTATGTCGTTTCCTTTTTCTCTCATAGTTTCTTGCTTTTGGTCCAACCAAACGAAAGTCCCTTAGCTAGTTTTCTATTTCCAGACTTCTTCGTTGGCCGACCTTCAGCTATTTGGCTTTTTCTTCTCAGTGTTCCAGCTTTTTTAGTTGTACCGTTTCTTGTCATTTTCTTCCAATGGTCGGAATCATGGCTCCTGCGTGTTGCTTCGTATCTCCTGGCTCTACTGCATGTCTGGAGCATGAGACCCGCATGATTTTTGTCTTTTATCCCTCTTTGAATTTGCTTCAATCTTACTTCGTTCGTCCAAGGATCCCTGGATTCTGGGGACTATTGGGATCCTCGGCCCTCCCTTTCTTTACTGGGCTTTCTTTCGTTTGCTGGTTCTGCCTGATTTGGGCCTTTTTTTCTTGTTCTTTCGTGGGTCTCTGGATCCGAATCCTTTGGGCCTCTTGCCCTTTTTTCTTCTTTCTTCCCTCTTTCACTCATTGTGTAAGCCCAGCCTTCCTTTCTTTTCTTATTTTTTCTTAGTTTATTTATTTATTATTATTTTTTTTGTGAAATGAGCCCAACATTCTTTGGGCCTTAGTTTGTGACCAATTTTGAACCTCAACAGTTGTCTCTAGCATTTTTCATCATTATTTTCAGTTCAATCATGTTGTATTGCATGTCATATATATGTAAAAGCTTATGTGCGATACTGTTGGTTGGCTGATCTGTGCGTTTCTGCTAGTAAAACCTGCATTGTTCAAGTTCAACTCAATGTTACACGTAAATTATCGTAGAAATGAATGTCAGGCATCGACAATAAAACATGATTAAAAAAAGATCGATAGAATTTTAGAATTGAGGGAAAATATAGTGGCAAACTATTGAAATCCGCATCATGTTCTATATAAAATGCTTAATCCAAAGTTCAACGATCTCAAACCAAAGTTACCCATCCGCCGGGCGCCCAACAACTTCGAAAGTTGATCAAAGTTCTTTCGAGACCTCATGAGCTACTTTGACTTCTTGTTTACTCTTATAGCATCAGCTGCCTACACTGATGCCCACCACATGTTTTTAAATTTTTTTTAAAATTTTTTTTATTTAAATATGACACATATGCGTAATCCATAACAGTTTTGTGTCTATCCAAAAAAAAACATGCATGCACCTACCTAGGCACTTTCCAGGAAACGATGGAACGAAAATACCCTCAAATACCCAAAAGCACTACTTATACCAGCTTAAGATTTTAATATTATTCAAAAAAAGAAAAAAAAAAAGAAAAGAAAAAAAAGAGAGAGATTAAGATTCTATAATATATATATATATATATATATATATAAAAGTTTAGTTCATTTTCTTACTCAACGCAATTAAATTTGTTCAAGAACTATTTGATTATCTTAATTTTTCTCATTTATAATTTTATAGTAGACATTATAACTAACGCCTAATAAATAATAATAATCACTGTCACCAAATGACATTAATACAACACTCTTTCTAGAAAATGTGTAGACTAACGCCTAAACTTTCTAGTACCATATAAACTACTATAACTTTTGTCATAAGTTTTTTACGTATCATATTACATGTCAAATTGTGATTGGCTGTTTGTTACTTTTACATGAACTCACCACTTTTTTTTACCATTCACAATCTACCACGTGAATAGTTGTGATACAAGTTGTGTCATTTGATGTGGTCTTAGAATTTCTCCGCTAGTTGTGTGTATGCTTAAGGAGTGGGGGTCGGGCTCATGGTCGCCTATAATGGAGGCTTTTTCTGTATCCTTCTGGGGTCATATCTATAAATAATTCTTAAAGGTTGCAGATTTAAGAAAGATAGTGGGTAATTAATCTCATTTATTCAACATTGTTTTATTGGGTAAGATTGCTAATAAGGTTAAGAGAGATTAGGTTGGAATGGACAAGCATATATGCTTTGTTATAATTAAACGAATAATGTCAGGGATAATACATCATCAATTAGTGAGAAAAAAAAAAAAAGTGTGACCCTAAGTGTATTTTAGTTAAACAAACTTATATATCATTAGAAGCCCACGTTAGTTAACTCCAAAAACAATCTAATTTATTCAGTAGAAAAAACAAGAGCAGTTTAAGGGTCTATTTGGGATCTACTTATTTTATTGAAATTGAAATTTTTTTTACTGAAAATACTGTTGATAAAGGTAAAAAAAAATTGCTGAAATAGTACCTTGGGACCTATGATAGTACTAAAAAGTACAATAAAATCTATAAATAATAATAAAAATAAGCTGAATAATAAAATAAGTTGACAAAAATAACAAACATGATAGAATAACTGAACAGAATTTCCTTTGTGATAATGTAGACAAGGACAAAACTCGGGCTACATTTGAACAACCCACTTTCCTCCCTTGGTTCCTGGTTTCACACTATGTGTAGAGTTTGTAATATACACACTTGAATACATTGAAATCATGACTTCCTTCTCAATTTTAGTGCATTTCAAATGTGATGTAATAGGGTGTGTATACTAAAAAAAAATAACCCACGCATCTGATGTATATTTCCTCTCTCGCATGAAGGTGGACCGCATGTGTGGGTCCACTCCCATGTGAGAAGAGTTTATTAGTATACCTTCTCGTGCATAGTATGTGTACTGGTATTTTCGCTCACACTATTATAAGAGTAGTACCTAGAACTGTCTAGGCCCACATACTCCATGATATCATCCTCAACTTCACCTATCTAGGCTAGCCATGCCACCATAAACTTTTATTTATTTATTTAGATGTTATCAATTAGAAAATTAGATGTTAAAAGTTTAGATGTTATCCATATTATCAATTAAAAAATTAATATTAAAAGTACTTGAATACAAAAAGTTAATTAGTAATGTTGCATATCAAATGGCAATAAAAATAAATCTTAAATATAAAATACTTTATATAAAATTAATAATATATCATAGATATTTAAATAGTAGAAAAGGTCCAATTTTAAAATTGTCGCTTGGAGCCTCAAAATACCTTTAGCTGGTCATGAATCTTTTTTTTTTTTTTTTTTTTTTTTGAGGGGGAGCTGGTCATGAATCTTAAGCAAAAAGAAATTCAAACATGTCTTATATATAAAATAATTTAATCGAGAAACACACATTTAAAAATGGAAAATGGATCAGAGGAGACACAAGAGTTTAATTCTAATAATAAATTTACTACAGTAACATTCTAATTCTAATAATAACAGTGCATTTATAGGAAGATATGGAATAAATATTTGGTTATTTTTTTATTCAAAACTTTCTCTCTCATCATGACCGTTGGGATTAATTAGAAGAGACCGTTGGGATTAATTAATAATTATTCGAACTTTCTCTCTCCTTTATCTCTTTAATGATGTTGGGAACAACAGAAAAGAAAGAATTAAAAACATTAAGAAAGAATAAATAAAGTGGTAAATAATAGAATGTGTGATTTAGGGTGTATTGTAGTTAATGTGTAAAGATAGTTAAAATAGATAGAGTAAAATTTTAATGTGTAAAGATAGTTTTTTTTTTTTTTAGAATGCTTGATACTGCTCTTAGTGAGATTGATGCCAGTTAAGTTGGGTGGAATTTTGAGAAAATATGGAACCAAAATTTTTTATATCATAACTTGATGTGATAGATTGTGAATGGTAAAAAAAAAAAAAAAAATACCAGATTCTTATAATTGTGAGATCTAATACATCAAAATTATGGGAAAGTTGTGATAAAAAAATAGTTTTCTTGCTGTAACTAGTTGAACTTACCCCCCATGCTTTCCAACCTCGACTAGACTTTGATTAAAACGTGCAAAACGAATAAAGTTACGAAATTGGAAGAGCGTCACATGCGCTTGCGCCTTGCGCACGATGAGAAGAATACACCATTCAAGTCAAACTCAAACTTTGCACACATTATATAATCAAATATAAGATCATTTGATTCTCAAATATATATATATATATATATATATATATATATATATATTATTAGTTCATTAGTTAAAAAGGAACTTATTATCTCTCTAAACTTTAATGAGTATATATAAATATTTTCTAAATTGTTATAAATAAATAAATAAACGAACCTAGTATGTCTTCTATCAAAATTACGTTCATGATCTTTCTCACACACACACACATATATATATATATATATCATAAACTTAATCAATTATTATCTTCATGGTGAAACTCTTAAGAGTCTCCTCTGATGTTTAAATTATCAAATTGTATGCAAAGAGCCAAGTTTCATGTTTAAAAAAACTCATTTCATAATTATCATGGAAACTAAAAGAACCAATATAATTAAGATGAATTAACATATTAATCAAATGAATAGATTTTTATTTCTTATGAAATTGCTAATCCCTTACATATATAGTTCAGATATTGTTATATATTCTAAAATTTTGGATATTTTAGCATATCAAGTTCATTGTGCAATAAATACCAATGACGGTCAAATGGAATTTTTTTTTATGCTTCAATGATGCTATATGATTTAGAGCAAATGTCAAAAGATATAATTTTTTTACAACTTATTAAGGTAACAAGTTATGATTAGTGCAGTATGTATTAAAATGTAAATATGTATGCATCAATTATAAATATATGTGTGAAATAATGTGAAAGAATATTTAACCTTAAATTTAACACAAGCAAAGTTTGTTACCAATAGGTGAAAGCAACTATAATTCATATATTTAAAAAGGGAAAATTATTGAATACTCCGGAAGTATCATAAATGCATACACCTTCTTCTCACATGAATTGTGAGTCCACTACAAAAAAAAAAGGGTCTTTAGCCGCGATTAAAAAACGCAACTATAGACCCCAAAAACGCAGCTATAGGATAGAGCCGCATTTTCTATAGCCGCGTTTACAAACATGGCCTAAACATCGCAGCAACAGGTCTATGGCCGCGTTTTTCAAAAACGCGGCTAAAGGTCATACCTATAGCCGCGTTTTTAAAAAAACGTAGCTAAAGGTCAGACCTGAAGCCGCGTTTTTAACCCGGTAGGATATATTGGGGCCGATAGCTGCGTTTTTAAAAAACGTGGCTATAGCCCGCTTTGAGCTACGTTTAAAACGCGGCTATAGTTTTTTCTAAAAACAAAAAAAAAATTCTGGGTTTTTTTTTCCTAGAAAATTCAAAATTCAAAATTCAAAATTCAAAATTAATCACAAATCCAAAAAATTCAAAATAAAATACAAACCAGAAAATTCAAAATCAAACACAACATACTCACAATACAAACACACCCAAAAAATTCAAAATCAAACCCAAACCCAGAAAATTCAAAATCAAACACAACATATTCACAATACAAACAAACCCAAAAAATTTAAAATCAAACACAAACCCAGAAATTCAAAATCAAACACAACATGCTCTGAAATATAAGAACACAAACCCATTAAAATGTAATCACAATATCAACAACACAATAGCACAAATTCAAGCACAGATCCACAATAGCATTTCCTCCATTTTCTTACTAACTAAACATAAAATAACCAAAAAAAAAAAAAAAAAAACCTAAATCTATTGACAAATCAGTGTGCTTGAGATGAAGAAAAAAATGAAAGAAAGAAAAAAAAAAAAAAAAGCAGCAGCTCCAAAGAAACAAAGGAAAAAAAAAAAGAGTTATCCAGATGTGAAGAAGGAAGAAAGAAAAAGGAAAAAAAGAAAAAAAAGAAGAGTTACCTAGAAGTGAGGAAGGAAGAAAAAAAAAAAAAGAAAAAAAGAAAGAAGAACCTTACGGAGGAGCACCAGATGTGAAGAATGAAGAGAGAAAAAAAGAAAGAAGGAGAAATAAGAAAAGAAGAAAGTGGGGGTAGGTGGGAATGTAGGAGGGAAAGGGGGGAGCACGTGGGAAGCTCCAGGAATTTTTTTTTTTTTTGTTACCTATAGCGGCGTTTTTGAAAACGCGGCTATAGGCCATGTCACTAAAGGGTGACCTATAGCCGCGTTTTTCAAAAACGCGACTATAGGTAACGTCACAAAAGGGTGACCTATAGCGGCGTTTTCAAAAAACGCGGCTATAGGTCAGTGACATATTTATAAGCTTGGACCTATAGCCGCATTTTTAAAAAATGCGGCTATAGGTAACGTCACTAAAGGGTGGCTAAGCCGCGTTTGAAAAACGCAGCATTAGGTTATACGATTTGACCTATAGCCGCGTTTTTTGAAAACGAGGCTATAGGTAACCTTCAGCTGCATTTGAAACGCAGCTAAAGATTAGCTATAGCCGCATTTTTAGAAAACGCAGCTATAGGTCCCCTTTAAAAAAATTATTCCACAGGACCTATAGCCGCGTTTAAAAAACGCAGCTAAAGGTTGGCTATAGCTGCGTTTTTTATAAACGCAGCTCAAACTCTAACCTGTAGCCGCGTTTTACAAAAATGCGGCTTAAAACTGCAATTTTTTGTAGTGGTCCCACTATAAATTTAATTAGTAGAACCCACAGTTATATGATAGAGGAAGTGCACATTTATGATATTTCGAGAATATTCAATAATTACCCCCAAAAAAAGATGCTGGTCAAGACCATATCGGTCAGCCCCCTATATAAGGTGTACGTGTGTCCACAACACAAGTTTCATGTTCATTTATTACCTCCTATTCCCAATAGTTACGTTATGTGCCGCCAATCAAAGAATCAAACAATCCAATCAAAAAAAAAAAAAAAAGCCAATCAAAGAATCAAACAATTCAATCAAAAAAAAAAAAAAAAGAATCAAACAATGATCAAATAGCACCGACGTAGAGAGTTGCTACTTGCAAACACATGGGAATAGGAGGTTGAGCTGCAAAATAATTTCTTGATTTACAAAAAGGAAAAAAAATAAGGAGGTTATAAACGTTATACGTTAATATCTTCCATCATAGAAATTTTTCTACAGCCTCACGTGAATGTGAAAAAATACAACGTGCATAGTACTGCATCTTCTCAAAAGCCCTCAAGCTTTTATAAATTATTACCACAGTTATTAACACTACTGGACTCTAGTTCTATGCCTCTTACCAGAAGAAAGAACTGCTTTGAAGGGCAAATATTAACAAACTTATAGCAACCTATTACCTATAATACAGTGTGCACAATACTGCATGTGTTCACAAGCCCTCAAGCTTTTATTACATACTAGCTACTAGTGATGTGTCTGTTATACCGAAGGAAAGAACTACTTTTAGTGCAGAACACAACATTATAGTTAGTCCCACCATTGCACGTAAATGTGCTTGTTGCATCATCCTTAGGGTAACTGTAAGCATCTGGGCACAGATTCTTGAAAAATTCAGAAAAATTTGTAGGCCCACAATTTCCAAAATTGCAACAATATTCATCTGTTTTGAAAACGGTACAAGGGTTGTTACAGTACCCGCTAGGAGTTTTCAATTCAGCTAGGCACTGTACATTAATATCAGCTGTACATGTTATTCCTTTGGTGCACCCATTAGAGGTTGGGCTAAAATCCATAGGAACATTAAACCCATCAACAAGAGAGATGTCAAAGAAATCTAGGTTTAGATATTGGTTTAAAGCGAATTCAGCAAGGGCGTTTGGGGGTGCACCATAGGCTTGGCATTGAAGAAGCCCACCACAATCACCAACCTGACAACTGCCACGCCCGGATCCATCAAAATTGCACCCAGTTCGAGCCCAAACGCGGCCCCCGGTTGTGCCAGAATTCACATCAAGGGGCCAAGACTCTTTTGAGTTGAGTTGCCTACCACCACCAGGCATGGCTGCAGCTCAAACCACATAGGGACAATTGTTTATTATATTGAATCGGGCTGCATGAGCGAAAGTAATGAAAAGAATGGCAAAAAAGAATAGGGAAATGGACAAGTTTTTGAAGATGCTCATTTTGGAGAGTGAGAGGGATAGGTTATGATTATTACGAGATGGGTAAGGGTTTATATTGGATTTGATATTGGATATAACCTATTGGGGTTGGCGTGGAGAATTTACCGGCGTGATTAATTCCCTAATTAAATTCTTGTTGTTTGGAACTGAAATTGTCTTGGCTTGACTTTATCACTTGAACACTATTCTAAATATTCAGTAGTACTGTGTGACATGAAGCTTAATTAGTTCACATTTGCTAAAACAAATAGTTTAGTTTACAGTTACACCTCTTAAACTCTTAAGAGTGAGAGGTATATTTAAGTTGGTTGCAATCTTGCAGATAAGATCACGTGCAATCTTCCGGTCAATAGAAATCTATTGGCACTTTTGGGGCCTTAGGCGAAAATTTTAAATGGGGTCTTTTTATAATTAAATATTAATCAAATAATATATTTATATATATATATATATATATTTTTTGAATTTTTTTTATTTAAAATCTATTTTTCTTGCTTTTTGAGATGCAAAATTACTAATTAAGTTTTTGTATTTAAGTTCTTCTAACATTTCTTTTTCAATTGATAATATAGCTAATCCATTTAATCTTTCTTGTGACATAGTAGACCTTAAATAAGATTTTATTAATTTTAATTTTGAAAAACTTCTTTCTGCAGATGCAACCTGTAAGGACCAAAAAGAGAGTAATACAAAGTCTTCTGGGTGCAATGATACTGACTTTCCCTTCTTGAGATCCAATACAATAGAATTTGTTAGAGATGGGCTAGAACAACAAGCATCCGATTCCCTCCAAAGGCCCCAGCCTTCCCCTTTATATAGTCCCTGGCCTCTTGATATGCTTCGTCCATCTTTAGCTATCCTTTGCTCAATTTTCGACACTTGTCACCTATCTTCTCTCCAGGAGCAGGCGGCAGTAGTAGCTGGTGCAGCTGTGACGGGCATCATTTCAAGTCACCTCTTCATTTAATGCGGCTGACAGAGATGGTGTGCGCCATTTATTACTAATGTGACTAGGGGCTACTGCCCTGACGGCCACCTGTCTGCCACTGACCTATGCCTCCCTCAGCCGAGGAGGCTTTCCCTTTGGCGCTTGGCGTAGTGCTTCATAAGGTCTGGCTCTCTCCTCGGGAACTATTGTTCCTCGGGCCCCTGCCAGTCCCTTGCTCGGCCAAATGTAGGGCCCTTCCTATTCCTCCTAGGGCCTTGGCCCATTAATTCAGCCTCCTTGGCCTCCTCTCTCGTTCCTCGGGTGCCCACAATAGCCCCCTGAAACTTTCACTTATTTTGCTTGAGGCATAAGTGAAGTTTTAACTCCACGGATGAGTCGTACGTGTCGTATGTGTTCACACGAGTCAACGTCTTTTCAACTGTCATTCGCACGCCCCTGACGCTTCGGAATCTGCAAGCTCCCATTTATGGCGTCAGGCGACTGCTTGTCTCCCCACGTTCAACAGCATGATTGGGATCGTGTGGCCCTCGTTCATCCTCATTTATGGGTGGGAATTTTACCGCTCATTTCTGCCTCCTATAAAAGGAGCGATCAAGGCTGGTGGTGGCTCATTTCTGGCATTTTTGGCGTTCTTACTTTAGCGAAGAGAGATTCACTCCCGAGGAGCGTTCTTTAACTCTCACAGTAGGTGTGTTGGTTTCCCTTCTTGTCTTAATCCTTTTTCTCTCCATGGGTAGATACGCTAGGCTGGTAGACACCGAGGAGGCTAGGATGGCCTTTAGGGCCAAGTACAGGATTCCCGACAGCGTGAAATTTAGGCATTGTGAGGAGGGTGAATGGCTGGTCATAGATCGCCCTCCCGAGTTAGTAGTTATCCCTATGATCGCCTTCATCGAAGGTGGGATGGAACTTCCCATGGGCCCGGTGACCAAGGATTATCTTATCAACTTTAGGCTAACCCCAACCCAGTGTTCTCCCAACATTTTTTGGATCCTCGAGTGTGTAGAGGCCATCAATCGTAGGATAGGGACTCGTCTTACATGGCATGATGTGAACTGGGTGTACAACTACCAAAAGGGGGAAAAAACCAAATACTATATGAGGAGTAGGATCCTCGCCGTTAGGTTAATCTCCTGCTTGCCCAATTCGAGCAAGGGCATGGATGAAGACTTCCTTCTCGTCTCGGGCGAGTGGCACGATGGGCTGCACTGTCCCACCCAGGAAGGGGAACCAGGTAGCATTCCCGAGGGCTTGGGTCACCGTTTTAGGATTTTTTTTTTTTTTTTTAGAGAAGCTTCTTTCTAGGCATCAACTTTTTTTTTTTTTTATGCCCTTGTTTCCTTTTATCTCTTTGCTAATGATAACTGCGTTCTTCCATGGCAGACGAGTATCACACAGCCCCCGCCAGACATTTGGTAAATTTTCCCGATCTGAACCGGATTCTCCTGTTCGAGATTTTTCTTCATCGGGACGGGCAACTCCAAGTCGCGCACGTCATCCTTGGCTACACTCCCTCAACAAAGCGCTTCCAGAGCCCGAAGAACGTCATCAAGGCTCGTGACCCGCGCTTGGCTAGGATAAACGTTGTCATTCCGAGGTTTTTGCAGGCAGGACCTCCTCCCAAGGGTATGCAAGACGCCCAACTCCCTGCGCCCCTGGTCGCTCAGCTTTTGTATGCTGAAGAACCTCCCTTACCATCAAACGAAGAGGCGGAGGGATCTACATCAACCTCTGTCCAAGAAGTGACCGAGGAGGACTTTAAAGTTTTTAATCGCCCCGACGCTCCGAACGCATCCTCAGCCCGGTCATTATCGGCCATGGGTTTCCAAGAAAAGACACCCGACCTCCTGGCGCTACTGTCGGCCCACGCTGGGGGGTCCTCCTTGACGGCAGTGGTGCCACCTCGCCCGCCAACTCCAGTTGCTCCCTGCACATCCCCAGCTGATGCCGCGGACAAAAAACGCAAACGTGGTCCCAGTGGGAAAGAGGCAGCCACGCCTGAGGAGGGGGAGATATCCGAGCCCCCAACCAAGGAGGCCCGGGCCGGCAAGGGTCAGTCGAGGAAGAGGCCCGACCCCGTTGTGCCCTCGAGGGAGAGCGGCGGGGAGCAGTCCAAGAAAGCTTTCGTCTGGAGGCCATCCTTCACTCTCAGCTCGGGATCTCCAGTGCTGGATGACGCCAACCTAAGGGACCCTTCCACGGGCAGTTCAAGCCTGGTGGCAGAATGCTTGGAGAGGGCTCTGTGCCTCCCCAAAGATATGGAGGAGTTAAAGTCCTTCAGGAAGAGGGAGGTCTTCCTTTCCCTGAAGCAGGACCTGGCTAAGGTACCTCGAACGTCCTTTCCAACTTCCTCATCTGTCAAGTGTTTTTACTTTGACTGCTTATTCTCCTTTCTTGTTTCCCATTCTTGCAGGCCATTCAAGCTGCTTTTATGGCAGAAGACTGGGTTGATCACTCCCTGGATGTGGCCAGGAAGTCTGAAAAGGCCTATGAAACTGCTGAGAAGGCCAGAGCTGAGGCAGAGAAAAAGTTGAAAGACACCCTCTCCCAGCTGTCTGAAGCCGAAAGGGCTTTCCGCGATGCTGATTCTGCCTTGAAGAGTTATGAGAGGCAGGCTTCTGATGCCTTGGCGGCCCAGAGGAAGGCCTAAAGCTCCCTGGTACTCTCAATGGTGGAGTTGAAGCAGGCGAACCAGCAGCTGGCAGACAAGGATCCCGAGAAGGCTCGGGCCGAGCAGGAGGCCTATGATGCGGGCATAAACAAGACCGCCGCATCTCTTACTGCCCAACTCCGCAATGTCACTCGCGCCTTCAGCCAAGAAGTCTGAGGGGAAGCACTGAACGCAGCGGGCGTCAGTCCTGATTTAGAGCTTCGCGCTCCCGACCAGGTTTACTACCCTCCTGCTCTGCGCTTGCCGCATTCAGCCCCCAGCCCTCCCGTGGATCCGAGCTCCGTTCCCCACGTCTCTGCCGAGTCCCCGAATCCTCCTTCTTCTCCTGTTTCATCCAAGGGGTTACCCCCTCCAGAGGACATAGTGGACTTGGAAGCTGAGAAGGGGTGCCCGAGGGGGTTCCTTTGAAGAAAAAGAAGGACAAGAAGGAAAAGAGTGCAAAGGACAAAGAGCCCCAAACTTAGCTTTTCTCTTCTTTTTTTTTGTATGCCCTTCCCTTGCGGAATTTTGTAGCAGGGCACCCTTTATGTAGCAACCCCTCTCTTTTTCTTCCTCTTTTTGTAGCCGGGGTTTTACTCCTGCATTGCTTCTCCTGCTTTGTAATCAGTTTTTTTTTTTTTTTTTTATTAATGAACACTTAAGTTTTTTTGTATAGCAGTCTTGTTATATGTTTGCAGCTTCCCCTACTCCATTTTTTTTTTTTTTTTTTTTTTTTTGCAATGATGATTTTCCTTGAGCTTGTAGCCGAGGAGCTAGGCAAGCCTTAGGTTCTTCCTAACACTTAGAATTTTTCTTGCAAATGTTAATTTTCCCTAAGCTTGTGGCCGAGGAGTCAAGCAAGTCCTAGGTTCTTTTTAACACTTAGAATTTTTCTTGCAAATGTTGGTTTTCCCTAAGCTTGTGGCCGAGGAGCCAGGCAAGTCCTAAGTTCTTTTTAACACTTAGAATTTTTCTTGCAAATGTTAATTTTCCCTAAACTTGTGGCCGAGGAGCCAGGCAAGCACTAGGTTCTTTTTAACACTTAGAATTTTTCTTGCAAATGTTAATTTTCCATGAGCTGGTGGCCGAGGAGCCAAGCAAGCCTTGGGCTTTTCCTAACACTTAGAATTTTTCTTGCAAATGTTAATTTTCCCTAAACCTGTGGCCGAGGAGCCAGGCAAGCACTAGGTTCTTTTTAACACTTAGAATTTTTCTTGCAAATGTTAATTTTCCATGAGCTTATGGCCGAGAAGCCAGGCAAGCCTTGGGCTTTTCCTAACACTTAGAATTTTTCTTGCAAATGTTAATTTTTCCTAAGCCTGTAGCCGAGGAGCCAGGCAAGCACTAGGTTCTTTTTAACACTTAAAATTTTTCTTGCAAATGTTAATTTTCCATGAGCTTGTGGCCGAGAAGCCAGGCAAGCCTTGGGCTTTTCCTAACACTTAGAATTTTTCTTGCAAATGTTAATTTTTCCTAAGCCTGTAGCCGAGGAGCCAGGCAAGCACTAGGTTCTTTTTAACACTTAAAATTTTTCTTGCAAATGTTAATTTTCCATGAGCTTGTGGCCGAGGAGCCAGGCAAGCCTTGGGCTTTTCCTAACACTTAGAATTTTTCTTGCAAATGTTAATTTTCCCTAAGCCTGTGGCCGAGGAGCCAGGCAAGCACTAGGTTCTTTTTAACACTTAGAATTTTTCTTGCAAATGTTAATTTTCCATAAGCTTGTGGCCGAGGAGCCAAGCAAGCCTTGGGCCTTTCCTAACACTTAGAATTTTTCTTACAAATGTTAATTTTCCCTAAGCCTGTGGCCGAGGAGCCAGGCAAGCACTAGGTTGTTTTTAACACTTAGAATTTTTCTTGTAAATGTTAATTTTCCATGAGCTTGTGGCCGAGGGGCCAGGCAAGCCTTGGGCCTTTCCTAACACTTAGAATTTTTCTTGCAAATGTTAATTTTCCCTAAGCCTGTGGCCGAGGAGCCAGGCAAGCACTAGGTTCTTTTTAACACTTAGAATTTTTCTTGCAAATGTTAATTTTCCATGAGCTTGTGACCGAGAAGCTAGGCAAGCCTTGGGCCTTTCCTAACACTTAGAATTTTTCTTGCAAATGTTAATTTTCCCTAAACCTGTGGCCGAGGAGCCAGGCAAGCACTAGGTTCTTTTTAACACTTAGAATTTTTCTTGCAAATGTTAATTTTCCATGAGCTTATGGCCGAGGAGCCAGGCAAGTCCTAGATTCAACCTAACACTTGTAGAGAGACAGAGTCGAAACACAAAAGCTGAAAATTTCCATTAAAAGTAATATCGTCGCAAATTGTTTACATTCCATAGGTAGGGGATTACATTTCCATCTAGGTCCCCTAACCGATAAGCTCCAGTTCCTACGACGGAGGTGACTTTGAATGGTCCTTCCCAATTAGGACCTAGTTTACCCCAAGATGGGAGCTTAGCCGTCCCCACTATCTTCCTCAAAACCAAGTCTCCCGGGGACAGGGGCCTGTGCTTGATCCCTTTATCATATTCCTGTTTAAGCTTCTGTTGGTTATGGGCCAATTTTACCATGGCCACGTCTTGTCTTTCCTCGGTCAGGTCTAGGCTATCCAGGAGCAACTGACGGTTCCCCTCGGCGCTGAACTGATCGGTCCTCAAAGTTGGAAATCTGGCTTCTAGGGGATCACTGCCTCCGAACCGTAGGTTAATGAAAATGGGGTATCCCCCGTGGACTTCCGTGGAGTGGTGCGGTACGTCCATAGTACGTGGGGCAACTCGTCAACCCATCTCCCTTTCGCGTCGTCCAGCCTCTTTTTAAGCCCGACAACTATGGTTTTATTAGTGGCCTCGACCTGCCCATTGCCCTGAGGGTATGCTGGCATGGAGTACCCATTCCTGATTCCCAACTCCCCACAATATCTTCTGAAAGACTTACTGTTGAATTGGAGGCCATTGTCCGAGATCAGGGTGTGTGGTACCCCGAATCTAGTGACGATATTTTTCCATACGAATTTTTTGGGATCGACGTCTCTAATGTTGGCAAGGGGCTCGGCTTCAACCCACTTAGTGAAGTAATCCGTGCCGACAAGTAGCCACCGTCGGTTGCCCAAGGCCCGAGGTAAAGGGCCCACTATGTCCAAGCCCCACTGGGCAAAGGGCCAAGGGCTGGACAAAGGGTTCAGAATTCCTCCTGGCTGGTGTATGTTGGGGGCGAACCTCTGGCATTGATCGCATCGCTTAGCATAGTCCTGGGAGGTCTAGCACATTTTAGGCCACCAATATCCCTGTGATAGGGCCCTGTGTGCTAGGGATCTCCCGCCAGTGTGGCTTCCACAGATGCCCTCATGCAGTTCCTCGAGCAGAGGCTCCACGGCTTCCGGGTGTACACACAACAGGTATGGTCCCGAGTACGAGCGCTTGTACAACTTATGCTGCTCGAACAGCCAGTAGCGCGGGGCTGTTCTTCGTATCTTTTCCGCCTCGCCTTTGTCTTCTGGCAACGGTCCCCCTCTCAAGAAGGCCACAATGGGATCCATCCAGCTTGGGCCTACGCGAACGCTGCACACCCCCACTACAGGTGTCTCCACCAGGGCGGGCGTGTTAACTTCCTCCACCAAAATGACCCGAGGCAGGTTTGATTCTAACGAGGTGGCTAACGTGGCTAGGGAATCTGCGTGCGAGTTCTGTCCCCTCGGGACCTGTTCCACCCTGAAATCATTGAAATGACTCCGTATGCTTCGCACCCTGGCGAGATACTTTTGCATCCTTTCATCTCGGGCTTCGAACTCCCCCTTAATCTGGCCTACAATTAGCCTAGAATCAGAATATACTTCCACCATCTTTCCCCCGAGCAATCTGACCAGGTTTATTCCTGCCAGCAGAGCTTCGTATTCGGCCTCATTGTTGGTGGTCGGGAAACCCAGCCGTAATGATTTTTCGATTATTAGCTTCTCAGGCGTGATCAACACTATCCCCACACCAGCTCCTTTTCGATTGGAGGCCCCATCCGTGTAAACCCTCCACACGGGGGCAGTGGAAGTGGACGAGATCATCAGGCTCACGGCCGCGCTCACTTCTTCACAGGCACCCTCAGAAAACTCTGCTACAAAATCTGCTAAGACTTGGCCCTTTATAGCCGTGCGGGGTAGGTACTTAACATCATAAGCCCCCAACTTTGTGGCCCACTTGGCAATCCTGCCCGTGTAGTCGGACTTTCTCAGCAAGGCCTGCAGTGGCAGCTGAGTTAGCACCGCCACCATGTGGGCTTGGAAATAATGTGGGAGTTTTTTGGTCGCATGAACAACAGCTAAGATCGCTTTCTCCAGCAGGAGATATCGCATTTCCACTTCTTGCAAGGACTTACTGACGTAGTAGACCGGCCTTTGGACCCTGTCCTAGTTTCTGACCAATACAAAGCTGATGGAGTGCCCCGTGACCGCCAGATAGGCGTACAGCACTTCCTCCTTGTCAGGTCAGGACAGGATTGGTGAGTTGGACAAGTATGCCTTGAGATCTTCGAACGCTCGGGTGCATTCTTCGGTCCACTTGAAGTCCTTCCATTTATGCAGTAGCTGAAAGAAAGGGCGGCACCTGTTCGCGGACCGGGAGATAAACCTGCTTAGTGCTGCCGTCATTCCGGCCAACTTCTGTACCTCCTTTGGGTTTCGGGGGGGATGCAGGCTGTTAATAGCCCTAATCTACTCCGGGTTAACCTCGATCCCCCGATGAGTGATCATGTACCCCAGGAATTTGCCCGAGCTCACCCCGAAAGAGCATTTTGATGCATTGAGCCGTAACCTGTGCTTTCTGAGCACCGCGAAGATTTCTGATAAATCTGCAAGGTGGTCCTTGGCCCTTTTACTTTTGACCACCATATCATCTATGTATGACTCCATGTTTCTCCTGAGCTGCTTTTCAAACATGCGCATGATCATCCTCTGATAAGTCGAACCGACGTTCTTGAGGCCGAAGGGCATCACCCGAGAGTGGAAGTTACCAGTGGGAGAACGGAAAGCCGTTTTCTCCTGGTCGGCCAAGGATAGGGGTATCTGATGGTAGCCTTGGCATGCGTCCAGAAAACTCATCCGAGGATGCCCCACCGTGGCGTCCACTAATTGGTCTATCCTGGGAATCGGGAAAGGGTCCTTCGGGCAGGCCCTATTGAGGTCGGTAAAATCCACGCATACTCGTCACTTCCCACTTTTCTTCTGCACTACCACAGTGTTGGCCAGCCACTCGGGGTAGAAGATTTCCTTGATTGCCCCAGCCTATTTTAACCTGCTCACTTCCTCCCTAACCGCCTCGGCGTGTGCGTCAGATGATCGCCGATGGGGTTGTTTACGTGGGGCCACCTCAGGATTCACGTTCAAGCGGTGACACGCCAGCTCGGGGCTGATCCCGGGGATGTCGCTTGCATCCCATGCGAACACATCTAGGTTTGCTTTCAAGAATTCCACCAACTCCGATTTTTCTCTGGGTTGCAATTGCGACCCTATCTGAACGCATGTACTAATCAACACCTTTATCAATTCCTCAGATGATTGTTGTGACGCCTCAGTTGGCTGCTTAGGGACAGCCCCCTGTAATTGCTATTGGGCCGCATTTCTGTAACTGGGGGTCGGGCCAGGCAAGTGTTGCGTAACAGCAATCGCCAGGCATTGTCGGGCCATCGCTGATCCCCCACCAGTTCTCCTACTCCCCCGTGAATGGGGTATTTGACCTTAAGGTGCAAGGTTGAGGGTACAGCCCCAATGGAGTGCAGCCATGGCCTGCCGAGGATGGCCGTGTAAGGGGAGAAAGCCTCCACTGCTATGAAGTTTACCCGGACTTCCCTGTCGTCAACTTGCACAGGAAGCTTGATTCTTCCCAAGGGGACCACCATTTTTCCGTCGAAACCCATGAATAGGGAGTGGCACGCTTCCAGGTCCTTGGGTTTAAGACCCAATCCCCTGTACAAGTCGGGGTACATCACGTCAGCTTGGCTTCCCTGGTCAATTAGTACCCTTTTAACGTTGTACCCCCCGATTCTAACAGTGACGACCAAGGCATCCTCGTGCGGTTGTTCGATTCCCCTCTTATCTTCCTCGGAGAAACTTAGGTCGGGGATCGCCATCCTTAGTCTTTTGTTATGCCACTCTTCCTCCCTTGGGTTCGGGCCTCCCACCACAGACAGGACCTAGGGGCTCGGCACGGCGCCCGCTCCTGATTCGGCCAGAATCATATTAATAGTGCCCAGGGCCGGGCGTGAGTGGTCGCCCGGGTGCAATCCCATCCCCAAGGGCCCGCTCTGCCCTGTAGGCTGATGCAAGAAGTGGCCAAGTTTCCCCGCCTTCGCCAATTGGCTTAAGTGACTTCTCAGTGTCCTACAGTCGTCTGTCTTGTGGCCCTTGTCCCGAAGATAGTGGCAGTGGAGGTTTTGGTTTCTCTTGGTCGGATCCCCGCCCATCCTGTTTGGCCAACTGAAGAATGGCTCATCCTTAATTTTTTCCAGTATTTGGTGCATCGACTCCTTGAACAGCGAGTTGACCATATGGACCCCTTCTAGGGTCTGCCGATCGGGGAATTCCCTTCGCGACCAGTCGTTATGGTACCCCCCTCCCCGAGGATCTCTCTTTTCAGGGTACAACCCGGCCTTGCCTTTCCCTTGGATTTGGTCTTCTTCCAATCTTTTGTAGGTTTCTATGCGCTCCATGAGTTGGCGCATGTTGGCGGCAGATTTCATTGTCAGCAATTTTCTAAGGTCGTGGTCAGTCGGAAGGCCGACCTTGAAGGTCCTTACCGCGACGTCTTCGAAGTCACCGTCCACTTCGTTGTACACTTCCCAGTAGCGGTCCGCGTAGGTTTTGAAGGTTTCCCCTTCCCTCATTGCCATGGATAGCAGGGCGTCCAACGGTCTAGGTGCCCTGCTACAGGTGATGAACCTCATGCCGAATGCTCTAGTCAACTCCTGGAAGGATCCTATCGATCCCTCGCCCAATGCGTCGAACCAGCGCATGGCCACAGACCCAAGGCTGGAAAGGAAGACCTTACACAAGAGCGCCTCATTGCCAAAGTGTACGGCCATCTTCTGGTTGAAGTGGCTGACATGCTCCACCAGATCCGTTCTCCCGTTGTATATGGTGAATGTGGGCTGGGAGAAACGATGAGGGAGCCTAGCCTTGTTAATCCTCCTGATAAAAGGTGACTTGGAGATTTGCCTCAGGGCCTTACTCATGGCATCATTTCTCCTATCGTGACGAGAGGGTAACCTCTCGTGCCTGCAGTTGCCCTCGTCCGAGGTGTCTGAGTATGTTTTACTAGGCGGGGTTCTGGACCTGTGCCGATACAGCGGGTCTGGGCTTCCCCGTGAACCCTCACTTGACGCCGCCGACGGGCTCCTCCTATCACGCTCTTTCCCTCTCAACTTCTTGTGTAGGTGATCAATCTCCTGTTGTAGCGCTAATGTGTCCCGCCTATGTTAGGCTCGACTCTCATGGCGGGGGCGGTCCTGCCCTGCTCGCCTTGAGCGGTGCGGCCCGCTAGAGTGCTGAGGGCTCGTCGCCTATCCCTTTTGTGCTCCATGTTAAGGAAAGGGTCCTCACCTCGTAATCCAACCGACCCCTCCTCACTTCTGCCCTCATTTGCCATTGCTGCACAAGATATATCCGCAGGCGCTTGTTGTTCCCACAGACGGCGCCAATTGTAAGGACCAAAAAGAGAGTAATACAAAGTCTTCTGGGTGCAATGATACTGACTTTCCCTTCTTGAGATCCAATACAATAGAATTTTTCAGAGATGGGCTAGAACAACAAGCATCCGATTCCCCCCAAAGGCCTCAACCTTCCCCTTTATATAGTCCCTGGCCTCTTGATCTGCTCTGTCCATCTTTAGCTGTCTTTTGCTCAATTTTCGACACTTGTCACCTATCTTCTCTCCAGGAGCAGGCGGCAGTAGTAGCTAGTGCAGCTGTGACGGGCATTATTTCAGGTCACCTCTTTATTTAATGCGGCTGACAGAGTTGGTGTGCGCCATTTGTTACTGATGTGACTGGGGGCTACTGCCCTGATGGCCGCCTGTCTGCCACTGACCTGTGCCTCCCTCAATCGAGGAGGCTTTCCCTTTGGCACTTGGCGTAGTGCTTCGTAAGGTCTGGCTCTCTCCTCGAGAACTATTGTTCCTCGGGCCCCTGCCAGTCCCTTGCTCGGCCAAATGCAAGGCCCTTCCTATTCCTCCTAGGGCCTCGACCCATTAATTCAGCCTCCTTGGCCTCCTCTCTCGTTCCTCGGGTGCCCACACAACCGTAACAGGTATTGTTAGTAATATTCTATAAGCAATATATGCATTTGGAAAAGAATCTAGTCTTTTTAAATAATTAAGTACATTAATTGGAGTATTTTCATCTATTTGCACAACTTCTTTTAAAATTTTTAGTTCTGAAAATAAATCTAAGCCATCAATATCATAATAAACATCATGTTTGAGAAAACTTTCAAGATTAAGACAATATTTTTTCAAACTATTATCATTTAGTGCTTTTAGTTTTTCAAAATTAAATAAAAAACCAAAAATATCCTCATATATTTGAAATTGTTCAAACCTACTTTCAATTGATGAAATAGCTTGATCTACTATATATAAAAAATAATTAATTCTAAAAGATTCTTCAACAGATTGTGTTATCTCATCATTGGCATTCTCATCGAATTGTTTCTTTCTACGAATTATACGTTTTTCATGAAATATAGGCTCTATTTCCATTTTGATAGCAATCTCTTTAGATGAAATCATAGCAGATGTAAATCCATCTTCTCTATATTTTAAAAAAAAAGATATGAGACCCTTTAGTTGATCTATGGCAACATCAATATGCATGTCTTTTGATTGTAAATTTTTACTAACAGAGTTAACGGCAAATAATATATCATACCAAATAGTCATTCCTAACAAGAATTCAAAACTTTCAAGCTCATATGTTGCCAAACAATTAGCTTCACTTTTTGTTTTAGGATCTTCACTCGTTTTTGCTAATTGTAACAAAGCATCTCTTATTTCTAAAACTTGAAATTTTATTGCTTTTACACTTTCAATTCGACTTTCCCAACGTGTTTGTGACAATGGTTTAAGAGTTAAACTTGAAACATTATCTTGTAAAACTTTCCATCGCTTTGTGGAAGAAGCAAACAATGTATATATACGTTGTACTACTCCAAAAAAAGATATAGCTTTAGGACAAGAATTAGCCACATCACATAGCACAAGGTTAAGATTATGACAACCACATGGCGTGTAAAATGCTCTAGGGTTTATATCAATTATTCTTTTTGTACCCCTTGTTTTTTTCCTTTCATATTAGACCCATTGTCATATCCTTGTCCACGTACGTCATTAATATCAAGTTCAAGACTTTTTATTACACTTATAATTTCATTAAAAAGACCTTTTCCAGAAGTATCATCTACTTCTAAAAATTCTACAAAATGCTCATCTATTTTTATTGGACTAGTTGAAATATCTACACATCGTAGTACTAGAGTCATTTGTTCTTGATGACTTACATCGGGAGTACAATCAAGTATAATTGAAAAATATTTTGCTTCCTTAATCTTTTTAATAATTTTACCTTTAATTTCATTTGCTAACAGTTGTATCAATTCATTTTGTATATTATGTCCAAGATAATGATTATGAATTGCACCATGTTGAATACGTCGAACATGTTCTTGCATTACTGGATCAAATTCTGCAATCATTTCAATTAGACTTAAAAAATTTCTATTATTTTCTTGATAGATCTTTTCGTTTTTTCCTCGAAATGCCAAATTATTTTTTCCAAGATTTTTTACTACAGCAATAATTCTTAACAACACTTTTTTCCAATGATCTTTCTCTTTGTTAACTTGTTCTTGGAAATTTTTATCAATTGTTTTATTTTTCAATAATCTCATTTCTAAATCAATCCAAGCATTCATGTTAGTAACATGCTCTTTGCTTGTTTCATGATTTTTAATCTTATTGCTAATATTTCTCCAATCATTAGTTCCTTCATTAGTAAGTTGATTTGTACCACTACCATGTGTTGTTGAATTAAACAACTTGCAACAAAAACAAAATGCTTTATCCAAATCTTTTGAATACACTAGCCATCTTCTATCAAATATCTCCCCATTTGATAACTTTTTAAAATAAAATGTAGTAGAAAAATGTCTACGATCTTTATCTATAGGAAAATTTAGATCATATTCTCTAATTGGACCCTTTTCTACTAATAAATCTCTTAATTTTGTATCAATATTTTCCCATTGACTTGGATCATAGATATTATTAATAAGTAGGTTAGTCAGTTTTTCATTTTCTTCTAAATTATTTTGTTTTTCATTATCAATTATTGTTACATTAGATGTTTCAACATTATTAGGACTATTTTCATTATTCTCTTTTTGTTGTATAATTTCACTATCTTCCAACTCTTTTTGACAAGTTTCTTGTTCATTTGTAATATTTTCACCTAAACTTTCTGCTGTGTTTTTTTTAACACTAGTAACAAATTTGTCCATAGATCCTTTTTGAGATTCAATTTGTTGTTCAATTTTTCTCTTTTTTAGAAGTTTTTCATATTCGGATAAATATTTTCTAGTAGACATTTATAATAAGAAAATATTTACAGATAAATAAAACACAATTTTATAATTAAAAATGATAATTTAACTAAAAATAAAATTTAAAGTATAGAATAATAGAACCTGGTTATTGCAATTTTTCTAAAGCCGTGACCACTTTAAAACTTAAACCTGCACAAATAAAAATTAATTTAATACATGATTTAATAAATTAATGTCACTATAATACAAATGAATTGATATGATACACATCAAATTATTAATTGGTACAATAATTTATAATAATATGTAAAGTGTTACTGTGTCAGATTAAAAAAAAAAAGAAAAGAAAAGAAAGGGTAAGTAACCAGCCAGCCTGTACACCACATCCTATGGCTAAGCTTTAAACAAAAAATGTGTCCTATCATTCTATCAATTGCCATGGCAGAGAAGGCTCCAAACAGGGGCTGAGGCAGAAAAGTTATCATAGAAAAAAGTGAAAAGTGAAAACATGTCCCATCCCATCAAATTATTGTACAAACGGCAGTGAAAGTGTAAAACAAACAAAATATATATATAATTTAAGTTAAATAAATTGAAGACAAAGAGAAAGAGGGGAACTGGGAAAGACAAAGAGAAAGAGATTTTCGGAAAGACAAAGAGAAAGAGGGGAATTGGGAAGAACTGAAGAGTGAAGAATAATACCTCTTGTGGCTGCCAACTGATATGCTGAATCATCAAAGAAAAATTTCAAGCCAGACTGATTGACTGAGTTTATAGAAAAAGATCAAGAATCAAGATGAAGATAAAGAAAAGAAAGGTGAGTCCGTAAGAATAGATGGAGAGGCAGAGAGATAGAGAGATGAGAGGTTTTTTTTTTTTTTTTTGAAATTTATAATCTCTATTTTAGCATATTTCAAGACAATTATGTTGTATTATTAATGAATTTGTTTGCTATTAATTTTAATTTTAGCATATTTCAAGAATGAATTAATAAATTTGTCTCCTAAAATTTAATTTGGTTGGCTGAAGTTTGACTATTTTTATTTTTTCCATTTTAATCTTTTGCATTTTAGAATATAATGGGGTCTTTTTAATGTATTTTATTGACCAATAAAAGTGCTTAAATTTTTTTAATTAAAATATATAAATAAATTATATATATATATATATATAAATTTTTTTTTACAAGTGGGGCCTTCTTTTATTTGGGGGCCTTAGGCGATTGCATCAGTTGCATCTACTGTTAAGCTGGCCTTGATGATGGGGTTAACCTTATCACACTTTATTGCAATTCTGAAACGTTATCACCTTTCTTTTTTCTTTTTAATATATATATATATATATAGGGAGAGAGAAAGAGAGAGAGAGAGAGAGAGATTTAGATTCAAGTTATATTTTGTGTAACTCTAAGCAATGTTATACCACCCAATAATTTGTTATATAATTCATATTTTAAAAATCTCACAATTGAATTATATGTTTTATATGTTTTTAACACTCATGCCAATAAGAGAGAGAGAGAGAGATGGGATTTAGGTTCAAGTTACACTTGGTGTAACTCTAAGTAATGTTATACCACCCAATAACTTGTTATAAAATTCATATTTTGAAAATCTCACAACTGATTTACATGTTTTATATGTTTTTAACACTCATGCCAATAAGAGAGAGAGAGAGAGATAGGATTTAGGTTCAAGTTACACTTGATGTAACTCTAAACAATATTATACCACCCAATAACTTGTTATAGAATTCATATTAATTTTGAAAATCTCACAATTGAATTACATGTTTTATATGTTTTTAACACTTATGTCAGTTAGATATTATTTATCATTCAATCTATAAACTCATCTTCTATGTATTATTTTAAGTTATGAAAACTTAAATTTAAACAATTGATTGATAACATGGCTATTAACCTTTGATCACTTTGAATATTTTCAAGCATGGAGAATATACGAAAATAATGTAATATAATGGTGAATTTGTTAAAATTCACATCCAATTAAAAAATATTAAGTTGTGTAACATTGCTTAACTTGAACCCAACCTCTCTCTCTCTCTCTCTATATATATATATATATATATTTATATATAAAGAGAGAGAGAGAGAGAGAGAGATGTATACATTATTTAGTTCTTTCTATAGGATAACTTTTAAATTCAAATCTCTCTTCGCTCACCCAGTGTCTAGAAAAAATAATAATAATAGTAATAAATCTTCATTATGTTATTTATAAAAGATGCCTTTAATCTATAATCAAAATTTCCAGAATAAGTTTCCTTCATATGGTTGTGAACACCATAAACATCTCTACCTGAAATAGTAGTTAGGCAGTTCCCTTAGCAATAGCAATCCCTTGAAGACGAAAAACAATGATTATTATTCCCAAAAAAAAAAAAAAAAAAAAGAGAGAGAAAACTATCTTTATGTGACATAACTTTATTATTTTACTTCTCTTTAGACTGTTTAGCAAAGAATGGGAGAATGAAAGGCAATGTTTTGCCTTTTTAACAAATATGGCAAATGTTCGCTTTTCTGGGTTTTGACGCAAATGTTTGGTAAAGACTAACTCTGCATTGGGAAATGGGGGAAAAGAAAGGAAGGGAAGGGAAGGGAAGGGAAAGCAAGGGAAGGGAAGTGGTTTTTTGTGTTTGGACAACTTTGGAGGATAGAAGAGAAAAGAAATGCATAGAAAACAATTCTCTTTGGACCCACAGTTTGGAGAAAGTATATAGTGTTTCTGAAACTCCAACTAGGCACATTTGTGGTGTTTCTAAGACCAATGAAAAATTGACAAATGGATTAAAAATTACAACTCACCAACTCAAGTTACATAAAACAAAAAGACACAAATACCCTCTAATTTTGCCCCATCCCGCCACTCTGCGTCTTTGCATTTTCCCCTTCTTCTCCAAAATAAAAAATTTCATCTTTCTCTCTCACTCTCTCTCTGTTTCTCTCACAGCACTGAACCACATCAGTCACCACTCACTAGCACCTCCATCTTCCCTCTCTCAACTCAAAACCTTGACAACCGCTGCCTAGTATCACCGATCATCATCAGTTCCGACGAGACTGACCTTTGTCTCGTCCGAAAACGCCCTCTTTCTCTTTGTTTCTCTCGCACCATTGTAGCACACCAGTCACGGGCACCTCCATCTTCCCTCTATCAACTCCAAACCTTGACATCCGCTACCTAGCATCTCCAATCATCATCAGTCTCGTCAGAAAACGACTGAAATCGCCGAAAGTTTTCTTGCCGCTTTCAACTCTGACTTTGCAAGAAGGTTTCTCTTCACTCTTTTTCATTTTATTTTTTGAATTTTCTGTTTAGATATGTGTCTTGTTTCTTATGTAAAAAGGGAACTTGTACTGTCTACTAAAATTCTTCAGTAAGGATAACTGCACTAATAATACAGTAAAAGGTTTTTTTTTTTTTTTTTTTCAAAAAATTGTTCTTTTGGATTAGATTAAAAGTGGTTAGTATGATTTAATGTATTTGATGGTTGTGCTTGATTTTCAGGTATTATTTATTTGTTAGATTTTTTCTTTCTTTTTCAGCTATTCATGTTAAAGATGATTTCTTTTAGACGCATTTAAGTTTGCAATATGGTTGTTTGAGACTTTTTTTACTACAATGGGAGATCGAAAACCGAAATCTATTTTTATAGATCAAGACCAAGCGATGGCAAATGCTATTAATGTGGTTTTCAGTGAGTCTCGTCATCAACTTCATTTATGGCATATTAGTAAAAATGCTCAAAAAAATGTTGTTAGAATCTATGATGTTCCAGATTTCAATCAAAGATTTAATCATTGCTTATATGGTGGGTGTTCAAGTGAAATGGAGTTTAAGTCAACTTGGAGCAAAATGATTGAGATGCATAATTTAAAGGACAATACATGGCTGGATAGGTTATACCACATTCGAGAAAAGTGGTGCCCAACTTTCAATCTCGATTTCTTTTCTGCAAAGATGAAGTCTACCCAAAGAAGTGAGACTACAAATAGTGTTTTTCATCAAATTATGAAGACATCTATGCCTCTTATTGAAGTTATTAAATTTTATGAGGAAAAGGCAACACAAATGCGACAAGATGAAATAAATGAAGATTTTCGTTGTAAGAATGGTGCACCTGGGAAAGTTCATAAGCATGGGGGCATTTTAAGTCATGCTACTAGAGTTTAATTCAAGTATGGGATTGAATTGTGTTGAAACTAATTATTGTGAGGATAACTATACATATTCACTAAGTAGTGGGGAGAGTAGAAGGACTCATATTGTGTATTTTAACTCGGCTGAATTAAGTATTTGTTCTGATTGCAAATTATTTGAGACTTTGGGGTTGTTATGTTGCCATGCTTTAAGGGTTTTTCTTGTGAATAATGTGAATAATATACCCGAAAAATATATATCAAGTAGATGGACAAAAGATGCCAAGAAAAGATTGTGTTGCTCTGTTGATTCATTTAAATCAAATGAGAAATCGACTCATGTATTGCGTATGAGCAACTTAAGTCTTTTGTGGTATAAATGTTGTGATAAGGCTGCATTGACTGATCATGGGACCAAAATAGCAATGGATAGTCTAAGTGAGCTATTATGCAAGCTTGAAAAGAGTTCAGCAAATACAAATAAGGTGGAAGATGTTGGTAAAAAATGTACTTAAGATCTCATACATAATGATGATGTGCAACCTTGCTTAGATGGTAAGAGACCAATCCTTGATCCGCCACATGTGAGAAAGAAAGGGATAACCAATTTTAGAATAAAAAGTCAACTGAGAAAGAAGCAAAGAAAATAGAAAGTGAAAGATGCAACCACTTCAAAAGCTCCAAAAACTATTTCTATGGTACATGATAAGTACAAAACTAGTACCCAAGCTTTCTTTTTCTTATTTTTTGTTTGTTGAGTTTAATTGTATGTTCTTACTTCCTCTCTCTTTTTCTTTTTTTCTTTTTTCTTTCTTCTTTTTTTTTCTTTTTTCTTTTTTCTTTTTTTTTTCTTTTTTTAAAGAAAATTTTCAATCATTATTTCTTCCCCCGGAGATGTCTATTGCTAATCTTGTGGTTAGCTCTACAACAATGCTTCAAGAAAATCATTTGAAAAAAAGGAACATAAGAAAAGTGAAAGATACAACCACTTCACAAGCTTCAGAAGCTATTTCTATGGTACATGGTAAGTACAAAACTAGTATTTCAATTTTTATTTTTCTTATTTTTGCTTGTTGAGCTTAGTCATTTCTTACTGTTTTTTTTTTTTTTTTTTTGGTTATATATATATATATAGAAGATGTTCAAACATCATTCTTTTCCCCCGGAAATTTTTGTTGCTTATCTCATGATTAACTCTACAAGAATATTTCAAGAAAGTACCTCAATATCACACTTGAATCAAGTACATTCTATAACCTCAAAATTTTTGTGTTAGAGGGGAAGAAGCTTTAATATGTGCTTTTGTTTATTTTTTTACCCTAATATTGTTCTCTCTTTTTTTAGGGCCCTACTAAAAATTTATGAAGTATGAAGAAAAGCTTTTTTGTATAGTTTTTTGGACAATATATTGCACAGCTCATGGACAGCATTTTTGGACAGTTTTTTGGACATCATTTTGGTCATTATTGCACAGTGGAGGAACCTCTTAGATAGTATATTTAAGTTGAAAATTTTATAGATAACATAGCTGAAAATTTGGACAAGTGATTGCATAGCCAAACACTAATTATAGCTGTCATTTTTTAAAGCTTTTGTAACGAATGAAATTACTCAAACATGATAGATTTTGTATATGTTTGAGTAACTTCTAGTTAAAGATTAATTATATGTAGATGATAGAAGTTTTTAATGCAAGAGTACTTTTTATTCTTATATATTAGTGTAAAGTGGTAATTTACAACTATGTGTTTTGTTGGATTTAATTCCTTACCAAATTTTATTGTAATTTTATTCAATCTTTTATACCCTGTATTTATTGTGAGATTTAATTGTAAGAGTTGTGTGATAGAGAGAGAGTGTGTAAAGACTCAAGCAAATTGAAGACTGAAGAGTTTTCGCAGATAGCTCGTGACTAAGCATCACGCTAAGTGATGGATGTGCCCTGCACATGACTGGAATGCGAAGAATTAGGACAGGATGGAGACAGCTGTGTTTCGCGAGTATCTCGCGGGTAAGACCTTCTCGCGAGACATCCACGAAACATTCTGTTTTGCCAGACTGTATACATACTTTCTGTACCCACACTATATATACCTACATTACCCACAAATGTTAAGGAGTGCTTCTAAGAGAAAACCCTAGCCACAAACCTTGAAAGTTAGAGATTGTTATACCCACAATCCTCTACACAATTGTTTGTGAATTTTTCTCAACTCCTACCTCTCCATTTCCATACCATTGAGAGGTTGATAGGTCAAACACTTACCACACCCTTTCAGAGTGTTCAGTGAGATTTTGGTGCTGCTGGGAAGTATTGGAAGAAGCCAAGGCTGGCAGATGCAACATGGAGCTTGTTGCGGGATCCAGAGAGCTATACAAGACATGATTCCGAGAAGCCTTATTGGAGTAGGAGCTTGAAGGGCTTAGGTACATCAGGTAGATTATGCTTCGAGAGTCTCTTGCTAACCCATGTATCACAACTGATTGTCTAGTGAATCGATTACCACTTGGAGGGCGGCGGAGAGGTTTTTTGCCAAGTTCTTTGGTTTCCTCTTCGATAACACATCGACGTGTTATCTTGTATTTGCATTCTTCTTCCCTACTCTTTTACCTTGCATTTACTGCTGTGTTATAATGTTTATGGGTTAGAGCAGCTTGTTTGTTTATCCGCTCGTATATACTCTATTCCGCACCTAGTATTAAATTAGAGTAAAATCAATCGAGCCGTAATTTTAATTTGGGAGTCTAAACAGCTATTGTGTTTTCGACACATTTTTGAGCTTTCAATTAGTTTCTATATGTGCATGGTGGTGGAATTGCAATGCTAGATTGTTGTAGGTGTTATATTGTTCCAGTTAAGGGAATGATATAGTGAATGGCAATATTTTGGTGCTAGACTTTTCTTTTTTTTTTTTGTTATTTTGATAATATAGTGAATGGTAGGTGCTGGAATTTTTTTTTGTTTTGTATATAAAAATGAGAGTTTGGCATTATGTAATGTTCAAAAAGGGAAGAGAAGGCCACCGGGACATGGACTTGTTAGTCAGCCTCTTTACAAGAAGACTTTTAGAAGCATGGCAGCCCCACTAAGGACACAATGATCAAAGAAGCATGACATAGACAAACTTTATAGTCTTCAAACAAAACCAAGTGTATAATTTTTGTTTACCTTTTGCACAACCATTAATGAACAAGGATGTAAAACCTTAGATAATTTGGTAAATATATTGATGGTTACACCAAAACATTAGAGGTGATATTATGGAATGAAATTATGCAAGTTGTTTTTTTGTTTATGGAATTGTTATTATATTTGTGGAAGCTCACTTCCTGGAATAAGCATCTTTGCTATAGTTACATTATAATTTGGCACAAAACTACTTGGAAATTTTTTCCAGTTATGAGTTTATTAGTTTATAGTAGACCTTGATAGCAATGTGTTGCATTAATGATATAATGGTCGTGTAGAAATCATGAATGATGACTGAGTACAGTGTCAAATATGTAGCTAAAGTTAGTGGCTCAAGTTAATGGCTTTTCAATCACACATATAAGCTTTAATCTTTGTAGGAGATCCTAATTGGATCCCACTTTGCTTCTGCTACATCTGGTTATGATGAAAATGCTGCAATTGTCTCAGCAATTGGAATACTCGTATAAATCAATATTATAATTCCTCCAAAAAGTACAATGTGAGATTTTAGGAACAAAGTGCCATGTTTATTTATTTATTTTAATCTTTCAAAACAAGCAATCCATTAGATGGATGACAAAGTACATTATAAATCATAACAATAACATTAAAATGGTGATACATTTGATCCAAATTAACTAAATTTTGGAAAAATCTTTTTGTGCTCCACTCTAGCCCCATTGCACCAAATCATAGGAGTCACAATAATTACAAATGCAATCCACTATAACAACAATGCAATCCTCAACTTTTTCTCCTCCTTGTGGTGTACAACTAACATATCTTGATCAACTTTATCTTTATCAATCTTTTGCATGCATTCTTTTAGTTAGCATATTATTCTGTTTAGACAAACAAAGAATGCCCTCCCTAATTCAGACCCCCCAACTCTCTTCCTGGTGAAGCTTGGAACTTTCTTTCCCTACAACCAACAAACCAACAAGTAACACATTATAATCAATAGAACTTAAAAAACTGAACTCATATAACTATGTAACTATGTAACTGATCATCAAGACCATCACTCTAGTTTAAAAAAGATAAACAGATATTTCTACAGTACCAAGAACTTACCAAAACTCAAAACCTAAGTAATGCCTAGGCAATAAAAATTCTCATTCCTATAGCACATATTATTTATCTTATGGGACTCAAATAATAAGAGACTGCATCACCTCAATTCTCTAACTATTCAATGGGGTAGAATTAAAACTATCCAAGGAAATATAACAGCAGTTCTCTAACATGGTTCAAAGAAACATAAAAATATAATCTATAAGATATATACAAGTCAAACATCGCCATCATATTAACAAAATTATAATGTATACTAAACATAACAGTAGCACCTACAGGTTGTGATATACTCTGCAATAAAAAAGATATAGTCCAACATAGAATCAACTTATGTCTGTAGCCAGCAATTTAAAATACATAACAGTAAATTTTTTACTCAACTCAATTATTGGGGCAATTTATCAAGCATGTTATATGCATGATTTAACGAGAGCATGAACCAAAAAGCAAGAGAGGTTGGTCTTGGCCAACAAATTACACACAATCAAAGCATCGTAAAATGGACCAAATTCCTCCTTACTTATAGCTAAGGCAATATGAACTATATTCAAGTAACAACGTACACTACTAGCAATATATGATCTTAATTCAATTTGGCAACCAACATGAGTGGCATTGTACATTAGCTACAAGGAACCATCAATATTAATCTAAGCAGCACAATCCCATTTAATTTTATATATATTGATAATAAAATTGGATACAAACTAAAACAAGGAATGATAGTTAATAAACCCCAAACTCACAACATAAGTAGAATCATACATTAGCGGCAAGGAACCATCAAATATTAATGGAACCATCAATATTAATCTAGGCAGCCTAAACCCATGTAAAGTTTATAGAGATTGATAATAAAATAGAGATATAAACTAAAGCAAGGAATGATAGCTAATAAACTCCTAACTCTCAATTCCAAACCCCAATGCCATTAGAATCATCTCTTCCCAAAACAAAAACACCCAAATCTCACCCCACAACAAACCAAAACCAAATCCATCATTATACAGATCTTGCAACATCAGGTCTTCTCATCCCATAACAGAACAAAACCATTTCAAGTGAGATTTGGTTATAAAAATAAAACCCTTCTAAGGTGAGATTATGGTGTCATATCCAACATCATAAAAAGATACCCTTTTATTTTAGGTAAGAAATTTTTTTTAAAAAAAAATGTGAAAAATACAGAAAATAACTAGAAAAAGAGAGAAGAAAATCTTCTTGTGACATCAGGTGTTGGATGAAACGAGAAAGCTTCCGGAGTTGGGGATTGGAAGCAACAAGAATGAGAGACGATTTTGGGGGTTTTCCAACCAAACAAAGGCCTGTCTTGTTGGAACTAGGGATGTTCAGCAACGTAGCTCTAGCAGCGATGCTAAGCAACGACTGTGGAGGTTTGGAGGAGAGAGAGCAGAGATAGAGAGAATTTTTATTTTGCAAAAAGGGAAATGCGTGTTGTTAATGGCGGGGTTTTGAAATTTTTAGGGGCATTTTTGTCTCTTTTTTTTAAGTGACCTGAGTATGCTGAGCTATCATTTTAATACACGTGTAAATTTATTATTGGACTTAGAAACACCAGATGGATGCTGAGTTGGAGATCCAGAAACAGCATATACTTTCTCCACATTTTGCAGTCCGCCCAATTTGAGGAGAAAAGTGGGAGAGAGAAAGTGAAATAAAAAAGTGGAGATTACTTTTTGACTTCTTATAGAGTGATAAAGAATAGAATATGTGATATATTGTTTATTATAAAATGATGTATTATAATATATAAAATAACTTTTTGATGTGTGAAAGTAACATTTTTTTTTTTTTTAAATTTAGGTTCACAATTTTTTTAGCACAACTTGATGTTATAGATTGTGAATAACGAAGAAAAAAAATAGTAAATCTTACCTCCTAAGCTTTCTAACATTGACTAGACTTTGATCAAAACGTGCAAAGAAAATAAAGTTATGAAATTGGAAGAATGAATGTCACATGCACACACGATGAGAATGGGATTGCATCATTTTATGTACTAAGTTCTATTCATTAAAGACAAAAGTCAAAACACAAAACCCACCTGTCAAGATATTACAGAGGGATCATATAATCTAGAAAGTAAGAAAGAAAGAATTAATGGGCGTAGGGGGGAAAAGTCTCATAGGGATCAAACAGAATAATTCTTAGCATGTCACTAAAAGCCCTCGGTTCTTGGCATCTGGTGGAGAAAGGGACATTTAACATTTTTACTTGCGTGCAAATTTATGTCACTGCTGCTAGCCAATGACTCCGTGTATATACCGGCCCGTAGGGGGCGGGGCCAATAATTTTGACTTGGGGGCCTAATTATTGTATTAATAGTTTAATAATACACCATTCAAGTCTTTTTGTTGAGAAGAATACACCATAAGTCAATCTCAAACTTTAGACATATTATATAATCAAATATAAGATCATTTGATTCTTAAAAAAAATTATTAGTTCATTTGTTAAAAAGGAACTTATCATCTTTCTAAACTTTAATGAGTATATAAACATCGTCTAAATTGTTATAGACATTTTAAATAAAAAAATAAATGAACTTAGCACATCTTCAATCAAATTTAACTCACAATATTTCGTTACATATAATAAACTAATTCAATTATTATCCCTGCCGTAAAACTCTTAAAAATCTCCTTTTTGAAGTCTAAATTATCAAATTGTATGCAATGAACCAAGTTTCATGTTTAAAAAAAAACTTGTTTCATAATTACCGTGGAAACTAAAAGAACCAATATAAGATGAATTAACATATTAATCAAATGGTAGATTTGGATATTTTAGCATACCAAGCTCATAGAGTCATAGTGCAATAAATAGATTCTAATGACAGTCAAATGGAATTTTTTTATACTTTAACGATGATACTTGATTTTGATTTTGAGTAAACATAAAAGATATAATTTTTTTCACAACTTGTTAAGGTGACAAGTTATGATTAGTATAGTATTACCAATTCCAATATGCAAATCTCATCTATTATGAAAAAATAGGTGAAAAATTTTGTATTAAATTTTAGGTTTTGATTCTCACACCTTCACTATTTTATATATTAAAATGCAAATACTTATTAATTATAAATATATATATATATATAAAATAATAAATTTGATCAAGATATAAGGAATATTTAATCTTAAGTTTAACATAAGCAAAGTTTGATAACAATAAGTTAGCGTGGATTGAAATTGTGTCTAATACATCAATTACACAGAACACGATGCATACACATTCATCACGTGAAAACAACCATGATTTGTGTATTTAGAAAGATGCTTGTCAAGTCTATGTCGGTTAGCTTCTGTGTAAGGTGTACTCGCGGTCCACAACACAAGTTTCAAGTTCATTTATAACCACCTAACATAAGGTGTCCCGTCAACGAAATAGTCAAACCACCCATCTAAAAAAATGAAAAAAGAATCAAACAACGAATAGCACTGAGACGGGAGTTGCAAACACATGGTGGTAAATCAAACAACGGACGCGAACTACAAGGTTAATCAAAAATAAATTATTAGTAGGGTCCGGTTAATGTATGCCCTTAGGGCACATATTAAGCTTTCTATTTTTAGAAACATTTTTTCGAAAATTGAATAAGCTGTCATTACTTTTTCGATTCTCGAAAAAACTTTTTTCAAAAATGAAAATTAATGTACACGCTAAGAGCACACATTAGTAAAATCCTTATTAGTATACCAATAGAACAAAAGTATGGAATATGGGGGTTATAAGCGTTAATATCGCCATATCTTCCATCATAGAAAATTTGCTACAACCTCACGTGAATACGTAAAATACAACATGCATGGTACTGCATATGCTTAAAAGCCCTCAAGCTTTTATTAACCCAGTTATTAATATTTAATACTATTGGTGGATAGTTCCAAGCCTCTTGTACCAGAAGAAAGAACTGCTTCAAGGGTAGATATTAACTACCTTATAGCAACCTATACGGTGTGCACAATACTGCATGTGCTCACAAGCCCTCAAGCTTTTATTACGGACATACTAGCTACTAGTGTTGTGCCTGTTATACTTGTACCAGAGGAAAGAGCTGCTTCAAGGGCAAAACACAACCTTATAATTAGTCCCGCCATTGCAAGTGAATGTGCTTGTTGCATCATCCTTAGGATAACTGTAAGCATCTGGGCACAGATTCTTGAAAAATTTGGAAAAGGTTGTAGGTCCACAACTCCCAGAATTGCAACAATATTCATCGGTTTTGAAAACAGTACAAGGGTTGTTGCAGTACCCGGTAGAAGTTTTCAACTCAGCTGGGCACTGCCCGTTGATATCAGCTGTACATCTTATTCCTCTGGTGCACCCATTAGAGGTTGGACTAAAATCCATAGGAACATTAAACCCATCAACAAGAGAGATGTCAATGAAATCCAAGTTTTGGAATTGGTTTAAACCGAATTCAGCAAGAGTGTTTGGGGGTGTACCATAGGCTTGGCATTGAAGAAGTCCACCACAGTCACCGGTCTGACAACTGCCATGCCCGGATCCATCAAAATTGCACCCAGTTCGTGCCCAAACGCGGCCCCCGGTTGTGCCAGCGTTGACATCAAGGGGCCAAGACTCTTGTGGGTTGAGCTGCCTGCCACCACCAGGCACAGCTGCAGCCCAAACTACGTAGGGACAATTGTTTGTAATATCAAATCGGGCTGCATGAGCGAAGACAATACAAAGAGTGACAAAAAAGTAGAAGGAAATGGACAAGTTTTTGAAGAGACTCATTTTGGAAAGTGAGAAAGAGATATGCTATAGTGGTTTGAGGTTATGATTATGAGGAGATGGGTAGGGGTTTATATAGAATTTGGGATTGGATATGGTCTGTAGGGGTTGGTGTAGAGAACTTAATTACAGGCGTGATTGCCTAATTAAACTCTTGTAACTGAATTTATCTTGGCTTGACTTGACTTGAAGACTATTCTAAAAATTGAGTAGTACTGTGTGACATGAAGCTTAGTCAATTCACACTGGCTGAAAAACAAAGTTTAGTTTGTAGATAAGACAAGCAATCTTCCGGTCAAATTAAAGAAATCTATTGGAAAAGTCCTACTTTTGTTGCTTAATTGTTAAGCTTATGTTGCTTTCGAAAATTGAATAGCCTACTATCAGACCATGTACTGAGAAGGAAAAATATGAACTTGGATGACTATCGATCATACAATCCAACAATACGAGTCCCACGAAGATTGTCACATATATTTGGTTAGGACACAGAGGATAAAATTTGATGGAAGCAGATGGAAGGATAGAAAGTGCAACATATATTTTTAATAATTTAGGGGAAAAGAGAGCAATTTTTTTAAAGTTTTATGGATAAAAAAATTGGAGACGTAAACAATATTTTTTCTTTAAAATAAAAACTGAAAAATCTCTCACAGATATATATTAATTATAGTTTTTTTTTAATTAAAAACTTATGAATTACAATAATATATAAAATTTTATCTGAAATGAAAATTTTGGCTTAGGTAACAAAAAATAGCATTTCTATGGACATTGCCCCCAGAGAAATAAAAAATAAAAAATAAAAAAATCCTCAGCCGCCCCCGCCCTCCAGCGCCTCACCCCAAAAAAACGAAGACGTGGGAGGAAAAGTCTAGAGACTTTGAGATGAGTATAATTCTTAGCATCAGCATCTATCTTATCTCTTTGAATCTGGATGAAGGTTGACAATGACCATTTTACTCCATATAATTTTGCAAGGTCTATTATTATTACTAGCTTTTAACCCCCGCGCAATGCGCGGGAATTTTTCATTTTATTTATTTTTTATGTTTTATCTTTAAATGTATTCCTTACAAAGCAATTTATATTCTTTAAATGTTTTCCTAAAAAAGTAACTTAACCAAAGAGAAGGAAGAAATAATAAGAAAAAAAAAAGAATAATTATAAATTTGATTAATCAAATGTATTATACAATGTGTAGAAAGAAAAAAAGAAAAAGAAAAAAGAAGAATCATTAAACATCTCTAGTAAATTTCAACTACTGATTAATTATTACAATCCGTCAATGAGTATTTCATCACTAAATACAATAGCAATACTTGACTGATGCAGCCTTAATGCTACAGTAGCTCTTGAATAATGCAGCAATCTAAAATGATAGACTTGTACACCAGTAGCAGGAACACAGCAGTGGTGCAACTTAAACTCCATGGGGAAAGCATACGTAGTGCCATTAAGCGCACACCATTTCAAAAGTAATATAGTACATCAACAGCTTCATCAAGCCAACAAAAAATATAAAAAGAAAAAACAAATATAGAGAATGTTTGACTATGGCAAAGAAATAAGGAACCAAGCCAACAAAAACTTAAGCATACGCTGCCAATATATATATATATATATATATTGGCTTCTTATAATTACCTTCCACAGCCTTAGGATGCAATCTTTTTTAAAAAGTGATGTGCAAAACTTTTCTTTTAAAAAAAAAAAAATCAACACAATATATAACTTTAACAAATAACTCACTGAAACCTTGACCATTAGAAAGAAACAGATATTGGCAAACAAAGAATAGATGAAAAAAATATTTTTAGAAACTAAGTAGGGAAAAAATAAATGTATAAAAAGTTCTTAAGAAAAGCACTTTAATTTATCAATCACAGTACCTTATACCTTTTAGGTTGATGACAAGATCAAAAGTGACAAAATTTTAGATAGACCTTTTAGAAATAGACCTGATGTTCAAATTGAAATAAAGATTTAGGCCTCTTATAAACTTCATTTTCCTCTTTTTGTAACAATGACATCACCACCTTAACAAAAATAGTTCCAATGAATCAAAATTCTTAAGAAAATCTAAATATCCTCATAAAGTAATCTCCAAAAGGATTATAAGCAAAGCACTTACCTATAGGACTGCTATATTATCAATGGTATACTTAGGCTTCCCAGGCATTAGTGGTATACTTTTTCCTTATTCCCATATCTACATCAGATTGGCTGAAATTACATGCATGAATTCTACTTGATGCAAATTCACTGCAAAATGGTATTGGGAGTGGACCATGATTTCCTTAGTACAACAAATCAATATGAGTCACATAATTACAGGAGAAACATTAGTATATACATAAAGTACAATATTACAAATAGAACTCAATTTAGAAGTTGTTTTTTGGCTCATTTAAAAATTTGCCAAAAAGAATAACTTGCCTTGCTATCAGCCCTATTAGCCATATCTTCAGCTGAATAACATACTACATATCCTTTTGTCTTTCTCTATTAATATTTTTATGTGACTAAGCATTTGTAGCAATTGCATTACCTCAAATTCAAAATATATATGATAAATCATTGTTAGATACTTCTGCAACATAAAACCATGTTATCACCCAACTAACCTGACATTCTAAATCCAATCATTAATAGAATTAATGATTGGCCAACCAACTGCAAAGGGGGAGGTTTCTCAACAAACAAAAAAATTAAACCTACAAAGAGGGAGAGATTATTATCAAAAGAATAACTTGCCAAAAAGAATAACTTGCCTTGCTATCAGCCCTATTAGCCATATCTTCAGCTGAATAACATACTACATATCCTTTTGTCTTTCTCTATTAATATTTTTATGTGACTAAGCATTTGTAGCAATTGCATTACCTCAAATTCAAAATATATATATGATAAATCATTGTTAGATACTTCTGCAACATAAAACCATGTTATCACCCAACTAACCTGACATTCTAAATCCAATCATTAATAGAATTAATGATTGGCCAACCAACTGCAAAGGGGGAGGTTTCTCAACAAACAAAAAAATTAAACCTACAAAGAGGGAGAGATTATTATCAAAAGCAAATATGTGTTGGCCATCTTTTTAAAATGGGCTGCTCAATTTATTTGTAATCTTCATCTCAATTGAACATAGATCGTAATTTTCTTAAACACCTAGAAATGTAATGATTTGTAAACACAATTTGACTAATGGAAATGTAATGATTCATATATCATTATTTTCAGCCTTCTTGAAACTTTCAATATACGGGATTTCTGTGGTTTTGAAGTGCTTATTGAGATTGTGCAACGAAGAAGAAGAAATATGGGTTTTAAGAGAGTGGTGTTTGAAGCAATGAATTAGTATGAACGCTTAAGGGAAGTTATTTAGCTTTGATTGAAGTGTTGTTAGTTTAGGCAGCATCTTTTGGGATGAAAAGTTATGTGGGTTTGAAACATATATACTGAAATTGTTCAATCCGCCAAATGAACAGGCACTATTGTTTGGAAATTAAATAAGTAAACCACTGAAAAAGGAACACTTATGAGAAATGAGAAAAAGTCACCTAGATTCTTCAGTTGGGATATGATTCCAATATCTTCAATCACCTATCCCGGTGATTGCTAACCCTTTTGAAGCAATGGACAAACAAACACCATCCATTCTTTTATGCAGCCAAACTCTCTGCATAAAGCCAATTTTTCAACAAATCCATTAGAAACAGATCCATATCAAGAAAATCATATAATATGAATAATCAAAACAGGAAATAAGCCAGAGAACCATATCAGGGAGGTACCAAAACTTTATCACAACAAAACCAAATAAAAAATTTATTTTCTACCCCTCATTTTCTCAAAACCTAATAAACGAAAACCCGATCACAGGGCCGTATTTATTTCCTAATAAACAAAAACCCCATCACAACCAATCAAAAACCATATCTAAAAACTCAAAACTTTTAATTTTCACATACTTTCTCAGCACACAAACTGAAAACAAACACACACACAGAGATAGAGAGAGCAATACCTTAGTGCAATCATCGAACACTTTTCGAAGAAGAACTTCATAATTCAAGGGCAACTTCAATTCCTAGAATCAAAGACCCTAGAAGGAAAAAAAAAAAAAATACATATGAACGCAGATATTAGAAAACAGGGAAAGGCTTAGTGATTTCTGTAATCCAAAATAGGGAAAAAAAATATCAAAAAAATTGAGAAAACAAACATTTTCATGGAGAACCCAAAAACCCAGAACAAAAAGGAATTAAAACCAAAATGAAAAACCAAAACTAAAATCAATATTTTTTTTGTAATTTCTGTAAGTTATAAAAAAGAAAAAAGAAAAAGAAAAAAACCTATCCTATCAAAGAATTAAAAAAAAAAAATCAAATTTCATACCTAAATGTTATAAAAAAAAATTCATACCTAAATCTAAAAAGAGAGAAAGAATGTACCGGTGCCAGTTCTGATAATCTGATGGTGGCAGCGACATTCACGAATACTATCTCTGTATCACTCTCAAATCTCAATCATTCTATGTTTTAAAAACCTGAAACAAAAATAAATCAAATCTAAACCTATCCAAAAGGAAAACTCAAATAAAAGTAACGTTTCATAGCCAAATCTAAAAAAAAAATTACCGGTGTTGATGGGCCATAGATTTTTCTTTCTATGTGCTTGTGGTTCTGGTGGTCTGATTTTGCCTCTTTCTCTGTTTCTTTCTCCCTGCCTCAGGCCCCATTGCCTCTCTCTATTTCTATCTCCGTGTAAATCGTATCTCTCTTGGCGCCATACAAACTCTGCCTCTGTTTCTTTCTCCGTGTCCCAAGATCGCCTCTCTCTTTCTCTGCTTCTTTTCCCGTTTCCTCGTCGCCTCTCTCTTTCATCGCCTCTCTCTCTATTTCTCTCCGTTTCCCAAGCTTCTCTGTATCGCTAGGGTTTTTTTTTTTTTAATGTGCGCTAGGGTTTTTTTAAAAGATGCAATCGTTTTGTTTTTATATTTTAATTTAACCGTTTTTTTATTTATATATACACAAAAGACTATCAAACAGTGTTAATGTTGAAAACAGCGTAAAGTATCGCTTTTTAAAGTTTAACGTGGCAGCATTTTAAGTAGGTTTTTTAGCTAACGTGTCAACACCTTATTAAAAGCTTCTGCTATTATATATATATAGATATAGATTATGGAGCTATTGTGTAATTTATACTAATAAACTCTCATGATCTTATTTTGCAAACACCTTTTATCTAGACATGGCAAAACGGGTCAGAATTTTCTGACCCGACCCGACCCAACCCGAAAAATACCCGACCCGAACCCGATTTTTTGACCCGAAGCAAAAACGAGTTGACCCGTGACCCAACCTGTGTTTTTTGCGGGTCAACCCAACCCGACCCGCGACCCGACCTGAACCCGAACCATTTTTTTAAAACTTTTATTTTTTGGTAAAAAAAATAGTAAAACTAAGACAATATTGGTTTAATTTTTTATTCTGAACTTTAAGGAAATAATTGATACATTTACATAACTACATGCAAATTAATTGAAAGATAAATGGTTGAACATTCTGTAATGAGTAAATATTTTTAAATATCAAATAGCAAAGTACATGCCAAGATAATCTAGTTACAGTAGAGTTAAAAACATAGATTTAAAATTGTAGACATGTGAGAAACATTCACAAGTGTGAAAATAGTGAAGCTAAAGTATCAAATCTATATATATATATATATATATATATATATATAAAACCGAAACTTTTGAAACTCTCACAATTTTTCACATCATCACTATTTTCTTTTTCTTTTTATTTTTGATTCTTTTTATTTTAGGTTTTATATCTTATAACAATAATATTGAAAAACGTATACAAACTTGGAGGCCTATTTAAGGGCTCCATAAAACTTGATGGACAAGAAAATATATTCTAAAATAAGCCCTAATTAATACCTAACCATAATAGAAACCAAATTTGACCTAAAAAAACATTAAAAGAGCCTAAAAACAAGGAAATAAATTACCTAGACCTAAAATAACGTTTTTTGCATAAAAATACCAAAATCTCTTCTCTCCTTAAAACCCTAGCAATTACCATCTCAAAACCCTAAACTCAACTTCACTTTAAAATTAAAAAAATAAGAAGGAGAGAGACTCACGTAAAAAAAAAAAAAAAAAATGTAGGTTTTGTCTTTTTTTATTTGCTTTCATATGTGCTTGAAATTTTCATTCTATCTTATTGTTTTATTATGTTTAGAATTGATTTTCTTATAAGTATTTGGGTTAATCTCTATATTTTGATAGTGTTTTTATGGGTTTGGTTTTTGGGTTGAAATTCTAATAATTATTTTATATTGTATATGGCAGATGAAGCATCTCTATTTTTTGGAGAAAAATCAAAACTACAACCTATGTCTTCCAGCCAAAGGTGTGGTAAATTTTTATATGTTCTTACTTTATTGAGAATTTTTATTTGGATTCATGTGATTTTTTTTTTTTTATTAAAGTTTTGATTTTTGGTTGATTAATTATTTGTTTGGATTAATTTCAATTAATTATTTGTTTGGATTCAACATAAAAGATAATGGAATTAGGTGTTATAAATTTGATAATGTTCCATGTTTTGAATTGTTTATATTATTTAGACTCCTGGTAAGACTTTCTCTTCTCTCTTTAAAACCCTAGCAATTACCATCTCAAAACCCTAAACTTAACTTCACTTTAAAATTAAAAAAAAATAAGAAGGAGAGAGACTCAACTAAAAAAAAAAAAAAAAAAACGTAGGTTTTGTCTTTTTTATTTGCTTTCATATGTGCCTGAAATTTTCATTCTATCTTATTGTTTTGTTATGTTTAGAATTTATTTTCTTCTAAGTATTTGGGTTAATCTCTATATTTTGATAGTATTTTTGTGAGTTTGGTTTTTGGGTTAAAATTTCTAATAATTATTTTATATTGTATACAGCAGATGAAACATCTCTATTTTTTGGAGAAAAATCAAAACTGCAACCTATATCTTCCAACCCAATGTGTGGTAAATTTTTATTTGATATATTATATATGAATTTTTTGAATTTGAAGGGTTTTGTTTGGTTTTGAAGTAGAATTTGGGGATTCTATAAAATTTGGAAGGTTTAAGTTTTGGGGTTTTTGGTATTTGCGTTTTAGTAGGTTGATCTTAATTCTTTACCTTATATGTTTTTTCTTTATTGAGAATTTTTATTTTGGGTTCATGTGATTTTTGTTTTCTTAATTAAAGTTTTAATTTTTGGTTGATTAATTATTTGTTTGGATTAATTTCAATTAATTATTTGTTTGGATTCAACGTAAAAGATAATGGATTTATGTATTATAAATTTGATAATGTTTCATGTTTTGAATTGTTTATATTATTATTAATATGACTAAATAAGATTTGTTTTTATCTTTATAGTTTATATCAGTTTTGAGTGTGTGTATATATATAACTTTTGGGAATTTTGCTTTATTAATTTAAGAATTGTAAATTACTTTGTAAGTTTCAGTAACTATGTACCTGCAGTGAGACATTGACAATATAAACATATATATATGGTATTAACATTTTATAAAAATCTTTCTTACAACCCAATAACATTTTACGTTAGACAACACTTCTAAACTAATGAAAAGCATAGAAGTTAAATATTTATTCCAATTGTATTTTATTTAATTATGACAGATTCTTTTTTTTTTTTAAACGCTAACTAACAAAATGTCTATAAGATGCATATTATTAACCCAATTTTCTATTTCTAAATTTCTTAGATTTTATTATATCAATCTTTTTTTCTTTTAAATTCTTGGTGAGCAAATCAGTCTCTCACTAATTCTTTTACATTAACGTGATGTTGGTTAATTGTCATTTTATTTAACTATCCCGTGCATCGCACGGGTTAGCGACTAGTTAGCATAAATTATGAATACTTAGACCTATTTTTTAATAATTTATGTCCAAAATAAACGGCTTATCAAAATAAATTATGATATTTCCTAGAGTGTGTGTTGCTTAACAATAATATGATATTCATAAAAGAGACCATGTATAAATAAGTAAGCAATCAAATTTTAAAGTATATATCAAATTGAAATAAAGTGTCAACTACAACTGATAATAGATTATAAAATCAATTTTTAAGATTGTAAATTTCTTATATGTTTTTATTTTTTATCAAATGAGTTATCCAATAAGTCATTTGTAATTTTGTTTTATATTTTGAAATGTTGATAATGTGTAGAAATAAAACTTGTGTATTTGTTTTACTTATCTTTGTGTTATTTTGTTTTAAATAGTAATGTTATAATTTGTATAATTTTAAAATTATTGAATAAGTATTAATAAGTTTAATTGAGTTCATGCTTGATATAAGTGGCGAATTCAAAATAATGCATTTTACATCAAGTAATTTGTTGCATAACTTTCCAAATGATAGATACATGTTGCTTTCTTTATAAAAATAAAAAATAAAAAATTTCATGTGAAAAATACGGGTCAACCCGACCCGACCCGCAACCCGATTGACCCGAACCCGATTTTGACCCGCTTAAAATGACCCGTTTTTGACCCGTGACCCGTTTGACCCGCAACCCGATTGACCCGACCCGAACCCGACCCAACCCGCCCGTTTTGCCATGTCTACTTTTATATATCTCTCTCTCTCTCTCTCTCTCTCTCCAGTATTTGCACTTCTCTTTTTCTTTTTTTCTTTTCAACTCTCTCACTTTCGATGATAAAATTTAGTTAATGTTGTTATCCCAATTTAAGCTCCAAGGTTTTCTTTTGTTACTTTTCAAAAGTTGAAATTTGAGATTTAGAGTTTAATTTAGAACTTCTTAAACTATAAGGTTTAATTTAGATTGTCCTTAAATTATATTGTTTAAGCTGAAATTTACCATTCTTCTTAACAAAACAAAAAAAATTGAAATTTACCCTCCAAAAAATAAGTACAATTAGTTTCATTAGTCATTACACGCGTTTTACACGTACAATGAGACTCTTTTATTTATTTATTTTTAGTTTAGTGTCATAATTTTTCATTAAAATAAAATAAATCTAAAATATGAGAGATTAATTTAAATATGCAAAGCTGTTATGAAAGTTTTGAGGGTAGAACATTTAAAGAAAGAGAGACAAAAGAAAGACAAAGGGAAAGATAAAACAATATAATGAAATTTATTAAAAACAAGTGGTATGTTTAACTATTTTTTTTTTAACTGGATTTTTAAAAAATAAAAATAAAAACCGATTATTGGTTTCTTTTTAAAGTTGTTTTATTATTATTATTTTTTTAAATTTGAAAGAAAAGTGGAGGGGTGTTTTTTTTTTTTTTTTTTAAATTTATCTAAAATTTAAAAGTGTTAAAATTAATAATTTTACCTAACTAACTATATTATTTAAACTTTCTAAACAATATGAATTTGAAAGTAACTTGTACATACGAGAGTAACAGTCTAAAAAGTCCTTTAAATAGTAATTATATTTGTCATAAAAATATGAATATTGGTTGACAAGTCGTGAGTTTAATACCGAAGCTACTCCCTTTTTTTTTTTATAGGACCCAAGCCACTCCTTGAATGCATTAACATGAATTGAGATTTTTCTTGTGGGGCCCACTCAAATCACGAATCGCAACTCAAAATTTTCCTTCTCACTTCACGCATTGCTATGGGCTTAGAGCCCTCCTTTCCTTTTGTCACATGATTCAGGCCCACTTTCTTTCTACCCCATGAAATGGATCCCCACAGTTACAGCACAAATTTACACAAAGTGGACTTTCGGGAAATGTTCAAGTTCATTTTATTTAGCAAGTACCCTGAGTTATTGGGTAATGAGTCCATAAAGCCCGTAATATATATTCTAAAATTTTGGATATTTTAGTATATCAAGCTCATAATGCAATAAATACCAATGACGGTCATTAAGCATATATCAAGCTCTTTCATCGGCAAATGACTTAAGATAATACCTGTGAGGAGTGTGGTGTAGCAGTGGAGTCCTCTGGCCATTTATTTTGGCACTGTAAACGAGCTAAAGAGGTATGGTTAGCTTCAGACCTGGAGTTAGAGACCAATTTGGTAGAGATACATGAGTTTATGGATCTTGTATGGTATGCTCGGACTGTGAAGCAGATGACAGATCAAGCTCTGGCCCAATAGTTCATGATGGCATGGGGGATTTGGACCAATAGGAATGAAATTTGGACAGGCAGAACTCGTAAGTCAGCTTCCCTTATTGCTCACTGGACTAAGGACTAGCTACTTGGACGAGTTTCAAATTGCTAATTTAAGAGTCAAGCCAACACAACCAGTATCCTCTGTGAGATGGTCTCTTCCTCACCCTCCATGGTACAACGTTAATGTTGATGGAGCTATTTTTGAAAATCTGAGAGAAGTGGGGATCGGAGTTATAATGCGGTTTGCTTGGAAGATGGGTATTAGAACTGCAATTTTTGAAGGTGATTTACTGGTGGTTTTTCACTCCCGTCTTGGTTCGACTACTCCACCGTCTAGTATCTCTAACATCATCTCAGGGTCCTTGGTACAAGCTCAGAGGTTTAGTGATTTCAAATTTTCTTTTGTTCCACGGGATGATAACAAAGCTGCCCATGGTCTAGCTCAACGTGCTAGAAACATGACAGATTTTATTGTTTGGATAAAGAAAACTTCATGTATCATTGGGCATTTAGTGTCTTAAAATGTATTGCTTTTACTCGTCTAAATAAAATGGACTACTTTTCATAATAATAAAAAATACTAATGATTGTTAAATGGATTTTTTTTTTTTTAATATATATATATTCTTCAGTGATAGTACATGATTTAAAGCAAATGTCAAAAGACATAAATTTTTTTTTTTTTTTTTATAACTTATTAAGATAATAAGCTATGATTAGTATAGTATGTATTTAAATCTAAATATGTATGCATCAATTAAATCGATTGGATGAAAAAAATACCAAGTGTCACCAATTAAAAGGTCAAACCCTTATTCGTTGCACTTTGACTATATGATTGACCAGGTTTGACTATATAGGCCACCTGAGATTAAAAAAAAAAAGATACTGGAATGTTGAATTTCATGATTTTACAATCAAATACTCCATGTTTTGAAACACTTGTCAAAAAAAATTTTTTTTTTTTTAGAATCACTTATCAAAGTTGAATTGGCAATTATATTTTTGATCTTGGGTGGCCTATAGTGTTAGGTTCTAAAGGTTTAGGAATTTATGTATTTAGAACTCTAATTTGTAATGTTGGCAAACCATGATCAAAACAATGTACTTAGTCTTGTTTAGGCTTGCTCAAAGTTGATAAAATATTGTAAAATTGGAATCGAGTGACTGCAGATGCATTGGGGCATTTCAACCTGGCTCGATCGATCGAAGGTTAGACTCGATCGATCGAAAATCGGCCCAGATGCGTTTTCTGCAGAATTTCCAACTCAGCCCTAACTCTTTAAACGTTTAGGGTTTTATGTTTTTGCCCTAGGTATATAAGGCAAACCCTAGCCACGTTTTTCAGAGTTGCACAAGTTGTATTGTTACTCATATTGCTGTTTTGTGTAAATCTCTTGTGAGATCTAGAGGAACTTTCCTTTACACAAAACTTAGGGTTTTCAAGATTGAGATTACTTCAACATCTTGATGATCAACTTGGTTGCTGTCATTGAAGCTTAAAGAATATCAAGCGTAGGTGCTTGTAGCTGATTGAGGGATTCAAAGAAAGAAGTAGTCCATGGACTCGGAGCCTGCGCGTGGTCGTGTCAGGAAGTTACTACTGGTGGATAGTATTAGGAAGTCAAGCGGGGAGCTTGTAAGTCCTTTTGTAAGAACTTCAATTCTTTCTTAGTGGATTCTATTTTGCCTTGAGGATCGGTGGGTCAAATCCTCCCCAGGTTTTTCCGTGTAGTTTCCTGGGTGATCATATCTTGTGTTATTTATTATTTCCGCTGCTTTATATGTTTTATATGCATGATATGATTATATGATTGTTTTAATCTATGATTGTTTAATTTGACTAAGTAACAACTTGGCTAATTAATCTAGGCTACGCAATCTGGTTGTTTTTAAGGGGTCTAAAACCGTTCAAGTTGTATCAGAGCGGGTTGCTCTTCTGTTTGAGATTTTTATCTCTGAGCTGATCCTTGACCCCGGTTGTCATAGAGCATGGACACCCTTTGTTTGTTCCTCCTCACTTTGATGGGAACAACTATGCTTATTGGAAAGTAAGGATGAAAGCATTCCTGAAATCCATAGATGAGAGGGTTTGGAATTCCGTCGAATACGGATGGGAGAAGCCCACTACTCCTGTGAGTGAGTGGCAAACTTCTGAAAAAGAAGCAGCAGGCTTCAATAGCAAAGTTATGAATGCCATCTTCAATGCTGTTTCAATGGAGGAATTTAAGAGGATCTCTAATGTTAAGGTTGCTCATACTGCTTGGAAAATTCTTCAAACTGTGCATGAAGGCACAAAGGCTGTTAAGATAAACAAATTGCAGCAATTAACTTCTAGGTTTGAAAACATCAGAATGTCTGATAATGAAACCTTTGATGAGTTTTATGCTAAACTTAATGATATTGTTAATTCTGCTTATAATTTGGGTGAAGTCTATGATCAACCTAAAGTTGTTAGGAAGATACTTAGATCCTTAATTGAAGACTTTAGACCCAAAGTGACAGCCATTACTGAGAGTAAGGATGTTGACTCCATCCCTGTGGATGAGCTTGTAGGATCTCTTCAGTCCTATGAGTCTGACTTACCCAAGACTATCAAATCCAAATCAATGGCTCTTAAGTCTGTTGATGATGTTGAGGCTGGTGGATTTGATGATGAGTTCTCTCCTACTGAGATAGCTTACCTTGCCAAGAACTTTAGAAATTTCCTTAGAAACACTATTAGGAAGGCAAGGAATACCAACACTGCTGAATTTAGAAACTTTAGGAAGAATTATCCCACTAAGGTTAATAATTTTGAAAAACCTAGAGAACAAGTAGGTCAATCTTCAAATAATTCTTTGGGTCCTCAGTGTTTTGGTTGTCAAGGGTATGGTCATGTCAAATCTGAATGTCCTACTTTCTTGAGAAATAAGGGTAAAGCTATGGCTGTAACCCTTAGTGATAATGAGGTTTCTGATGATGAGTCCGGTTGTGACGAGGATGGAAACTTCATTGCTTTCACTGCTACTGCTGTAGTCAATGAAAGCATATCTGCTGAGGAGAACCCTGCTGATGGGGAACTCTCTGAAGATGCAGATCTTCAAGAGGCCTACAACAAACTTTGCAAAATTGCTGCAAAGGATGCTATGAAAGTTGATCTAGGCCTGAAGAAAATTGATGCTCTTGAGCTTGAAAAGAAGAACTTGCTTGTCAAATTGTTTGATGCTAATGATCTTTTGAACAATGTTAAATCTGAGAACATGCTTTTACTTGATAAAGTTAAATCTTTGGAACATGATTTATCTGTTGCTAGATCTGCTAATTCTAAACTTGATCACATGCTGAATGTTCAAAAGTATCCTTCTGATAAAACTGGGTTAGGATATGTTGAAAGCATCTTTGATTCTGGACCTCATTCCACAAATTTTGTTCCTTCTTCTTCTTCTTCTAAACCTATAGTGAGTAAGGTTGTGAGTGAAACCATTAAACCCCCTGTGAGTGAGGTTGTTAAACCTGTAGAAGTTTCACCACCAAAGAAGATTAGGGTAGAATTAAGAGAATCTAAACCTAAGGAGCCTACCAAATCCAAGGACAAGATGCATGGTAAACCTGCTTGGGTTTGTCATTATTGTGGTAAGTCTGGACATATCCGTCCTAACTGTTACAAGCTTCAAGCTGATAAGAGAGCAAAAAGACCAAAAGTGCTTGTGCCTCAAGCACAAGATCCTATGGCACTAATTGGTGAATTGGTAAAGGCGTTAAACCTTTATTCCAATTCTGGAGTTGGGAATCACTCTAATGTGAATAAGAACTCCAATGCTCGGGGTGCATCTAAAAAGTTTTGGATGCAAAAGACTCGAACTAACTGAGTCTTTCTGACATGGTCCTTGTGCTTCATTGCTCTATTCTGTTGTGACCATTGTTCTCTGGTTTTTGTGTTTTTCTTTTGTTCTAGGACTTGCATTGCATTACATACATGCATTTCATTCTAGGATTTATTTGTTTTCTCTTTTAATAATAATAATAATAATAATAATAATAATAATAATAATAATAATAATAATAAAAAAGGAGAAAGCAAAATCTTTGTTGGACACTATATTTTTCTTGATTTTTTGAAAACAAGGTTGGTCATTCTTTTTACACATGTCATGTCTTGTGTACCTTGTTTAACCTTGATGAGCTTATTTACTGCACTTGACTAGTTGAAACTTTGTAGTGCATGTTGTATGGGAAAGATGTGTGTGGTTTTTAATCACTTTGCCTTAATCATGAAGTCAGTTGTTCTTTGACTGTTGGACTTGATCCTTTTGAGAAAGGCATAAATAACCATCTCACCACGGTTCTCTAGCCAATCATAAACACCTTAGTGCATATCATAAGATTTAGTGCTCGAGAAAGTGTAGCACATGCACAAAAAGAACATAAGGTGTAGCCTCAATTAAATTAAAAACTGGTGTGTACTATTAGGCTTGATGCCAATTCACTTAATTCAAACCGGTGTGTACTATTAGGCTGAATGCCAATTCATATATAAATAAGAGGCAAAAATACAAGAAACTTACATGATTGCAAGCTTTTGATCTAGGAGATGTGGGAGTTATAGGATGTAACTCTTTAGGTGATAGTCTCTTTTAAATTATATGTGATGAATTGTGTAGACCTTATGTTTGATTGCTATTCACATATCACCTCACATGTATCTCAAGTTTCTGCTAGTTTCACACACTACACAAGTTACTCTTTGTTAAACACTGTACATGCTAGTGTGTGTGTTTTTAGTCTGACCAACCAAGTTTGAAAATATCTTGAGATTTGTGCACAACATATTTGTTGCTTGAGAAAATTAAATGGGAGGATGATTGAAACTTGTTTTTGAGAAAATTGGGTTTAAAAATTTGGGTTTTTGAAAGAGCATTCCATCTCATACTCATGCCTTTTGATTTCATTGTTCAAGTGCTTTGAGGAGTTGTTTTCAAAATTAGGTTTGCATTTTTCAAAACTGTGATTTTTTCTCAAAATTCAGTGAGCCTCTGCCCATTTCGATCGATCCAGTGTGTTTTTCGATCGATCGAAAAAGTGTCCCAGAATGTGTTAAAATGACTGTCACATTCGATCGATCGAATGTAATTTTCGATCGATCGAAGATCGTGAAAAAGCTTTTTTAAAAGGTTGAAATCTGACTTTTTCAAAGAACTTTTTCAAACTTTTTCAAAAACTTTTTCTCTCTCCGACGAGGCAAGCTTCACTATTCCAATTTTTTGTCGTTTTCCTCCAGATTTTTTGCAAAATCTCTCTTTCCTTAAGCCGGTAACACTCTTTTGCCCTTCCTTTTGATTTTATTTTCATTTTTTCATGCATTTTTCATGCATTTTAAGGGTGATTTTCGGACTTTACATATATTGGGATTTGGGTTGATTTAAGCTCTTTCTCTTGCAATTGATCATTGGATTTTTGTGGGGACTTATCATATACTAGTTCCTTGTTGGTTAATTTGATCAATTTTGAGTTTTGTGAAAAATTGAAAATTCTAGGGTTTATAATTGATCCGAATTGGGGCTTTTTGTGAAATTAAGTTTAATTGATGAAATTGGCATGTGGAATTGATGAAATTAGTTATTATAATCGGTTGTTTAACACTTGTAATGCTTAATTCATCAATTTGGTACAAAATTTTTCAAGTGGTTTTCAAATTTTTAGGGTTTTTGTTAAGAAACTCTATATTCAAGCCAATTTTGTGAAATTGAATTTAATTTGAATTGTGGTTACTGCATTAGTTCATGCATCATAACATTGTGATTGTTCATGCATCATATAGATTTTTATTCTAAATTTTTTTGTGCTAACTTGCAGTCTGCTCTTGGTTTTGTTTTTATTCTTTTTGGTTTTTCCTTGTGTCTCTGTCCTTTCCTTAGCATCATGCCTAGAAAGACTAGAGCCCGTAGGACTATTCCCTCTCCTTCTCCACCCCCACCTTCCTTTGATAGTAAGAGGTTCCCTAGTGAGAAAAATCAAGAGGTTTATGAGACTCTAAACCTTAAGAGAAAAGTTTGGGCTGAGCGATCTGTCACCTTTGATGAGATTGATCCTGCCATTAGGGCAAATTTTGAGCGTAAGGGATGGTTGCCTTTGTTAGCTGTGTCTGATCCTCCACCTCCGGCTACCTTGATTAGAGAGTTCTTCTCGAACATCTCTATCCACATCTATGATTCCAACACTCTAGTTAGGAGTTGGATACGAGGTGTAGAGTACTCCATTACTCCTCAGGTAGTGGCTGATGCTCTTGAGGTACCGTTGGTTAGGCATCCTGTCTATTCCTATGATGAGTCACCAGAGTTGAGTGATGTCATGTCTTACATCACTGGGTCTTCTATCCAGTGGGGTTCTGATCCTAGGATCACCACCGCTGAGCTTACTGAGTCTATCTATCTCTTCTTTAGGATAGCTTGTCACTCTCTCTGGCCCATTTCTCATCTGCACACCATTCCTCTTGAGAGGTGTGTATTTTTGTACGCTCTTGTCACTGATGCTCCTATTAGTTTTCCCCATCTTTTTCTTCGTTCTTTGAACGAAGTTTATAGGAGTTCATCTACAGCTCATGCTCTTGTTCATCCTATTTTCATTCATAGGATTTTACTTTATCTTGGTTTAGAGGATTTCCCTGCTTCTGAGCCTGTTCATGTGATAGCTCCCATAGGTGCGTCTTTTCTTAGATAGAGGGCCGCTCATCTTCGAGCTGGTTCTAAACACCCTAGGTCTGTGCCGTCTAGTAGCGCTCTTCCTCCTCCTCCTTCATCTTCTACAGGTCCTGCTGGTGAGGATATTCCTGATCCTGATGTGGCTGCTGCTGCTGTACCTCCACCTCCTTCGGCCGACTTCGATGTTCGTCGTACCCTAGAGACTGTCATGACTGTTCAAGCGGCTCATGGTCAGATTTTGGTGGATTTGCTTGATGAGATGCGAGCTCTGTGAGCCGACCTTACGCGTCTACATTCACCCTCACCACCTCCTTTTGATGGCGACTTGTGATTGTCCTTTGGCATTCCGTCACAAAAAGGGGGAGTAGAGTTTTGACTTGTAGAGGGGATTTTGTTGATAGGGGGAGATTTTTTGTTAGCGGGAGATATTGTTTTTGTTAGCATGAGATTGTGTGGAGTTTATTTAGATTGTATCTAGGTGCTTCACTTTGTATATCATTTTTGGGAATATTCATGTTAGGGGGATTAACATTGATTGATATATTGATATACATGTTTTTCTTTTAATTCTTGTTGTCTTATGATTCACTGCTTATTGATTTATATTTCTGAGTTGATTCATTGATATATATCTTTATTTTGTGTTGTGTGAATTTTACAAGAATGTTATACCTGTTTATATACTATTTTCTGCCACACATGCGTTTATGTGTTTGTTGAGTATTTCAGGAATATACAGGTTGATTTAACAAAGCTGCTGTCTACACTTGTAACTGATGGATAGTAGTTAGGGTTGAATTTGAGTTTATGAGCATTATTTTGTAAAGGGCTTTTTACTTGTAAACTTTGAGCTTTTAATTTGTGTTTTGTCACGGATTGCCAAAGGGGGAGTTTGTTAGGTTCTAAATGTTTAGGAATTTATGTATTTAGAACTCTAATTTGTAATGTTGGCAAACCATGATCAAAACAATGTACTTAGTCTTGTTTAGGCTTGCTCAAAGTTGATAAAATATTGTAAAGTTGGAATCGAGTGACTGCAGATGCATTGGGGCATTTCGGCCTGGCTCGATCGATCGAAGGTTAGACTCGATCAATCGAAAATCGGCCCAGATGCGTTTTCTGCAGAATTTCCAACTCAGCCCTAACTTTTTAAACGTTTAGGGTTTTATGTTTTTGCCCTAGGTATATAAGGCAAACCCTAGCCACGTTTTTCAAAGTTGCACAAGTTATATTGTTGCTCATATTGCTGTTTTGTGTAAATCTCTTGTGAGATCTAGAGGAGCTTTCCTTTACACAAAGCTTAGGGTTTTCAAGATTGAGATTACTTCAACATCTTGATGATCAACTTGGTTGCTGCCATTGAAGCTTAAAGAATATCAAGCGTGAGTGCTTGTAGCTGATTGAGGGATTCAAAGAAAGAAGTAGTCCGTGGACTCGGAGCCTGTGCGTGGTCATGTCAGGAAGTTACTACTGGTGGGTAGCATTAGGAAGTCAAGCGGGGAGCTTGTAAGTCCTTTTGTAAGAACTTCAATTCTTTCTTAGTGGATTCCGTTTTGCCTTGAGGATCGGTGGGTCAAATCCTCCCCAGGTTTTTCCGTGTGGTTTCCTGGGTGATCATATCTTGTGTTATTTATTATTTCCGCTGTTTTATATGTTTTATATGCATGATATGATTATACGATTGTTTTAACCTAGGATTGTTTAATTTGACTAAGTAACAACTTGGCTAATTAATCTAGGCTACGCAATCTGGTTGTTTTTAAGGGGTCTAAAACCGTTCATATAGTCAAAAGATTAATGCTAGATATACAAATTTTTTTATAAATTATTGATATGGTAAGGTTGAATTGACAATTATATTTTTGATTCTATAGTCAAAAGATTAATGTTAGAGATACAAACTTTTTTACAAAAATTTTTACAAAGTGTTGATATGGTGAATAGTTATTGATAAATGAAAAAATGATGTTAATGTTAGGTTTAAATGAAAACCAATAAGAAATTGGACACATCAATAATTTGTGAAAATATTGTAAAATAGCTTGTAGTTATAATATTACTCAAACAAAATTGCCGAGAGACAAAAGTATTATAAATGTAAATAACAAATCCACCATCCATGTATAAAGAAATCCTTAGTTTAAGAAGCACACAGAGGAATAGAAAACAAAGTAGGCAATGACCATAGACAAAATTTTTACAAATTATTGATATGGTGAGTAGTTATTGATAAATGAAAAAATGATATTAATGTTAGGTTTAGATAAAAACCAATAAGAAATTGGACACATCAATAATTTGTAAAAATATTGTAAAATAATTTGTAGTTATAATATTACTCAAACAAAATTGCCGAGAGACAAAAGTATTATAAATGAAAATAACAAATCCACCATCCATGTATAAAGAAATCCTTAGTTTAAGAAGCACATAGAGGTAGGGGTGTCAATGTTCGACCCAACTCGCGAACACGACACAAACCCGACACGGGTTTTTTCGGGTTAGGATTAAGCCTTAATGGGTTTGGGTCATAAACAGGTCGACCCGAAAGCGACACGATAAGAAATGGGTCATAAATGGGTCAACCCGCATAACTCGCAATAGACACGTTTGACACGCTAATTTATTTGTGTCAACCCAAAATGACCCACTTAATACAATCCGTTTAACTCATATAACAAATAAATATTTATTTTATTTTAGATTTGTCAAATACCTTTTATATCCAACATATATTTTAAATTTAAAAAGAAAAGTGAGTAATTACAAAAATTTACAAGGGATATAATTGAAAATTGAAACTTTACAAACCTTAGAACTACTAATATATATATATATATATATATATATATTGGCATAGAACTTACACAAATGAAATTGGATGAGCTTGTGGAAGATGTTATGAATTTAGACATCAACAAAGAATCTATGGATGATAATCGTGGTCATAGTCAAGATTAATCTACTGTTTGCTCAAATTATTTCAATATTGATACTGAGCATTTGGCGAGTTCCAAGAATATTATATTTTTGCTGAACTATGTTATTTTATTTTTGTGAAACTTTGTTATTTTGAATTTGAGTCAAAGTGTATGCACTTCTTTTGGAGTGTAAAGAACTTATTTCTAGATGAATATTATATTTTTGTTGAACTATATTATTTTGAATGTGAGTTGAAGACTTGAAGTGTATGCACTGCTTTTTGGGATGTAAAAATAATTATTTCTAAATAGATGTTATATTTAATATTATGCAGGTTGAAATGTGTTGTGTTACATTCGTGTCAACCCAACACGACTCATTTATTAAGCGTGTCAAATGGGTTGGGTCAGGTCAACTCGCCTTATTAACAAGTCGGGTTAGGGTTGAAGGATCATGACACGATTATTAAATGAGTCGGGTTAGGGTTGAGCCATTTAGTCGAATACCCTTACCTCAACACGACACGAACCCGATACGCTAACCCGAATTGACACCCCTACACAGAGGAATAGAAAACAAAGTAGGCAATGACCATAGAGAAAATAATAATAAATGTACACACCATATTGGAACCTGTAGATAATCGAAAAAAGATTCTAAATTTATAAGCAATAAGCAACCAAGGACCACAATCAGTACAATATTAAATAAAGGTGGAAATACTATTTTCGTCCGTACATTTTTACCCTATTTCTATTTTGGTCCTTTTTTTTTTTTTTTTTTTTTTTATCACTTTTAGTCTCCAAAATCAAAAATCGTTCCATTTTGGTTCCTACCGTTAGCTCACTAACGGAAAATAGCCTACGTAGTAAACAGAGTGCACTGTTGGCACATAAAAAGCTGATGTGGCTATTAAAATAATAATAAAATTTATTTGACAGTTAAAATTGCCACGTCAACATAAATTTTTTTAAAATAATTTATTAATTTTAACTAAATAAAAGAAAATAAAAAACAAAATTAAACACAAAAAATCATATGAATTGAGATCTGAGTTTATCTTTAATAAGAACACAAACCCAAAAGTTTTTTTTTCATTATATTTCTAAGTTTTTTTTTTTTTTGAAAAAAACTAAACTTTTCTTCCATGAACCTAAGTGGCTGTTTGGTTTTTGTGTTTCCATCACTCATAACTCTGTTTTCATCTCCCATAACTCAAAAATGGTGGGACCCATGGCTGAGAAGTGTGTCTGGTTTTTGTTTTTAGTTTTTGTTTTCTTCATTCAATTCTCTGATTTTTGAGTGATGAGTTATGGAAACTGAAAACACATTTTAGGTGTTTTTAATTTCCAAAACTCAGTTTCCAGTGGCATTTTGGTAATTAAACACACACTGAGGGGCCCACTAGTCAGAGGTCAACCGCAACTTTTTACTTTTTTTTTCTCACACTGCGTTCGGTAAGTTTGGGTCTTCTTCTTCTTCTTTTTTTTCTTTTTCCTTTCACACTAGTCTTCTTCTTCTTCTTCTTTTCTTTTCCCTTTCACGCTGGGTCTAGTCTAGTCTTCTTCATCTTCCTTTTTTTTCTTCTTTTCTTTCCTTTTCACATTGGGTTTCTGGGTTTGGTTGCATTTCTTTTTTCTTTTTTCTTTTTTTTTTTTCCATTCCTTTTCACTGGGTTTCTGGGTTCTCTTCTTTTCTTTTCTTTTCTTTTTTCTTCTTTTTCTTTCTTTCTTTCTTCACTTCTCACGATCTTTTCTCTAACACACAAACCCACAAACATGTTCATCCACACACAAAAAACCAGTCGATTTCACAGAAAACCCAATGAACATAGCAAAAACATGTTCATCCACACAAACCCACAAACATGTTCATACACACAAAAAACGCTCCAGTTGCCGTCATTCACTGAAAACCCCAGAAAATCGGTAGAAAATAGCAAAAAACCAGAGAACCAATCATAACCATGAGCTTCCTCTCTCTTGCTTTTATTTTCTCATTTATTGATTTTGTTTTAGCTTAAACTTTAATCTTGTTTTTGTGTGTTTTCTCTTCAACCAAGCACCAGCAAAGGTAACCACAAGCACCAGGAAAAAAAAAAAAAAGCAATAAAACACAAGCAACAGAGACAAAGAAAGGGGCAGGAACAACAACAAAGGGGAGAGGCAGAGAAAGATGAGAGTAAGGGGAAAAAGAAAAAAAAAAAAAAAAAAAAGGAAAAAGGAAAGTCTTATGACATGGGTCAGTGTGTGGATCCCATTTTTTTAGATTTTTTTGGTTGAAACCATAACTGAGTGATATGTGCCAAACGGGTGGGTATAGAAAATTGGGATATTTTAAATAATGAGTGATGAGTGACGAAAATTAAGTGAGGAGTGAGGAGTGATAAAAAATAAAAAATAAAAACCAAACAGCCCCTTAAGCTTTTTGAGAAGTCAAACACAACCCAAAAACAATACTCAAACCCGGAGAGCCAAAAGCTCTCTAAGTATATTATCTCATCTCAAACTCTCTCTTCGCTCATGTTGAAATTCCAATCATGGAGACCCAATCCACCCTCTCTCTCTTCTCTCATCTCAAACCTGAGCTCTCTCTCTTCTCTTATGGCTGATCCATCTCATGACTGAAAACCCATGGCCTATTATCTTCTCTAAATCCATGGCTAAAGACCCATGGCTGAATCTCATGGTTGAAGACCCAAAGACCCAGATTGGTAGTGGCTAACCCAGATCGCCTATCATCTCATCTTCTCACTCTCTCTCTCAAATCGGTAGTGGCTGACCCAGATCGCCTATCATCTCATTTTCTCTCTCTCTTCCTCAAATTGGTAGTGGCTGACTAGATCTAAAACTATTGAGAATTGGCTTGTGTTTTGGTGTAGTTTATTGATGAATCGGCTTTGAGTTTTGTGTTTGTGTGTTTGGTTTCAAAGCATAAGAAAATCTTGTTGAATGTCTTAGTATAATTGTTAAATGTCTCTATGTTTTGTAAATTTTTATGGGCATGTCTTTTTATCTTGTAAATCTAAGTGATTTATGAGTTTTGGTTGCTAAGAAAATGCAAGAAAAGAAAAGAAAATATAGAATTTTAATTTTTTGGGCAAGCTTAGTTGGGGAAGAAAATGAAGAACACATGTTTTGGGTTCTTCATGTTCTTCCAAAAAATTTTTTTTTTAATTTAACTATATTCTTTTCTTTTTAAAAAAAATAAGAAGGTTAGAAATTTTTTTTTATTAATTTTTTATCTGATGTGGTTTTTTTAAAAATTAAATTGCTGACGTGGCATTTTTTAAAAAGGAAAATAAATTTTTTAATACTATTTAATGGACACGTCAACATTTACTGTGCTAACAGTGCATTCCGTTTGCCACGTAGACTATTTTCCGTTAATAAGCTAACGGTAAGGACCAAAATGGAACGGTTTTTAATTTTGGGGACTAAAAGCGGTAAAATAAAAAAGTTGGGACCAAGGTGAAAATGTAGGGACAAAAATAGTATTTCCGCCTTAAATAAATCCATTAACTTTGGAATTGTGGGGGAAAAAAAAGGTAAAAAGAGGACACTTATATATTTATGTGCATGCACCTGTATGGCTGTATTGAGTATTAAAGCAAAAGATTCCCAAGATCAAGCCCAGATCAAAATAGTCAAAAAGCTTGTAACTCAATTGGTTGACATTATTTCTCACAGAAACATAAAAAGTTCAAATCCTCATCTCCCATGGTAGGATTATTATTGAATTATCTCCCCCCCCCCAAAAAAAGAAAAAAAAAATGCTATTGTAACAAAGGAAAAAGATCTATAAGGACCACAATTAGTACAATAATAACCAGGAGAGAAAGAAAATAGGAAATAGCTAGGCTCTACTATTCAAATTTCTACCCAAATTCAAAAACTTAAAATAAATAAATAAATAAAATCTTAAATTTCACCTGTTACCTATATGTTTCTTTGAAAATTTGAAAACCGGTATGGAACATACATTGCATTTGCATCATGAACAACAATGAAGAAAAGGAAATAAAATTCTTTCTCCTGACTAATAGAAAATCCCAATATCTTACGCTAGTAGTAAAACTCAGAGAATTTTCTTCAACTGAATAGGATTTTTTAATTACTGAGACAAAAAAGCATAATAAAATCTTTTTTTTTTTTGAGAAACGTAATAAATTCTAATTTAGTCTTTGTATATTTTTAAAATTTGAAAAATGCTATATCCATAATATTTTTACAATAAATCATGTGGTAAGTTGTTACTGGTTATTATTGTTGGGGCAAAAAAATAATCTTAGCATTAGGTTCAAATTTGAACCAATAACAACTAACGACCAATGATTTGTTGTAAAAATGTTGTGGACGTAGCACATCTCTTAAAATTTAGATGCATAAACTTAGATGTAAATATAGTTGAAATAAAATGAGAGTATAATTGAAATGACATTTGGCATGAAATTGAGATGCAATTAAAATCTAAACACTTGACATTACATGATAATTAAACAAACACTTGGCATCAATTATAGCAAAATTTTGGAATTGTGAGAGACCAGACTTGGCTCTCAAAAAGAGATAGGCATTGGTACCTCTTTTTCTGGGATTATGTAGAGTCACCACTTATTTTATAAGAAAAAAAAGAAAACTATACTAAAAAAAAATACAAAATATCTTAATAGTTCATATTCTTATTGATTTGAATACATCTTGATAAAAAGGAACTGTATATAGCTTTGTTTCCTAGTTACAATCTAGTAAAAAAATACAATGCCTTGTTTCCTAGTTACAATCTATCAGGAAAAAAAAAAATAAAACACTATCACTACGAACCTCAGATTCTAATGTTTGGGGACAAGGTTACATAATGGGAAGGTGTTAGACACTATTCTGCCCGGACAGAGTACGGTCTTCTAGACTTTAAATGATCATTTAAATACCCTTATAATGACATGCAACGTACGTGTTGTATTAATATTCTTCCACTTATAATTAGATATTATACAAAAATCATAGATATGTAGCTCTTCAATATGAAGAAATTAAATCTAATTTTTTTAATTATAAAAAATGATTTTTAAAGAATAATTTCAAATTTGATTTTTAATTAACATAGAGAATGATTTTTGAAGAAAAATTCCAGATCTGATTTTTTAATTAACAAAGAGAATGAATTTTAAAGAGAATTTTCATATCTGATTTTTTAATTAAAAAACAGAATGAACTTCAAAGAAAAATTTCAAATCTGATTTTTTAATTAAACAAAAAAATGAATTTTAAAGAGAATTTTTAAATCTGATTTTTTTTAATTAAAAAACAGAATGAATTTTAAAGAGAATTTTCAAATTTGATTTTTTAATTAAACAACAGAATGAAAAGAGAGTTTTTAGATCTAAATTTTTAATTAACAAAGAGAATGAATTTTAAAGAGAATTTTCAAATCTGATTTTTTTTAATTAAAAAACAGAATGAAATTCAAAGAGAAATTCCAATTAAATCTGCTTTTTTAATTAAACAACAGAATGAATTTTAAAGAGAAATTTCAAATCTGATTTTTTAATTAAAAAATAAATAGAATGAATTTTGAAGTAAAAATTTCAGATCTGATTTTTTCAATTAGAAAACAGAATAGATTTTAAATAAAACTTTCAGATCTGATTTTTTTAACTAGAAAACAAAATGGATTTTAAGAAGAATTTTCAAATCTGATTTTTTTTTTTTAAATTAAAAGACAGAATGAACTTCAAAGAGAAATTGCAAATCTAATTTTTTTTAATTAAAAAACAGAATGAATTTTGAAATAAAATTTCAAATCTGATTTTTTGTAAGAAAACAGAATGGATTTTTAGAAGAATTTTCAAATCTGATTTTTTAATTAAAAAACAGAATGAACTTCAAAGAGAAATTGCAACTCTGATTTTTTTAATTAAAAAACAAGAATGAATTTTGAAATAAAATTTCAGATCTAATTTTTTGTTAGAAAACAAAATGGATTTTGAAATAAAAAATTTCAGATCTGATTTTTTTTTTAAAAAAAATTCGAAAACAGAATAGATTTTTAAAAAGCTTTTTCAAATCTTTTTTTTTTAATTAAAAAAGAACAACAGATCTAAGATCATATCATATACATCCTACGCCTATATGATTAAACATATGAACATACATGGACAAACAATCATTACATTTTTTATGAAATAAAGGTTCAAAAACAAGAAAATCATATTTAGAAATTAAAAATCACATGGAGCATATAATTAGATACATATGCTAATGAAAGAATAAACATGTTAATAAGAGAGTAGAAATGATATCTACATCAATGCATGAACAAATTCTACAGGGGAATAGGAAAATTGCTTTAGAGTTAGAGAGAGTGAGTCTCTCTAAGTCCTAAAGAATTAATACTTAACAGAAAAGAAACTCTGGAAGTCAAAGTTCCAAAGTTTCTTTAACATTAAGGGGAAGAGGGGTCAGAGGTGCTGAATTTTGGATTTCTCCTCTAATTATAGAGGTGTTAATCACATGTGATCGGCTTCACTCAAATGAAATGCATGCAAATCGTGAAAACTTGATCTCAAGATATCTTTCAATCATGATATCTTTCAATTTAACGGTCCGATTTGGTAACCGGACATATTGTCATGATCTTTAGAATCTCAAGATCATTTTTATAATATGTGATGGATTATTCAAGGCATGAAATGCAATTATGATTTTTCGGTATTTAGAATGATCATTTCAATCATCTTCCAAGATTAAATTATGGATGCAAAATTGAGTGTCTACAAGAATGTAATTAGAATATAATTTGAATTCTTGATTGAGCTTCCAATTTAATATACATACAATGATTGATGTGTTCTTTAAGGAGGCACACATGGAAGTGATTATTGCATAACAAAGCTAGCTTTAAGTGTGTAAAGTAATTAGCCTAAACCATAGGTGTGTAAGTTTAATTATTCATACAAATTAGCATATAAAATATGAAGCTCATAATATATATATACTATATATGTATATATGTGTGTGTGTATGCATGCATGTATCCTGGCTTAATTACGTAGAGACGTTATTAGAAGTTTAACATAACAAGAGTACACCACAACGCGTGCCTACAAGAGGCTTACAAGATTACATGCTTAGAACTAACTACTAGTTCTTTCCCTCTAAACCAAAGGAAACAACTACTCAAGGGCAGAACACAACCTTATAGTTAGTCCCAGCATTGCACGTAAATGTGCTTGTTGGGTCATCCTTAGGATAACTGTAAGCATCTGGGCACCGATCCTTGAAAAACTTAGAGTAATTTGTTGGACCACATTTTCCAGAATTGCAACAATATTGATCGGTCTTGAATACAGTACACGGATTGTTACACCCACCTGGAGCCTTCAACTCTCTTGGGCATTGCCCGTTGATATCAGCAGTACATTTTATTCTACGGGTGCACCCATTAGACGTGGGACTAAATTCCATTGGGACATTAAACCCATCAACAAGGGAGATGTCAAAGAAATCCTTGTTGCCAAATTGGTTTAAGGCGTATTCAGCTAGGGTGTTTGGGGGTACACCGTAGGCTTTGCATTGTAGGAGCCCCCCACAATCACCAGTCTCACATTTGCCACGTCCCGACCCATCAAAGGTGCACTTGGTTCGAGCCCATATGCGAGCCTGTGTCGTGCCGGGGTTGACGTTGAGGGTCCAAGTTTCTCCTCGGTTGATCTGCTTGCCACCACCAGGCACAGCCGCGGCCCAAACAGTGTAAGGGCAATTGTTTATAATATCGAATCTGGCTGCATCAGCCAAGGCAAAGCAAAGAGTGATGAAAAGGAAGGAAATTACGGAGAGGTTTTTGAAAAGACTCGTTATTGGCTTATTGCTAATTTGTGCTTGGATATGTGTGTTTGTGAGAAAATGGGCCTAAGGTTTATATACTGGTGACTGGTGAGGATGGGTTTGGGATGCGGCTATAGGACACATAAGTGTAGTAGTTACGTGACCAAATTTTTTGTTGAAAATTTTTCATGATGTTGAGGTCTCATTCGGCTTGACATGAAGAAGTCAAGATATGAAGCTCGTATCTTACACAGTTCACGTGCCCAACCTATCCAAATTCAGCACGAAGTTACACTTGGCATTGCTTTTAGGCTTTATCTTTTACTATAAACTCAAAAACTTCCAACATTATGTTCAATTCTAAGAGAGTAGTTGGAACTCCCAAGTCCAACTCAAGGGCTGCTATGCAGTTTTTAAGGACTATTACTCTCAATCGGTGGTATATTGAATTATATATATGCTTCTAATTAATTTACATATTGCACACGGAGTGATTTGATCCTTTGAATTTTCATTCCTCACTTCGAGACGATTAAGAAGCTGATGTTGCCTTCTGATTTTGACTAAACTTTGATGAGACAACTTGTCTCCGAGGGAAAGATAAAAGACACTATAGCTAGAATCTCCCCTCGGAGACAACCTCGTTTCCGGTTTTTTTTTTTTTTTGCTGAATAACCTCGTTTCCGTTTGTCTAGTATGGAAACCGGCTGAAATATTGAAATAAGAAAAAGCATAGTCTTAAAAGGCATCCAATATTCTATCAAATACTTCACTTATATGCAACATGTCACTCATTAATTAATCAACATAGATATGAATTATGATATGCTAGCTAGCTAAAATGATAAATTTATTTAGAGTCTGTTTGGAATGGAGGAGAGTAGTGGAGAGGTGACTTCTCCTCCTCTCCCTCCATCAAAACATAGAATTAGTAGATAACCTTTTTCTTTCTAACAGCTAGTGTTCCTATCCTTTCCTTAGTTCAATATTCCAAAAGAAACGGATGAAAATGCAAAGAGAGATAGAGAGATGAAATTGTAGCATAACTCTAAGGGTCTGTATGAATATTATTTATTTTGCTGAAAACTGAAAATTGAAAACACTATAGCAAAATAATTTTTAAATATATAAATATTACTGTGAGACCTAGTTTTAAAGTTTTTTTCTAAATAAAGTACTTGCGGGTTCCGTAAATAGTGCACAGGACCTACTAGAAAGCTTTTTCTTCCTGCACAAGACCCACAGTTCACGTGAAACACTCTTCTCAAAAAAAAAAAAAAAAAAAGGTGAAACGTAGATGCAAGTGCTTTCCAGCACTATCCAAACGAACGCTAACTCTATGTTAAATTTTATATATATCGCTCTCAATCATAAAAGCAATGTTCTTGTCCCATTGATTTAGCACCACATTGCTTATGATTGAGAATGAGCAAATATACAAGAGTTTATCGGTAGATTTCATTTTAGAGTGAGTGTACTAATTTTTGGTTGGCTTACTCACTTACCTATAAACTTTATCAACTCTTCTTTCTTACTTATTTTGCCAAAAATATATATTCATAATTTTTATTTATTTTTCTATCATTTAAACATTAAATATTATTATTTTTCCCATCGATTCCATTATTCAATATCAATCAAACAACCTGATAAAGTTCAAGGCAATCTTCCTGTTATCATCATGGCTAGGCCCAAAAACCATACTCTCAAAATGTTTCAGTTGATGGGCCTCTAACTGTGGAAGTGTCATCACGTGAGCCCCGCAGGCCCTAGTCCATTTGCGTAAATAAAACAAAAACCCGGGGTGATTTTCGCAAACAAGCAAAAAGTGATTCTTAAATAAAAACGTTTTTTCTGAAAACCGTTTATGACACCAGCCGTGACATAACCCCCACCGTTAGATTTTGATCCCATTGAGTAGTGTAGTGTAGTGTAGTAGTGAGTGTGAGAACACTTTATTAGTCAGTCCCTTTCGTTTTTTTAACTTCAAACGTAAGCTACTTTTCTCTCTGGAGTCTGTACTACTTACGAACAGCATTTAAAAAAGACCCTCCTCCTCTTCATCAAACACAAACACAAACACAAACACAAACGGACTCTTTCTTCCAGTCCAATATATATATATATATAATAGCTCTATACTATCTCACTCTCCACTAATAGCAATACCTTCCCTCGCAAGCTATTGTTTTCCTCAAACGACGTCGCTCCTTTATAGTAATATAACTCATCCTTCTCTCTTCTTCTTTTTTACTACTTTTGTATATTGGTCTTATTGTTATCTCAGCGGTTACACTTTCAGAGTCCCATTTTTAAGAGAGAGAAAGAGTAACGCTCTTACAAACTCTCCAAGCTTTTTCTTAATTTGTGGTTCGCTTCGTTTTATGCATGATCAATTTTTTTTTTTTTTTTTTTTCTGTTCACTACTCTGCCCTTTGCTTGTTGATGGTTTTTTTTATAAAAAAAATATTTTTTGTTGGTTTGCTCTGTTTGGTTCCCTAGAAAATGTTAGAAAATGAGACTGAATTAAGCTTTAGATTCTAGGTTTTGAACAATTTGACCCTTGAGGAAGTCAAATGTTCGAAATCAGACTAAAGAAGGTGTAGTTGAAACGAAGCAAACATAAAGTTAGTAGCTTTTTAATTCTCATAAATTTTCCCGGGAAAAAAACAAGAATTCTTTTGTCAAAAGGAGTGATTTTTTAGGCTTGTGCTATTTTTTCTTGATGAATTGTTTTGATATTCCTTATCTGCTGCTGGATTTTTGTTTTGTTTTGTGGTTAAGATTTGCTTAATTTTGGTGAATGTGATAGGATAACTGGTTGAAGAGGGTGATCATGGTGAAGGTTAAGAAAGTGAAGGAGGAGCTTGCTGCAGATTCAGCTAAAGAAGTTCGATTCGCATCATGTTCTTTGTCATCCTATGGCAATTGTGATAGCCCTGTTCAAAGATGTTCTGTTATAGGGTATGTTGTTCTGGCTATTTCTGAATTGGCTATCTAGGTTCTATACATTTGAAGCATAGGATTCATATGGGAATTTGTCTCATTCACTGTGTTGGATACTACCAAGTTTATCCTATTAGTAAACATGTCACCTAGCATATTTTGGTAAAGCCACATTGTCGTGGTGCCAGCAACAATGGTTATTCCATGTATATGTGAGAGACTGTGACTCATGCACCCATTAGGCAAGATATCACCTCACTTTTTGGGTCACTAAAATCTAACTATTAGCCTTGAAAGGGGAGAAAAATATTGTAGTACTGCTGGTTCATAGAGATTTTCCACATGTGCACTATGCTCTAGCACATTTGGAATGAAGCAAAGCAGCTTTTAATATGGCCATCAGGGTGTTGTAAGACAATAGGAACAATAGGCATGCAAAGCAGATAATGCCAACAACCCTAATTTATGAGTAAAACAGTTTCAATTTGTATATTGATACAAGCTGTCATGTTATTGAAGGAGACCAACTGGTCCAACCAGACGTTCAAGGAGAGGCTGGTCAGAAAAAGAGGTCAGTCAATCAAAGGAAACTCTAGTTTATTATTCTATTTTTATATGCAAAATGAATAGTTAGAGGTTACCAATAGCTATATAAACTTTGTACTATGACTTGGAGAGTATTGAATTAGCACTGATACTACTTCATGGAGGAACTATAACGCAAAGCTAGCTTGTTCATAATAAATTGCTGGTATTTCGAAAGCCAACAAACCACAGTATTGAATCGTTTAACATTTAGTTTCCTTGGTTTTTTCCCTGAATTTCTCTTGAAATATAGTTTCATCTCTTGGAATTTTAAAAAATAAAAATGGTATTACATAGTTTTATTGAGTGCAAATTCTCCCAACATTGGCCTAAGCTATCTCTGGAATTTGTGGCTGTAAAAGTTTTCTAACTTAAATACAACATGACTTTTGATGGGCAGGATAATCTTCTAAGCGCATTAGTCAAAAAGTACAATGGGAAGAAGTGGAAGCAAATAGGTATTGGCATGACATGTTTTTCCCTTGCTTTCAACTTTGTGCTTGTATTAAGTGGCCTATCTATTTGTTTTCTGATGTCAACCGTAGTCTTTTATCTTTGAGGAGAATGTTTTAAGAGCTAGTCATGACCCTCATTCATCTGGCTTCAGTTGCTTTGATCTGTTCTTTAGCTGGAATGCTCAAAATATTAGTGGCAATAGCACTTTGTCAATCCTCCTGCTAAAATCGTTTGTTGCATTATTAGATAAATGGAATGAGGCATGAGAGCTACTCTCAAATGTGAAAATATATATATATATATATATATATAAATTTCCTCATTAATTTTCAGTTTGCATGAATTTCCTTGATTGTCATTATTATCATAAGGCATCATTGGATAGTATACAACAGAAGTAATATAAGTTGTTAATTGCCTTATTCAAAGCTCCTCATTTAATTATTTACGTTTCCTGTACAGCTGCACATATACCTGGGCGGACAGATGTTCAGTGCTTACATCACTGGCAAAAGGTTTTGAATCCTGAAGTTGTCAAGGGATCTTGGACAAAGGAGGTATAAATCATATACTGCTACTTGTTTTGGTAGCCAGAAGAATACTGCGTGTGCTCATTTTTTATATCATTGATATGTTATAACGGCACTTATATTAACTCCTCCTTCCCCCCCACCCCCCCCCCCCCCCCCCGGCGGATTTCATCTTGGGATTTTCAGGAAGATGATTGTATAATCGAGTTTGTGAAAAATTATGGTTGCAAGAGATGGTCTCTTATTGCAAAGAGCTTACCTGGTCGCATAGGCAAGCAATGTCGAGAGAGGTAGGTTCTGTAGATATCTAATTAGTGCATCAATCATGGGAGGCCATGCTAATTGAATGGCACATGTCCTGTTTGTTTGTTTCACATCATTACTGTCATGTGCAATTTGTTAGTTTTCCTTTATGAGAATAGAAACTTCAGTACAATAGAACTCGCTTCAGTCTTGAAGCAGCTCAATGGGCTGAGACCTTCATATTTATCCACCTATTTTTTAGCAATTCACTATTTATGCATGTTATGTTGTGATGTGTGTCAGTTGAGGGTTTTGTGCGTGTGTGTGTGTGTTATTGGTAGGTTACATGTGCACCTGGTGGGTTTTGAACCAATGACCTCATCCTCCACCTTACCTTGACAAGGGGAGGAGGTGTTATTTGAGCTAAAGCTCACTGACTATATCTGTTTAGAGGATTATGAAGCTTGTAAATTGTAATTTATTTTCCAGGTGGTTCAATCATTTAGATCCAGCTATAAACAAAGATGCATGGACAGAAGAGGAGGAGTCAGTTATTGCTTATTACCACCATAAATATGGTAACAAGTGGGCACAAATAGCAAGGTTTCTACCTGGAAGGTATGTATCTGAGATCAATGTACTGCAATAGATCACTTACAATAGAGTACTAACATTCTTGGAATACACACATTATCATTGCAAAGAATTTACTGTCCTTTGAGATTGACCAATTCTGTCTTTTGTAGTTTCAATAAAGTAAATTGTTTTGGATTTATTTTTATAACAAAGGGAAAAAAATGCAGCTTATAGTAGTTCTTTTAGTCTTTAAAATTAGGTGGCAGAATTCTTCTTTGGATTGAGTTATTGTGGCCAGGTGTTCACTAGTTAGTCAGTTTTGGTGGTAGTGTAGCACGATCTAATTCAAAATTTTCGCCCAATTGAGCGCATCGAGCATATTTTTTCACAGTAGCAGGATAACCTTTACTTTCTTTGCCATGACAGTTTTAGGGATACTAAAAATATGGCAAATAGTGCAGAAAGAAAGTAATAAACTGGAAAATATATTTTCTGGGTAGGGACCATTACATAATGAATTCCACCTTCCTAACTTGCACCAAGCTTTAAAAAATTGTTATATTTTTGGTGTCCATTGTTTTATTGTTTGAACCTTGAATAACTAAATGTGCATTACTTAGGTATTTGTGGGTTAATTTAACATTCCCTTGTTGAATTGAAAAATGACAAAATTACTGCACTTATGTATGCATTTGTACCATCAAATCAGTTAATATGTTTGCTTGCAATTATCAAATAGAGAGATGGAGGCATTCTATTGGATATATCATAATCTTCTCATAATTCATTGATGTCGAGAATTGGCAGGACTGATAATGCGATTAAGAATCATTGGAATTGCTCAATGAAGAAGAAACTGGATTCATACTCAACTGATGGTTGTGACACGACATGTGAAAATATGTCTCCTGATTTCAGCAGTCCTGAAACAAAATCTACATCTCCTGATTTCTGCAGTTCTAGTACAAAACATGAATGCACGAAGGTTAAAATAGAGAAACTGAATTTCAATAAAATGTTCTCTCTCAAACACAGCATGGAGTTGGAGCACAATGTTGACACTTGTTCTACAGATTTGGTTCTTGGAAATGCTTATAGAGGCGAAATTCATTTAATGGCAAAAAGAGGGGAACCTGAACTGGTAGATCCGCTAAATGGGACACAGAGTAACCACAAAGGTGCTGCTGCAAGTGGTATCACCACTAGATCATACGTACACAATGTTAGCCATGATGAAACAGATGGGCCCTTGGTAGCCACTTTTTTGGATGTTTTCTTGGATGCATCCACTTACACCAAACAAAATCATATTCCTGTTGCTCACAAAATACTTGAAACTCCTAAGAGTTTAAGGGAATATGCTTCAGGTGTTATGAATTCAAGAATGGCCAATGGATCTGGCAATCCATGTTCAACTTCCTTAACATTGGGACTTGGTGAGCACATGGGTCAAGTTGGCAAGAAAAACCAAGTCCATAGGGTTTCGCAACATGCAGTGGATAAAAATCATGCTTACTTGCCGTCAGAGTCACCTCTGGTGAATGATTTGGTCAATGCTGTAGAAGATAGTGGCGGATCACCAAGCACATATGTTCATTTTAGGCATCCAAACACTCCATTTTGCTATTCTACTCCAACATACCTTGGACAAAGTATGTATGCTAATGGTAGCAGTCCAGAATCTACATTAAGAAATTCGGCCATGACCTTCAAAAATACTCCTTCTATAATAAGGAAGAGGACTTCAAGAAAGACTGGTAATGCCAACCTTCCTGATGTTACCTGCATGCCAGAGAGCACAGTCACATCTATTTGTGATAGACAATATGTCAATAGTACCAACTTTCTAAACACAAAGCGGGCTTTCTTCTCTTTCTTTGGTGAAACTGAAACATCAGTTGCTGTTAAATCTCTGGAAAGATGCCTGGAATATGCATTTGACTTGGAAAAGGAATCAGTTGCTGTTAAATGTGGCAAATCTGTTTCTGCAAGCATGTCTCCAAATATTGATATCTGTGCAAATACAATGTAGATAGCTTGAAATGATTGAGTTGTAATTAACCTTCTTTTTAGATTTCTTACCCATCTTTTTTGGCTATGAAATCGAGCATAAAACATGTATTACAGAGATATACTTACATTACCATAGTGCATAAGATTTAATTGCATATGAGATTCCCAATTTGGTATGCATGTTGAATTACATTTTCATAGGCATGCTTGAGAATGAGAGATGACATTTACATATATTTTAGCTCTTAAATTGGTGCCTTTGTCTTCTTACTAGCCCTACATTTATATGACAGAAAAACCAAAACTTTTGGAGATTTGATTGGTGTGAAATAGAGATCCCTATTTTTTAAGATGATCATCCTATCTTCTGGTTCTATAAGTGTCCTTTATGATTAAATCGAAAAAGAATTGTGTCATGATGCAATCGGTCTCTTTCTTGGTAGAGATTCTGTATATTCTATGAAAGCTATGACAGGCTCGTGAACTGCATTCAATGGATAGTAACGGATATGGAGAGGTCTTTTATTGCATTTGCTCTTCTCTATTCTATGAAACTGGGCATTTATCCACAAAGTGTCACCTGAAACTACTGTTATCCTTTTTTATTATAATAATCTTTTGGACAGAATTGCCTACTACTACTACTACTACTATTATTATTATACTACTACTATTATTATTATTTATTTTGTTTTGTGGGCTAACATAGTCATTTCTGTGTATTTGATAAAATCAGGATTGGTTGAAATGTATTTTATTGAGCATATGTTAGACCCAATAGTGGATAGTGATTACAACATGTTAATATAAACAACATTGGGTCCTTTTGTTGCAACTTATAATTAACATTATGTATTTTATTTTAGTATGTCTTTGTCTGGTCATAAACAACTCTTAATGGGATGAGTTTGGATTCACACACATGAAAATTAAGGTCCCTATCCTCTACTTGTCGAGGTTTAATTTGGTTTGGCACATTAAAAACCAATACATCATGGTACTCTCTTACACATATGTTCACGTCATATATTGTGTTGGTGGATGGCACTGTGTGGAGAGAATAGCAAGTGAATAGTAGTAGTTCACTCTCCACACTACACGCACACTATTCTAACTGCTCCGGCAACCTTGCCCTCTTGCCTTTGTTCTCATGAAGGGCTCATCATCTTTATCATCAGGTGTGTCATGGTTGTGTATCCTTTATATCTTTATAATGAATATATGCTAGTAAGTCTTGAGAGTTTAGTAGATAAGCTTTTATCCTCTTTGGTTATGTGGATCTTGGATCAAGTTTTTCATCATTGCCTTATTATACAATCAAAGTTAAAGTAAATTAATTTGTTTGCTAAGTTATATTGATTTCCCAAAAGAGAAAAGGTAATTTTAAAAGATATATATGTGCCTGCAGCATCATAGTGAAATTTAGGAGTTGCTCCTTATTCTGCACTCTTAGATGACACTGACTTTTGTTTTGTACTAATGTATAAATGTAAGAGGTAACATCAACAGTATCAAAGCTCATAAGCCTGTATTAAATGAAAGCAAGTTTGACAGATTAACTTCAAAGAAACAGTGGACCTTATTGGTATGCGAGAGCTGGTCGTGGAGGTGATAGTGCATGCAGAACTGGTTGCTATGCTTAACTCTACGATGCATGCTTTTTATTATTTAGGATTATTGGTTGATGACATAAGGCATGACTCATGAGGCCGAGTATTTGAGGAAGATTTCTTTTACAAGCACGTTTAAATTTTGTAATCAAGCTGCCCATGCTTTAGCCATGGAGGCTCAGTTGATAGAGGGGCCTCTGGTGTGGTTAGAGGATTTCCCTCCCTCTCTTTTACCCATTGTAAACAACGACATTTCTATATGAATAATGAGACTGCTGTTTTCTACTAGGAAAGAAAAGTCTTTTCTCCTTTAATTATATCGAGGCTGCTGTTTTATACTGGAAAAGAAAAGTCTTTCCCCTTTTATTATATTGAGGCTGCAAATTTGTTTCTTGAGTCTCAAAGCAGGGTTATCATGTATGCCAACATTGCCAAGTTGACCAGTGCTTGCACATATGATGCTTAAGTATCCGTTTGGAAACAATTTTTTAACTGAAACTGAAAACTTTTTATTGAAAGTGTAAAAAGTAAGTTAAAAAATAAGATGAATAGTACGGTGCGATCCATAAATAATATCAAAAAATGCAATAGGACCCATAAATAGTAGCAAAAATATACTAAAAATGTAGATAAGCTGAATTTTTTAGATCATCCCAAATAGATGCTAAATATGGTATATGCTGTGCTACTAGTGCTAGTGTGGTTTTATAAAGCTAAATGGGATATGCTGTGCTACTAGTGCTAGTGTGGTTTTATAAAAGCTAGATGGGACTTTGATTGTACTGTATTCTTCTTAGAATCTGTGTTGATTGGAATTTTTTTTTTTAAATGTTAATTTTGTTGCTTACATCCCTAGTCCCTACACACAACTTTGGAAATTGTATTCAAAACACTATATAATCTTAAAATAATGAAATCATATCTTGAAAACACGATTGCATAATTTAACTAAAATCGTGTTTTGAATCCACGATTTCAACTGACGTAGTGCACACATATTGTACAAATTGGTGTGTAATTAACAGTGCTCTTTAAAATATATATATATATATATATATATATATATATTAATGTGTGTGTACCCCATCAAGCACAGCAGTCCTCACGCGACCTGTCTTTGTATCTCATAGTTCTAATGTCTTGATTCTTGCATTATGTATGTATCTGAAGTTTGGATGGAATAAATGATTGTCTGTACAGTCTTTTTATATCTATCTTATCCCTTTCATTTTGAATGTGATTGTAATCTCCTTTTCCTTGAATCAGTAGGCTGCATATTATCCTTATCCTTGACACAGTCAGATTTCCTTATCCTTAGCACAGTCAGATTTCAGTGGTGGTGTGATTTAGTTTACCCCCCTGTTTTGAACACCCCATGGGGTAGTCCTTTATAGTTTATTCCAATACCACCTTAGAGTACAGGCTTTTACCACGCTTAATACATTTCTCGTGAATGATTTTCCTGCATTTAAGTCTCCGTTTCATTGTCAATAGTCTTGTAACTTAACTCACATTTTGATATTTCCAATATTCACGGTTCAAATCTCCTCACTCTCAACAATCGAATTATTAAAAATAAAAAAGGTTACTTCCACATTCCTAAGATCCAATAGGATCCTAAATGAATTATTAATTGGCAAAATTGATCTCGTAAGCCCTCATGAATTCCAATTATATATGATTATCTCTATCTTATCTCTCTCTCTCTCTCTTGCAGGTCATAATCATAAATGCGGAATAATCTACATTGATGAGAGACCTCGGATTGAAAATAACATTGTAATTATACAATGAAGTGAAAGGTGCCGTTGATATCTAGAATCTACATCAGGAATTAAATTATAGGAAAGCCGCTACAAGACAACCTAAAACTCATAGTTAAAGTCACCACTATTAGTTAGCACTAAAAGATTAACGAAAAGATGCTTTTTGATTTATTTTTTCACTGTTTGGAGAAGGCAATTCAAACGTTATTGATGGAATCATATTAGGTTAACAAACTCTTGGTAATTGTCAATAGTTGTGTAAATTTCTTCTTGTATCAAATTTTTTTCACTGTAATAAGAACTTGCCGAACATGTCGGTGAGAGTTTTTAGCACAACTTAAATAGGCCATCTTTTCCATGGGATTTTGTGATGTAGAAAAAAAAAAACAAAACAAAACAAAACTGATGCAATATTATTATGCCCCTATTTTACTTTCTGATTTTGATTTCATGAACTCCTTTATTTTGCTCAGCTGATTGGACTGTTCAAATTGATCCAAGTGTTACCGACTACAGGTACTCAAGTACACATTGAAGGAACAACATTATACTAAATTTCAACTACACATGATTTTGTTTCTTTCTTTCCCTTTTTTTCAACGTTACACCTGATTATTAGATTGCATTTTTTTTTCCGCATGTTTTTTCTGCTTATGAAGATGTTCTTTTCTTTTGATTATAGAGCTTGGCTTGTGTTCAGTTTTTAATGAACACACATTAGTGCTCATTCTCTACAGGGTTAAACAACCAACTCATGTCCAATAGGACCCGCATCTAAATTTATAGAATAATCACCATGTCAGCCTCGCTTAACTCTTCCATAATTTTAAACGTTTAAAAATTGGATTGTTTTTAATTATTGAATTGGGATTTTCGTTTAGCTATGCCTTCAATTGTTTTTCGGATAATTTTTAAATATTAATTATAAGACTGCAAATGTTATGAGTGTTTTGAAATTATGTAATAATAATTATTAATTTAGTTATAATGTCTCAATAAAATTATATATTTTATAAGTTTATAATCAAAATAGTTTATCATATAGACTTTTAAGTTTTAACTAATACAAAAATAAAATTTATCCGGACATTCATATTTTGTCACACCTCAAGAAAAAAAAAATGGTCACACCTGGTTTATGAATGCGTAATTATGTGAACTCACAACCTTTTTGCATATGGCTCTCAAACAATTCATAATATTAATTAGTATAAAAACTAAATAAAAATAACGACATTAAAAACTACTAAACCAATTAATATAGTGAATAAACAACTATCACATTACTTATTATATTATAACCACAAAGTAAATGAACTTTTCAATCTCCTAATTTATGTGAAAGTTTGTGGACACAATTTTTAAGCCTCTTTTTAATGTGATTAACAAGAACGGTGGAGAAAAAAGTAGTAGGTTCATGTGAATAATGTTTCACAAATTACAGTCAACTATATCATCAAGTTATAGATTACCATTTACTAAAAAAAAGCTATGAATTATCAAAAGAAAAAAAATATATCATCAAGTTATAAAACTTGTGAAAAAAAAATGTGGATAAAAGAACTTGATTTATAAATTCTATTCCCACCTTTTTATCACACATGACAAAAAAGGGAAAAAAAATGAGGACAATCTCAACTTGATTTTTAGGATTCTATGTTAATACCTTTCCATTTATTTTATTTTAAATATAGAGTGATTGATATTAGATTCTCACCAAAAAAAGAAATATTCATTTTAAAAATCTAATTTTATGGGATTTGGCAATAATTAGGAGAGGAAGCTAATCAATGAGAGCAACATTATGGGGAATTGACAGATGTCTCTCCCTAACCATTTTGGCTTTAAAATTTGACGTGTGGCGGTGTCACCTCCTTTTCCTACGGTAACGGTATCACAGTCATCCTCACCTGATAATTGAACGCGCGATTTCGATTTTGACAGATCCGAAAAGAAATTTATGGAAAGCGCGCCAACAAAACATACCAAAATTCGATACCACAACCACAACTAACCAAAATAAATAAAAACACTGAATCACAATTCCATTTATATATATATTTCTCTCTCTTTTTTTTTATTTCTGAATCACTACTCTTTCTATTTTCTTTTACACTTGCAAACATATTTCACTCTCTCTAAATTCTCATTCCAGACAAATCCCTTCTCTCTTTAAAAACGAATTTCTTTGTAGTTCGAGTTGAAAATGACTTTCTCGGAAAAGACGATTCTGGTTACCGGAGGAGCCGGTTTCATTGGCTCTCACACTGTGGTTCAGCTTCTCAATGAAGGCTTTAGGGTTTCGATCATCGACAATCTTGATAATTCCGTCACCGAAGCTGTTGATAGGGTTCGTGATTTGGTCGGCCCTAAGCGTTCTCAGAATCTTGAATTCTATCTGGTATCTTCTTCTTTTTTTTCTTTTTTTTTCTTTGTGTGTGTGTGTGTGTAAATTTCTGTTTTGTTTGGTTGCCGAGAAAATGAGGGAAAAGAAGGTTATAAATTATAGATTCTTGAATATCTTGAGCAATGCTGGTTTTAGTTTCGGGAGATTTGTATTTTCTTTAATTTTTTTTAACAGTTTCTTGGCAACCAAACGGTGGCGTTTGAGGTTTTTGGCTTTTGGTTACATTACGTGTTGGTTTGATTGCAGGGTGATCTTCGGAATAAGGAGGACTTGGAGAAGCTCTTTTCTCAAACACAGTATGTTTAATTTCAATTACATTAGCAGTGCTATGAATTTTCACTGTTTTCATTTAATTTTACTGTTAAATATTTTCTGCGGAAACAAACAGAATTATAGACTTTTTAAAGAGTTGGCTTAATTTTGTGCCATTGGCTTTGTTTGAGACAGATTTGATGCTGTGATCCATTTTGCTGGCCTAAAAGCTGTTGGGGAGAGTGTTGCAAACCCTCGCCGTTATTTCGATAACAATTTGATTGGCACTATTAATCTTTATGAGGTTATGGCAAAATATGATTGCAAAAAGGTGCGCCTGCAATTAAATTTCTTGAACTCATTGGATTTTGTTTCTGAATCTTGCGCTTGTAACAAATGGTTTGGAAGTGAATCAACAATAATCTGTGTCTTAAAGAATTTTTTGCTGTTGAGTTATGTATTAAATTTTCATTTTAGTTGTATTTGATTTTGCTAAATCTTTGATTCCGGTATATTTCTTTCAAATCATAACTGCATAAACTATGATTTGTATATGTAGCTGTATATTTGTGGTAGTAACATTGGCGTTTTTGGTGTCTTACTGCTAAATTGTGAAGTTTTTATGTTTGATGTCTAATTCTTTTGTCGCCACAGCCCTTGTAAATCACCCACCATTGTAACTATTAAATCATAAAAAATGTCTAATTATTTGTTTGTCGAAATTAGTTATAGCATTCAAGTTCCAGTTGAATCTTTAACAGAGAATTGTTTAGTCTTAGAATGTGCGCCATTTTTTTATTGATTACATCACATGTTGGCATGCTCTGCCCACTACTGACACAAGTAATGCTATCCTGTGGCCAAATAGATGGTTTTCTCATCATCTGCAACAGTTTATGGTCAACCTGAAAAAATACCCTGTGTTGAGGATTTTGAATTGAAAGCTATGAATCCTTATGGAAGGACCAAGGTATGTATCACTGGGTGCTTAGTTATGGTTTTTTTGGGCATACCACACATAGGATTCATCTTTGAAGTTGGATAATCCCACTTTCTGTTTCTTGTGTTCATAGGAGTGCAGTTTCTTTTCTTTCCTGACTTTTAATATATTCTATATTTATAGCTTTTCCTTGAAGAAATTGCTCGAGATATTCAGAAGGCTGAGCCAGATTGGAAAATTATATTACTCAGATACTTTAATCCTGTTGGGGCTCATGAGAGTGGTAGAATTGGTGAAGATCCAAAGGGCATCCCAAACAATCTCATGCCATTCATACAGCAAGTAGCTGTTGGCAGATTGCCTGAGCTTAACGTGTATGGTCATGATTATCCTACGAAGGATGGTAGTGCGGTATGTTCTTTATGTATAGTTTTGTATTCCACTTATAATCCTTTATAACCATGGCAGTAGTATTTTACTTTCTGTCATTACATAAAATTCGATTAAATTGACAATTTTTTTGCACTTACAAAATATCAAATGTTTTTGTGTTAAACAGGTCCGAGACTACATCCATGTCATGGACTTAGCTGATGGTCACATTGCTGCTCTTCGGAAGCTTTTTACTAAAGAGGATATAGGTGATCATTCTTCCTTGCATGTTTATTTGTATGTCAATGAATTTTCTGTCACCTATTAACAGTTTATTAGGCATTTATTTAACACACTCATGCTTTTATCATGGGATTTCTATGAAAATCTTGTTTTAGCATATCTAGGAAGGGTAAAAGTGAATTAAAAGACAGTTTGCTCTCTTAGGTTGTACGGCCTACAACTTGGGAACTGGATGTGGTACATCTGTGCTTGAAATGGTGGCTGCATTTGAGAAAGCTTCCGGCAAGGTGACTCTCACATGCCGCTGCAGATCTCTCTCTTATGTAATTATTTGGTATATGCTGAAATTTCTCTCATATTATGTTTCAGAAAATCCCCGCCAAACTATGTCCAAGGAGGGCGGGAGATGCTACAGCTGTTTATGCTTCTACAGAGAAAGCTGAGCGAGAACTTGGTTGGAAGTATGTTGTTATTCTATTCTTTTTTTTATATTTTAGAAGTACATTATATTGATATTATATCATGTTTCTATTGATGCAACTTTCACTATGAGATGGATTCTTTATAACATACCTGATTGTACTATAGTAACCATGCTATGGCTGTGTTTATGTAGCTGACAAAAGGGCTTATAATGTTTATCTCTGTCTCTTAGCTTGTTCTTACAGCCACTTTGGTGCCTTTTTACAGGGCGAAATATGGCATTGCGGAGATGTGCAGAGACCAATGGAATTGGGCAAGCAAAAATCCGTGGGGATACCAGTCCAAGCCTTGAATGGCATGCTTAAGGGCGTAATAAGCAAATTGTAGAAATTCTTTAGATGACATTCTAGCAAAACCGCATCCCACATTTTATTGAGCTACATGCCTTGCCATCTCAAAAAATAAAGAATTCAACTGTACCAACTTCTCTATATTTCTGCCAATGTTGAGGATAAACTTCATTTTACAAACAGATAGGAAATTCAAATTTTTTTAATGAAATTGATGCTGTATGATCTTTCATCAATCTTCCTAGACTCTTTTAAGTTTTATAAATTGATCTGAGAAATTAATTGCTTCAGTGAAATACTTCAAACCAGATGTTAATTGTTTTTAGAGATGTTAGAACTCTACTCAGAGTTCTGTCATTGTGTTGACAGCATGAATCAACAATACTATGTTACACAACCATTTCCACACAATTTCACAACTTGTTGACTTGTGCAATTGTGAGTGGTTGGCAAAAAGTTATGAAATTAGGTATGTGATTGGGGTATATCTCTAGAACTATTCTCCTGGCTTCTGTCCGCTACCCTAAACCTCATCAGCATTCGGTCCCAGTTGCTGACCATGGAGGTTGAATTTCACACTCAAAAATAAGCTTCTTGGTAATGATGCAAATCACACAGCAAAACCTCTCATCTCATCTTATGCCGTATTGTTTGGGGAAGTAGGTAGCTGAATGCATCCAAAAATTGTGCGTGCAAATTGCGTAACAAACTACAAAGCTGACATGCCAGGTCTCTTTTTTCTACGCAAGTTTGGATAAACCAACCCTTTTATCGGTATTTCTTGTTAGTATAATGTTCTTGCAGGAAACCGATGGATTAGGATGATGACGAAGCATGGATAAACTTCGTTAAAATAATAATAATGTTGAGTAGAATATTGAGAAATTTCTGGCTCACATTACAATATAAACGAGAAATTAAAGTTGACCAAAGAAAGTCGACATGAAAAATTTCTCTTTCCAATCCATAACCTGCCTCCTTTTTAATCAAGCAGTGATTTGGCGATCCCATCCCATCTCTAGCATGCTTATGTAAGCTAGCATTGGCAGAAGCAGTCTTTTCTCGCTTATGTGTCTTCTTCTGTTTAGAATTTTCAGAGCTTGTTTATAAAAAAATTGTTAACTTTATATTTTCTTATTAACCTTGGACAAGTGACCATTAACCATTATAACAAGCTGCTTTCCTTGAAGTTGGAAGGAAATGGTTATCAATCTACCCATTATTGGGAGAACAAAGCTCTAACATAAATCAAATTTAGAGAGTAGTTCCCGAAATCATCAGAAGCAAAGAAAAAGAAGAATATAATGGAGAAAGAAAGTGACGTGTTAGTGATTGATTGTAGATCAATGGCCGGTGTTTCACCAATGGCAGCTAGTTCTCTTGCCCAACAGCCATTCCCAACACCATCGCCATTCACTTTCTCAATTGCCTCTGCCAGGTCAAACACTAGACCTTCTATCCATCTTTGCTCTCTCATCCTTCGGTTCTCGGCACTTATTTTCTCCTTTGTATGCGCTTTCTCACTGGCCACATCAACACCAAAGAAACAAGACACAGCACCTTCTAACTTCAATGAGTACCCAGAATTAATGTAAGCTCAAATGACTAAACTTCCTTGGTAAGAGAGAGGCAGCTTTTCATTTAATTCTCGTTGTGTGTATTGGTGTATTTGGGGAGTTGGGACTTGGATGTCAATTTGATCTATGGTTAGGCAAAAACCTACTACCTAAGGATTATTTTCGCAAGACTTGGGTCTAATGTCCAGTTGTATTGGACTTGTCAAGATGATGACACATATCCAAAGTGCATGCATGCCATCATCCTGATATGTTCAATGCAACTAGACACTAGACCTAAGCCCAGTCCACTTTCACAATGCCAAACTTTTTTGAAAGTTAACACTTTCTAATCAAATTCAAATATATGTAAAATTTGGTCCAATCCAACGTCCAATTAGATCCTTGTTTTCTGATCAATGTTGAATTATGTGTAGAATTGTAAAACAGAAATGATTCCAGTATAAAGTACCATATTGGGTGATAGATTTTGAGGTTAGTGATTAACATCCTACTACCTTATATCTAGCACATCAATTGCAAAACCAAGTACAATAATAACACCTTTTTTATAACAAGAATCAAGCAAGCTGGTTCAAATCCTACTCAAAAGAAAACGATCAGGCTACCATATAAGCTTGCTGTTACTTCACTTGGTGAACCCCACTATAACTGTGCATAGGAATATCCTTGCTATAATAGTACAAGTTAATATTAGTTCGTTGATTATCTCTATGTAGGTACTGCTTTATTGTAACCATATTTACTTTCATCTACTCGGCTTTCCAACTTTTCAAAGGTGTCTGTGACATTACCTATAGAGGCATTCTCATCCCAGATATGATCTCAGACTACATTAGCTTCATTCTTGATCAGGTAGTTGGAATGTTTTCAATTAAGAAAAGTTTCTTCCAATAATGTAAATATCCATTTTCTTGGCGTAAAATATCTCCCTGAGAAGGCTGATTCATTGGTAGCATTTGACAGTTGGTAGGTTACCTTCTCATTTCGTCATCCTCAGTAGCAATACCAGCTATTCAACACATTGAGCACACTGCATCACTCCGGAAGGCAACCATCATTGCCATGAGTATGTCCTTTGTAACTTTCCTTGCAATTGCCACTTGCGGTCTCTTGTCAGGCTACAAGCTTTGTAAGAGGATCATCTGGTGATGCCTCAGGTTGCTTGTGCAAATATTGTATAACCTGCTCAGCTTCTCAAGCAACTTCTCTGCTTTAGTAGAAAACAGCATAATAATCCTTTCTGTTTCTGCTTCTTCTTCTTCTTCTACTTCTTACTTATGTTGTAATGTTAATCAATTATGATAATTCTCCAATAAAATAGCTTCCAATACAATTGAATGCTGATTCATCATTGTCTCATCGTCCAAGAAATTGCTATAATTATCGATGTATTGTTTTTCATTCATTCAAATCAATTTAATTAAAAATGAAAAATGAAAGATCTAGCAAAATAAATAAATAAATTCACATTACCTTTCAAAAATAATCTAGGTCATCTCAGGGTAAACAGCAAGTTAGAACCTTATCTTTCAACTAGGAAGTTCAAAACGTGCTAAACAAGTTATATGGTAACTTCTATGTTATGACAGTCAAACAGTGACCAGAATCTAATTCTAGTGTATTTTTAGGAAATAGCAGAGACAGGATTCAAAGTTGGAACCACCTGCTATGATATCATAATAAATTACCACTTGTTCCAAAAGATTAAACTACTAGAAAATGGCAAACTAATCATTTAACCATTATTCTAACAATTTTTTGTCTGAATCAATGGTATTCAATAAGTCATTATAAAATTCAAGTTCTACACAAAATTGTAAATTATATGGAGCTTCTCTGTTTAGCGGATTAATCTTGCAACTAGCAACTGATACAAGAATGGACTACCCCCTAGATTTTAGTGAGAGAATGATTCAAGGAGAGGGTATGCTAAAGACGTAAAATGTACTGTCACCTTACAACTGGATTTTTCGATTCTTCAGTGACAACAAGCTGGCTCTCTTTGAACTCACAAGCTGGAATGGGAATTCCAAGCTGCTTCTGCAGCTTCTTCACGACAAAAACTTCTGGCTCTTCACACATGGTCACCACAGTACCCTTCCTGCCAAGCCGACCCGTCCGGCCAGCTCGATGTGCATAATGAATGGAATCTGTGGGTAAGTCCAAATTAACCACAAGATCACATTCTGCCACATCTAAACCCCTGGCTGAAAGTTCATTTGTCACCAAAACCCTCACCTCCCCATTCTTGAATTTTTTTAAAATTGTAGATCTACCAAGCTTTCCAAGATCCCCATGTAGCTCGGCAGCATTCATCCCACGTGCCTCTAGCTTGAAGACAGCATCCTTCAGCTGCTTAGTGTGGTTCATGAAAGCTATTACAGACTTGGCATCAAGCGCATGTACACATCTTCGCAATGTATCAACCTTGTGCTGTAACTTTGTGACACAATAGTAGTGTTTCAAGGAGGGCGGTAGGCTTTCCACAGTTGCCTGAGCCTGCAAATTTGAATTTGAACTTGAACTGGAAGTAGGCTCGGTCAAATTAACCGGACCAGAGGGAAGGACGGATTCAAGTGGGACAACCTTTTTGGCTTGGACAAGAAATGGGTCACGCCCCCAGCTCCTAGCTGCCCTTATTACAGAGAATGGCACAGTTGCAGACACCATGATGGTCTGACGCTCAGCCCGTTGGGCAAGGGGGCTTTTTGGTGCATGAGGATCCGCACCTGATCTCCTACCCACATGTTCCAGTATCCGGTGCATGTCCTCTCGAAAATTAAATGAAAGTAGCTCATCCACTTCATCTAAGACCAGGAAACGACACCCATGGGTGTGAAGCTTTCCAGCTGCACTGATCTCCGCAATCCGACCTGGTGTACCAACAATAATGGCTGGCTTGTTTTTCTTGAGAGCTTCTTCCTGCCTTGATCGATTTGCACCCCCTACAAGCTGCTGAACCACTTTTTTGTTTATAGGTCCCAAAATCTTCTCAAACTCCCTTACTATTTGCATGCCCAGCTCCCTAGAGGGAGCCACAATTACTGCTTCTATCTCCATTTTCTTCACAGATTTGCTACTATCATCAGAAGGTTTCTTCCCCAGTGGGCCTACTTCAGAGAGTATAGGAACAAGATATGCTAATGTTTTTCCAGAACCAGTGTAAGACTGAATCACAACATCGTGATTCTTAAGTATGGTAGGAATTGCTGTGGACTGTACATCAGTAGGAACCGCAAAGCCCTCAGTTGCTAACCTCTCAATTAATGGAGGTGGGAGGCCAAGCTCGGAAAATGACTTTGCTGAAAATGGAGCAGACTCTATTCCAAGCAACTTTTTTGTCCCAACTGCCTTGATTCCCTTGCTTCCAACTGCGTTGCACTTTCTGTTAGGAAATTCAACAGGAGAACTCATCTGCTTAGGTTTTTGGGTATTGTTCTTGTCTGTTGCTTCAAATTCACTCTTGAACCCAAGGTTCGTAAGAGTGAGGGGCCCATGGTCCCGCTCAACTCTACTTAGAAAACGTATACTTCTGTGTAACCAAGCTGTCCTAGACACTTGTGATAACTTTGGGAAAGGAAATGACTCTCCAACAAGGAGCAACCGGGATGCAGTTAATGTTGGCATCCTTTGTAAAGTTGTCCTAATCAGTAATTATTTTGCCTGTATGCAATAGCTTATCCCAGCAGCATATGAAAATCAACGGCTGCTAATAGCCTTTGAACCTAAACAGAGACTAGAACCCCTCAAGCTGCAATTTTAAATGGATAACAGAAAATACAAAGGAGTCAAAAGCACATACAAAATTTTCTGAAAAGGTTGTAAGATATGAATACCAATTAAAAAGAAATATATTCCCATCAATTAAGTTCAATAAAGAAATGAAAAATTAAGTAATAGGCACTAATAACTCAATATTTCAGCTCTCATGTTCAACCACGAAATTCACAAATGTAGAGCAGCTAGAGCAGACAATGCTAATCATGTTTATTACAAATATATAAACCAAAATTTTCCATGAAATTACAATCCTCTTATAACAACAGAATCAAGCTACCATATATTCATTATTTTAACAAAGTAATTACATCATCATTTTTTCAATGTGTAACTTTCAGGGCTTAATCTCTTAAAACACTCAACACCCAAATTGTGGAGCTCATGCAAAACGCAAATTTTACAACTTGATAAAACTTATCATTCACTATATAGTTTCTTATTATGACCACTATAATTACAATGAAATATCTTATTATTTAACACCTTGAAACTAAACAAAACCCATTTCCACACTGATTGAGGCATTTTGTCGAACAATGGCTGTACCAACTAACAGAAACTTTGTATTTCAATAAAGAAAAGAACTGGGGGTGAAAGTGAAACTTAGCCATACAAACAATAAGGCCCTGTTTGGTTTCCAAAAAAAAAGAAACTATGAAATATTCAAATTATGAATTTCCTTTTTCCATAGCAACGAAGTAGTCAAATAAAAGTAGATAACATAGTAGGACTAAACTTGTTGGTACAATTAAGAAGCAAGATTATCATACTTCAATAACTACAATGAGAGAGAAAAGTGAAGTGAGAAACAAACCTACGACGTGTTGTTAGAAGCTCAAGTAATTCTCATTGTTGCTTTCGTTGTTGTTGTGGCCGAAGTTTGCAGATAGTAGAGCACAGCCCAGCTGAGCGTCCAGTATCAAAGGGTTGGCAAATTGGTTTCCCTTATTTATATATATACACCCCACAAACAGATTGAAAGGTACGACGTCGTTTGAATAAATAAATAATTAAAAATTAAAAAAATTAAAGATAAAAGAACATATTTCAAAATGGCCCCCCACAAAAATAAGTAGTTTTAAAAATATGAGACAAAAAAAAAAATCTAAATTTGTAGTAAGTAAAACTTGTATACATAACTTGGAAAGAAAACTGATGTAAATTCTCAAGAATTTGATTGGCAATTAGACAACCATAATTTGTTGAGAAACATTGTCAATCAAAACAAATAAAACGTTATAAGTAGCAAACAAGTAATGCATTAAAAAAAAGGAAAAGTACACTTTTTTTTTTTTTGAGAGAAGTTAGGAAATTAGTTTTAAATCGATTTTGCAGTGTACTCACGGGTCTAATATCACACAACTGACTAACCACAAAAGCCGGTAACTCTTGTGGAGAGTAGGAAAAGTACACTTTAAATCTTATAATTTATAGGATATCAAATTAAAGTTCGTAATTTTATGTTACAAATTAAACTTTATAGTTTAGGAGATAATTCAAATTAGATTGTTATATTTTTTTTATGCTACAAAGTAAACCCTAAAATGAGAGAGAGAGAGAGAGAGAGAGAGAGATTGAACTGAAATGAATTTAAAATTCTATAGTTTAATCTATAACAGAGGCAAACTATGTTGATATGTGAGGGGCCATAACCCCCACAAAATTGTTTAAAATTTTTCTTAAATTGTTAAATTTGAAAACTTGGGCTATTTTTTTAAGGAACTGGCCCCCAAAACTTGTCTTGAGTTGTCCACGTTTCTCTTCCTTTAAAACTTACTTTTCATGTTTTAATATTTTCACCCATTTCCTATCACACCATTAGTCTTTTGCCTTGACTATTGGAATCCCCTGACATAGTGACATGTTAGACCATTAGCTTTATATATCTACCTTTTCAATTTCCAAGCTCCCATATGTAATATGTTGCTCAAAATTCCCATCTTTTCAAACTGCTCTTCCTACTAACAGTTGTTCAAGCTTCCACCAGTGTGCTATATACTAACACCTCACAGTATTTAGGTCCTCTATTTTCCTTAAAAGAGTCTTGAACTTCTTTGAAACTTAAGCAAAAATGACTTAAAATCTCCGGAGGTACTAAATTCATATTCTTTTTTCTTTCTTTTCTTTTTTCAGTTCTATGTATTTATTTATCCTATGGTTCATGGTTTTCTTTTCCTTCAATTTATTAAAGCAATTGGTAGGCTTTGTTCAGAAATTCATTTTGACTTCTATTCTACTCCAACAACCAGATTTGGAAGTCATCTTGGCTTTTTATATATAGTTTCATTTTGGCTTATAATGATTTTGTAATATTTAATTTATATTTATATTATGTCTTCTTGTAGATATTGTCAAGTGTTGTTATATTCATAAATTTAATTTTTTTAATATTATGGACTCACAGTTATTAAAAGGAATAAGAGAAACTTAGGGGGCAATGACCATAAGATACTCAATTGGTCATTTAATCTTGCTAAGTGTTAATAAAAATTACATTGATTAAACTAATACACAATAACATGTATCTACTTTGAGTTTTTTTTGGATTATGACTCAATGCGAGATAGTTTAACCTTGGCTCCCAAACAAAAATTCTTGATTCTACCCCTGATATATAAGTTATGAAATTATAAGATCTAATTTTTTATCAAAGAAAAAACTAACGGTCTAATTTGAAACATCCTTATAAGGTTTAATTTGAAGCCCTTCCGAAATTATAGGAGAGTTTTATTTTATTTTATTTTTCCCAAAGAAATGAAAACGTTATTTTCTATTTGACAATTTGGCTGTCCTGATTTTGATATATTTTTAACTTTTTATTTTTAGTTTGAATAGATAAATAGCGAGAGGGGAAGAGGGGTTGTAAGTTGTAACTATTTTTTTTAGGGAATTGTTAGTTGTAAGTTGTAACTACATAGTTGAACCCCTTACCTTTTAGTTTTTAGAATTATAAAAGTGACAACCAATGACAACAACAAACGAAAAGCCAAAGACAGATGTTTGGTCATCATCTAACGTGATGACGTGCCACACGTACGTTGCTGAGACCCAAAGCATATTCCTATCCAGACTCAGACTCAGTCTTATATCGAAGCTTTCGGACAAGATAACATTCTTTTTCCTCCAATGTTACGTATTAAATTTGCTTATTTAGTTTTGAAGGGGAAAAAAAAAAGTTGTACACGGTGGGGGACCTGGGACAGTTACGATAATATTATTAACAAAATAAAAATAAAAATGGTGCTTGAAGCACTGAATACATGAAAAGCAAAAGTATTGAGTTATCACAGTAGGACCAATTGATAAGGAGGTATTGTTGATACGTGTTTTTATCTATTACAAAGGCATATCTTTTTCTTCATTTCAAGGTACGAATTTCATTCTCCCTTATTTCTCAATCCTTCATTCTTCTTCTTTTGAATATATTCTGCATATTAGAGGTTCGATTTCTTTTCAATCTAAGACTTTATTTATCAATAGTTGTGAATCAGATATCATAAACAACAACATTTTTTTGCTGTTAAACTTTTAGTTGCATTTCTTGGCTTGCCTGCTTATCAGCCCAGAACAATATGAAAAGTTATTGGGTTTGTGATTTATTAGTTATTGAATTCGCATTTCTATTATCTTTCGCATCTCTCACTTTGCATATTAGTTTGGTTTCTCATCAGCATATATATACATATCAAGTTTTCATTTTGGTGATGTATTATATTACCACGGCTTATTGCCTTTGTTGGGTGTTAGCCTTTAAGGCCTAGCCGCATAAGGTTCACTTTCATTAACCAAATTGTTGCTAATCTAGAATATGGGAACAGTTTTATAACGAAGCATTCATTGATGATCACCATAGGTATTAAGAAACTAACAAACAATTCTCTGACTCTAATTCCTTTTCAGGGCAATCAGGTCAAGCCAACGTGTTATCTGCGTGATTTGGACATCAAAGGCGACTATCATTCCCAGTATGAAAATATGAAGTAATTCAAGCCTTTACTTTTAGTGTCTGAATCCCTCATCAACTTTTATTTACTTTTTCTTTCTTTTTTTTAATTTATACATTTTGGTTTGGAGTGGGCTGATGCTTATTTTAGTTGTATATTTTAGGAAAATATTACGACTATTGATTAGCAGATATGATTTTTTTTTTTTTTTTTTTTTTTTTTTTTTTTTTTGATACAAGTGGGACTAATGGTGGAAACTGGGAAATATGAAAATTTGTTAGCAGCATTTTAAGAAACCTTCAATATGTCAATATATATATAATGCATTAATCATACATTTGCCTTTTTTTAATGGTCTTTGTGTTGTAAAAGAATCCGTATTGGCAGTGTGACTAGTTGTGATTGTGCATCAATTATGAGAGTATTTTAGATGATCGTGATTTTTTACTGTTGCTGAATTCATCCCTAGGGAGTGGAGGCTGCAAAATGGATATTCATCTAATGGATGCACGTGAACTTTTTGATTTTATTCATATTGATACTTAGGATGAACTTTCAGATATGGAGATGGAAGCATTAGAATCTGTCATTTATTAAAAGTGTAGAAATAAAGAGAGAGAGAGAGAGAGAGAGATTATTGGATGCATTTGCCTTCAATTAGTCTATGAAGCACGAACACAGACATAGACATGACATGGGTACTCAAGGTAGGTAATGAGCTATGTTGCCTTCAGCTACTAGTGGCTGGCCTGTAGACCTTTCAAAAGATGCGTACTCTGAAGAAACTAAATTAGATCTTCTATTGGTTGAGCGTATCACAAAGTTGGGCTTTGAATGCAATGTAAAAACTTATGGAACTTTTAGTGTTAGATTTCATTTTTAAAAATTTTTTTGATTCATGAGAACAAATTTTGTTCGCTAATATCAATTTTGTTATGGTTAGGGGACGTGTAAGATGGAATGAAGCTAATCTTGTTGAAAATGAGGCAAATAAACCTGTACGGCAAAAGATTTCTGAACCCAAGACACCATTTCATCAAATGATCGAGGAAGATGGTAAGGAGTAGGGTAATTTTTGTTCTTCCTTTAAAGCCCTGTTTTGAGAATATGTTGAACATTATGCTAATGATATAATTATAACGGTTGATTCATATAGATACACCATCCCCTATACCAGAATCTGTTGCAAGCGTTGGTTATGCTGAACATGCTGAAGCTATAAGAAATGCTTTAAATGTGGTTTCGACTCAAAAGCATTCTGCACCTTTAGAGGGATCTGTATCATCATCATCTGAGGATGACGCTGATGCCATGGAACAAGATGAAGGTACTTGATTTATCTTAATTACGAAAGGTCTAAATGATTGTGAGTGAAATATTATACAAGTGACTCTTTTTCTTTTTTTTTTTTGCTTTTTCTCTACCCATTTACTATTTTCATGTTTCTGTTTTTGAATTCAGCATATATCTCATTGTCTTTTGCACCATTCTGTTGCAACTTTTATCAGGTTCTGTAAAAATTAATCGAGACATGAGCTTTAATAGTCACAGGAAAGCACATTATGACGAATTCTTGAGGGTGAAAGAGCTTAAGCAAAAGGGATATTTTGAGGATGAAGATTATGAGGATCATAATGCAAGGAAGCATAATTCACCTTCATTGCTTAGCGATGGGGTGAGAGCAATACAAATTGATGACAATGGGGTGAGAACAATACACATTGATGGGGATGATGAGATTCTGCGAACAATAGACATTCAGGAAGATGCTGAGAGTCTGCCTCGAACAATAGACATTCATGAAGATGCCGAGAGTGCCTCAAGGACGATTTCTTCCACATAAGAGAACTTAGAACCTAGAATGCGAAGCTGACTGGAAAGAAGTTTTCATTTTAGATGATATTGTTTGCATGTGTTTTATAGTTGAAATACAATATGTTATGAACTTTGGACTTGTTTTTTTTATAACCAAAAAGAAAAAAACACTTTCAACATAACTTAAAGGGAAAGATTTGCTGAATGATAAGTACTTGTTATTAACTTTGAACAGCTCTAGAATTCTTAAGTATTCTAAATGAAATCATTCACATTTCACACCCTTTAGCACGTTTCAGTATCTACGAACTGTTTGTTCAGCATTGAGAGTTTGTTTATGCGTTTCAAGATCTCCATACACATTTGATACTTTAATGAATCACGCAAAACATCTATCATTTGCTCTCCTTTCTCAGAGCTTTGTCTTTTCAATTTTGTAATATGTACTTTCTAAAACAATGCCTTTCATCTATTTCCTAATTTAATATTAAAAGAAGGTCCTAATTGTCTCATCCATGATCCACCCCAGGTTCAGCTTGCCCTAACCATGAGCCATGAGGCATAATTTTGATTGTGAAAAAAAATAATGAAAGGGCAAAAAAGAAAGGGCTTTAGGATACGTGCTCTGCTTGTCATTAAAATTCAATTGTCATGTGACACCATTTGAGGATGCTAGGGTCTGTAAAAATAAAGCTTCTTCCTCCTTTTTTTGGTAACAGAAGATCCATTAAATAAACGTCAGAGATGAGGTAGGACAAAGCCTATCAAAGAACAAATCCTAAGTGTGATAATATATATAACAGTAAAACAACATCAGCCAGAGGCCTTTCAAAAATCACAAATCCTGCTATATAAGCTAGTCCCTATTCTTGTAAGACCATTTGTGCATTCATTTGCTTCGCGAAAGCCATACTTGACCATCAGCTTCCCTGCAATCAGTGACAAGGGAAGAGTGAGTAGTGATAGTGCAAATAAGGCCTTGGACCCAATTTACCACCACCTTAGCATCAAGATCAATTTCTATGGCCAAAAAATTCAAATTAAGACTCATTCTAAGACCCGAGTCCCCACAGAAGATCCATCCTTATTGAGTCACTTACTATAAAGCTACGACCTCAACAAACAAAGCATTCACTGTAAAGGATAGATCTCAATGCTATATTGTTTTCATTCTACTGTTGGACATATTGTTCTACTCTTTACTTTTTTTTTTTCTTTTTTTTTTTTCTTATAAAAGTTCTATTCTATTGTTTTCATTCTACTGTTGTCTGTTGGACATATCGTTCTATTCTTTACTTTAGCGTTGAATATAAACGAAAGTTTATTATTGTCCATAATCCCTTTTTGGATTTTATTTCTTGCCAAAAGGATCTGTTAATTAACATTTTTAGGAAGTTTTTTATAGAAAAAAAAATTTAATATTTTGATAGTTTTTTTCTATTTTCCATATAAGTAATGTTAAAACTCGTTAACAGAACCCTTATTTCTTTTGTAAACCAAAAAGCATACCAGTAGCCATTGATCTTGTTTCTGCTTGTGTTAAGTTATGAACTTGACTCTCAAACAAATCTCAATCTGATAAGACCAGTCCTTAAGCGATTGTATGACCAGTCCCAAAAATAAAATAAAAAATAAAAAACCAACAATTAGCTACTAGCATGAAATCTCCATCATATTTGTCCTGTCCGTACTAATGGGCATGAATCTATGAAATTAAAGTGCCGATGAACTTATTAAAGAATTATGATGTTGTCAAAGTAGATGGGAAAGAGCTAAAGAAAATTGTCCGACCCTGCAGGTCGCTATATAGGAAATAGTGAAAATTCTCAAATTAATAGAAGGCTTATGGAATATGGAAGAGAATTCTGTCCTATCTTGAATCTTTGTAATCATGAACGTTCCGGTCATTGATAAACTAGTGTAAAATGATTATCAAAAAAAAAAAAAAAAAAACTAGTGTAAAATAGTATGTCATCACTCATCATGGAGATGTATATAAGTAATTCTTTCATTATATTAAATGATTTATATGTCATCACTCATTCACTTATCACTTCCAAACAATGAAGTATTAGGTAATCCATGATGGAAACTTTTATTCTTTTCATTTTTGGCAAAGCAACTATCAACTATGATGGCAACATTTTTTTTTCCATATGGGAATGGGAATACCGTAATGTAATTTGGCAGAACATGTTTCAGCTCTTCTGGATCATGTCTCACAACAAGCTTTGCACTTGGGACAATTTGAATAATAAAAATTCATTCATGTAAACATTAAGTCATATTTAATGCAAGAAAATCCAGGCACAAAATAATTTGTTTGAAATATTGTGTTTCTGTGGGTTCCAGTTAACTCAACTGATAAAATTTTTTATGGTTGTATAAGATATCTAAGATTCAATCGTCGCCTACGCTAGACAAACCTCAACCACAACTCATATGAATTATGTTATTTTAGTTAATATAAACTCATGAAAAAACCAAATTAAAATATTTTTAAAACTGTACTATAAGCATATTGTTGGGGTAAGGGCCCAAATTTGTATATAAGGCCTCAGGCTTCGGCCGAGAGCATGAGTAGTCTGAGGACGAACGAATAGTAATGAATGGTTTAGACTCAAAACTTAATGAGCAAGATACAAATGGAAAGGTGGGCCGAAGAGAAATATCTCATTGGATAAGCTAAATATAGATTAGATGTAAATCCTACTAATCAAAGTGACCTTCTAGGAAGCTCTAATAATAGGGACGTACGCCATAAACGTACAAGAAATATGGGAACCCAAAAATATCTAAGGTAAAACTGCTACCACCGCATTGAATGCACTGCAGCTACTTTTCTGACCACATTTATGTAGAGAAGACCTCTAAACAGTGTTGCCTTGGTTACCATAACTCACAAAAAGTCAAAGAATGTGTCTAATGAGACAGGTGCTCAAATAAAGGCTCAAATGATCAACAAGTGTAGGATTAAAATGGTCTAAAGAGAGCTATATAATATAAGAGACCCTCCATGAGGAATGACCCCAGGGAAAATAGAGAAGAGGCTCTGTAGCACTCTAAATTGCACTTTTACTTTGTTTAATAAATTTATATGAAAACTTACCTCCTCGGACAATGAATTCATTCAGCTCTATGTTCTTTGTTCTTACTTAATCATCTTCTACATCTATACTAGTCGTTGTCAAATTCATTAGTACCTAGTTCTTTAACCCACTCTCCACAAATTTATTGTACTAGGCTCACTGGACCAACATCCCATACATCTTAGGTTTGAGCTACAAAACATGTCCCTACACATATATACACTTGAAATTTCAGAATTTAATTTATAAACAATAATAAACATGGGGAGTTTATTATGCAGTTATACTTATATTTTGTTTCTTTTATACAAATTCTCCTAGAGAAGAATAAATTATACGTTAAGAATTTGAGTTTCTTTTATCATTTTTGTATCACTTTAAATGTAATAATAGTGCTCTTTTTCATTATCGTTTCGATTAAAACTCTTGCTTCTTTATTTGTTTTTTTTTTCAACTTTTGTTTTTCTTTTATAGGTTACAATCTTTAAAAGTCATTCATAAAAATTTTTATTTTTTATTTTTTAGTTTTGCATACAAAATAAATAACGGCTCATTATATTAGTTATTATGTAAATGAAAAAAAAAAAAATACATAAAGCAAATCCAGGTAAGAAATGAAAAAAAATAAAAAGTAAAAATCAATCTATCAAGTTTTAAGATGGGGAGGACACCTACGATTCTATCTTGTCTAGTATGTTGTCATTCACGTGCGTGTATGCTAACTCCTAAACAAGCACCTAAATGCATTCTTAAAGTAATTTTATTGGGTTCGTCTTATGTAGTCAACCTTCGTATAAAAAACATTAAAAATTTTATTTATAAAGAAATTAAGAGATTGTCTAGAAACCGTTTATTTAGCTAAAATTAAAATTTTTTTACTAAAAATATTGTAGATAAAACTAAAAACTAGCTGAAAAATACAACAGGACTCACGAATAGTATCAAAAAGTGCAATGAAATCCTTAAATAGTAGCAAAAATAAGCTAAATAATAAATAAATAACTATCTTTTCTTAACATATCCCAAACACAACATAAGTTTACAGTGTACCACCTTATCTTTCTATAAATAAATAAATAAATAAATCTCTCTAAACAAAAAGTGTACCACTTTATGAATCACATTTAACACATGCCTAACAAAGAAATCTCATTTATATGCTATAAAAAGAGATTAAGATCACGGTGTTTGGTTTGAAACAAAAAATGTGTTTTTTTATATTCATTTTTAGTATTTTGTGGAACTCACCACAAAAAAATTGGTCTAGTTTACAAACTTGTACTCAGTTTTCATTTTGAGTATATAAAAAAAAGTGAGTTGGAATATAGAAAATGAAAATGACTTTTGGCCATTTTCATTTTTAGTGGAATGGATACATGGCATTTTCGTAAAAAAAAAAACCAACTTTGTGGGTCCTACTAACAACGAGCTCTCTCTCTCTCTCTCTCTCTCTCTCTCAATTAGCACTTCATGGTGTTTCCAACAGAGATATCCGAAGTTTTTCTCCTCTTTTTCAATTGGAAATTCATGGCATTTCTAATAAAGACATCAAGAGTTTAAAATTTAAATCTCCCTCCCCTATTGGAACTAGACTGTTTCATCCACACAAGAGGTAGAGGCGTAGAAGGGGGCCGGCTCTCCTCCTGTTCTAATTTCTCCTGTTGTCTCCCATTTTTACACAAATGAGAGACACGTGGCTAACAACAAATCCAAGGCTTAAAAATAAGCCACGTCTAACATTATACCCTCTCATTCTTTCTTAACCCTTTTTAGCAGCTCCCTAGAAAAATCGACGTCCACATGCCACCGTAATGCCTTTCTCCAACAAGATCAAAACTTGATCGGAGTCGTGGGGACACATGAAGCCAGCTATTATCAAGCATTTTTCATTGGGGTGACCAATTAAACAACACCAAATCAAAATTAAAATTTAAAATAGAGGTTATACTATTAAAGTTCAATTTTTTTTTTCTGGGTTTGTATAACCTGTAACAAAAATTGATCTTTCAATTTCCACTAGTACAGAATGATCAGCCACTTCAAACCCATTTCTAGCATGGTCAAAACTCTTTCAGGAGCTTCAATAATTTAATGGGGAACGGAACAATGAATTGGGTCTTTGAATTGGGTTTTATTAATTCTGATTCAAATGTGAAGAGAAAGGGGAATTAATTGGATAAATGAATAAACAAATTAATGAATAAAAGATTAGAACTTGTGAAAGAAACCATGAGTTGGATGAAGGAGTGGTTTCGGTAGAGCATATAGATTTCAAGAAGGAGAGGAAGCTTTTAAAGCTTCCATGAATGATTCTTTCACAGCTCAGTAAACAATTCCGATGAAGTGTCATCCATTAACAAAACGATGAAGATCTTCTTTGCCGGCTTCAACTTAGTGCAAAGTAAGTTTTGGTTAAGTGTGGGAGGTGGTTTTTCTAAGGAATTAGGAAGTTGCTGAAAATAGTTGGAGAGAGAGGGCATTATGTTAGACGTGGCTCATTTTTAAGCCTTGGATTTGTTTTTAGCCACATGTCTCTCATTTGTGTAAAAATGGGAGACAACTGGAGAAATTAGAACAGGAGGGGAGCCGACCCCACATAGAAGGACTTATGACCATGAGAAAGAAATATGTCATTTAGGGTTGTATTACCCATAAACCCAATGTGTAACGCAAATAACGTATGAGCGAGTGTGACTAGAAGTGAATGGATTAGAACCCCTAAAGTTCTCAAGATAATTTCATTACAGAGTTTTTTAAACGGGCAAAGATTGGGTCTAGCACTCTTGTGTACTAGACTCATCAGGATTATAATATGTGCTTTTTTAGGCCACATGTCACAATCTTAATGGATATAGCCTAAGTTACAATTTTATCCATCAACTTTGAAATAAGTGAATTGGACTTTATCTCATTATTAATATTTATATATATATATATATATATATAAACATCATCAATAATATAAATGAAATTTTTCTCAAAAAAATAATTTAAATAAAATATAGAAGTGATAATAATTAATGTTTCTTTAAATATTAATGATGTTACTTATTTTACAATAGATAGTTTGCGTCATAGTATCTTAGAAATTCTATGGTGGAGGGAATGGAATGGAATGGAAAGAAATGAAAAAAATAATTTTAGCATATTCTTTCATTCCCTTATTTTGGAGTTTTAATGAAGAGAAAGGAAAACTCATTCCCTTGTTTGGGAATTTAAGTGGAAGGGAATGGAATGGGTAGGAGGGAACACTCATTTCTCTTTATTCCCTTAAAACCTCAAATTTTCATTCTCCTTGAAATTGAGAGAAATGGGAGGGAATGTAATTAGATTTAATAATTTTTTTACTAAAACTCCCAAAATACCCCTATATATTCAACCCTTTATTTTAAAATAGGGGTCTAATAGTAATATTTTCATAAAATGATTCCATTTCATTACATTCTTTTTCATTTATTTCCCTTACTTAAATACATTTCATTCCATTCCATTCTTTTCTATTCCCTTATAATCATTCAATTCCATTCCCTTATGAACTCCCAAACGAAGCCTAAAGTATCTTAATTTGAAGGGAAGAACTATATAAAATATGTAAGATTAACGTCACAATTGATGTCCTAGAGCCTTATCCGACAAAATAAATTCATAACACAAGCCTCTTATAGGAATCTAGGCCAATTTTCATTTCAAATCTCCTTTAGTGCCTCACTCCTTTAGGCCAATTCTAATTATGCTAACCATGTTGATCATTTGTCTTTTTTGTTTTCTTTTTTTTAATTATAGTTACAATAACACAGAAAAAGTGATTTAAACCCTACATATCTCTGCTGAAAACAACAAGAAGTGTTAGTTGAGTTATAAAACTCTTGAACATTTCAAATTTGTCTTTATTTTCTCTTTTTCTTTTTCTTTTTTTCTTCTTTTTTTTTTCTTTTTTTTTTTTAATTTAGAAGAGGCCATTTGTCTACTTGACTACATAGATTTTGGAAAGCACAAATAGATTTAGGAAATACAAGTACTTGATGTGGCCATAAAATAAGAATAAACACAGGAATGAGAGGTGGAGAGAAATGTTTTTATTGAATTTTGAAAGAAACACTCAAAATTCTATCTAGAACCAGCTGGTAAACTGCAATGTTGTTTAGGTTACATTGACAATAAATAAGCAATTAAGGAGAATGTCCTTGTTTTCTCAACAAAAAATTAAAAAAAAAAAAAAAAAAAAAAAAAAAAAAAAAAAAAGAGGAGAATATCGTTAATTCTTAGAGAAGCTAGAATACGATCGGTTATAGGCTATCAATGCTATGTGAACGGTTGGGGTTCTGTTGCCATGCCTAATCGTCATCTTACCATACGAGATGATGTGTTCCCATTGCACAAGTCTTAAATATGAAATTGAGTTAAAGAAATTCACTAGTTTCTTTCGTTTCTCACGTTGAGTCGATGTAAGGTTGCTGTGTGATCCTTGCTTAGGGATTAGCTATTTTTTTTTTATCCCCATATTCGGCATCAATTGTTGAGGTATGAATTTTGCACAGCAAATCCAAACACCGAACACTTATAAAAAGGAAAGAAGAAATCGAATAGACCGTGGATGCATAATGACCTCTGTACATTTGATTCGATACAATACAATTATACCTGCAATACTTTTCACGTGTCTACTTCTTATTAGTACTGTGCATAAGACATTGGATCAACTCACATTCTTAAGGTCGTCTAGGATCCGCTTAATTTGTTGAGATTGAAAATTTTTTCTTGAAAGTACTATAACTTAAAGTAAAAATTAGTTGAAATAATACAATGAAACGTATAATTAAATAGTAACAAAAAGTGTAACAAGACCTATAAATAGCAGTAAAAATAAACTGAATAATAAAATAATATGATAAAAATAATTTTTACCAAACGCACGCTTAATCTTCATTAAAGTTAAAAGGAAAATATAAAAAATATGTATTTCTCAAAATAAAAAAGAAAGAAAAATATAAAAGAAAAAAGTCAACGTTGAACTAAGTGCATTGGATCATGAAATATTTTTTTAAAAACAATTTTTTATAAATTAATATCAAAACTTTTAAAAATGTTTCATTAACAAAAGTCTAAAGTCCTACCACTTAAGAGTTAAGGAGCAGAGCAAGAGAAATGAAATACTCTTTGTTTAGACCAACCAAATTTCGCCACGTCTTAAAGTGGAAAACCCTTAATAAAATACTGTAATAGTTATCCCAAGAATAGATTAGCCACGTGGCAAATTATGATAAAATCCTTATCTCCTGCACCGGATTGGCATTCCATAAGCTTACTGACACGTATATGACAGACCGGTAATTACCAAATACATCAAAAATAGTAAACTACGTTATTAAAAAAAAAAAAAAAAAAAAAAAGGAGAACAATTGAATTTGAATGAAAGAAGAAGAAGAAGCGAGAAGCTTCTGGAAAAGACCCACATAACTATTAACAAAAGAAGATCGAAGAAGCTACACACACTCCACCTCCTCTCTCCTCTCATCTCTCTCCTCTCCACGCGCGCGAGCACACACGCACTTTCTTCTGGCGCCTTCCCATCTTCTCTTTCTGTGGGCCCCACTCTCATTTTTACTCCTTTTTCTTGATCTTTCTTTTTATTTCCCTTTCCTTCTCGAACCCACGATTTTTATTTTTTATAATTTTTTTTCTCTCTCTTGCATATCATCATTTACTTTCCAGTTCCACCTCCCAGAACCTTCTAGAAACAACAAAACCTAATTCTCTCTCTCTGTCTCTCTCTCTCCTAACCCAGCTCTCTCAGCTCAGCTCCTTTGCTGTGTTGTTTGGTTTACCGGAGAGCCTAATTGGTTTTGCTCCGTACTTCCTTATTTCGTTGGTGAGAAAAGTCTAGCACTTTGTTTCAGCTAAAACCACCTTGTTTTTTTTCCAGGTAACGATTAAAAAAATCTAAGACTTCAGTTTTTTATTTGTTTCTCTACAGTATTCATTTATCATTCTCATATTTCATGCTATTGCCATAAGTATAATCAATATTTGTTAATATTTTTTTTGAAGTTTAATGATACAATTATAGTTATTTTTGTCTTGTTAATCGCATTCTGATCTAACAGTAAATTTTATACAAATTAGATTGAGCCACCACGCCGAGTGAAAACCAGGCTTCTAGTTTTGGGTCTCGGATCAGAGACCGAAGCCCATGGGACCATTACCGGTGGAACAGAGCGGCGATTCTGGACCTGGACCCGGACCAGGACCCGGATCCGTATCCGGAGACTCGCAGAGATCTATACCCACACCATTCCTCACCAAGACTTACCAACTGGTCGACGACCCTGCCGTTGATGACCTCATTTCCTGGAACGACGACGGATCGACCTTCATAGTTTGGCGTCCTGCTGAGTTCGCTCGCGATTTGCTCCCTAAGTACTTCAAGCACAACAACTTCTCTAGCTTCGTTCGCCAACTCAACACCTACGTAAGCATAAAGAAAAAATATTTTCTATTTCATTTTCTTACGCTTTCTCGGAAGCCAAACGGTGTTGAATGTTTTAGTATTTCTTCTTCTTCCTCTTCTTTTTATAGGGTTTTCGGAAAGTTGTGCCGGATCGATGGGAGTTCGCGAACGACTGTTTCAAGAGAGGAGAGAAAGCTCTCCTCCGAGAGATCCAGCGCCGCAAAATATCGCCGGCGACTGGGGCAGTAACGGTTCCGCCAGCAGCGGGGGTGACGGTTGCGGCGGCGGGTCCAGCGGGGGTGCGAACTGTGTCGCCGTCAAACTCGGGAGACGAGCAGGTGATATCGTCGAACTCGTCGCCGGCGGCGGCGGTTCACCGGAGCACGAGCTGCACGACTACGCCGGAGCTCCTGGAGGAGAACGAGCGGTTGAGGAAGGAGAACACGCAGCTGAGTCACGAGTTGACTCAGCTGAGGGCACTCTGCAATAACATATTCGCTATGATGACGACCTACGCATCTGGTCAGTTGGACGTTGGTGGTGGTGTTAACGGTAATGTTAACGGTAACGGCGTTGCGGTTTCGATACCTGAAGGGAAGCCTCTGGATCTTTTGCCGTCAAAGCAGGTAACGGTAACAGAGGATATAGAAGTTGGCGTTGGCGTTGGCGTTGGCGTTTGTGGTGGGGCCCACATGGGGGATGGTGATGATGAAGAAGAAGAAGAAGAAGAAGAGGACGAAACGACGCCGCGTTTGTTCGGGTTTCGAATCGGTGTGAAGCGCGTGAGGAGAAGCGAGGAGGAGGATGTGGAGTTAGAGGAAGAGAGAGAAGGGCAAAATGGGGAGAATTTGGAAAATTCGCAGGAGAAGGAGTCTGGGTCTGAGGTGAAATCAGAGCCGTTGGATCAAAATGGGAACTCTGATCATCGGGACCCTCCTTGGCTGGAGCTTGGAAAAAAATGATTAAAACAGTGTTGGTTTCACTTTCATTTGATGGTTGTAAAATAAACAACACGTAGGAACTGATCACGTGATCGAAAATCGTCACGTGACTGAATGTTGCAAGTAAAATTATGTAAGAAGTTCCTTCTTGTGTTGTGTGGGAAAGAAAAGTTAATTGTTGCTTAAGCAGCGTGCAAATTTGATCCGCATATGGTGGGTGGAACCCCGAGGGAGTGGGAGTTGGTAAGAGAGGCCTTTGTTGAAAAGACAATTAAGGAGGAGTAGTGCACAAAGTGGAGAAACAATTAGAAAGGTTTGTCAAAAGTTGGGGGCTGATTGTGAAAGAGAACAAAGACCAGAATGGAAAATGAAGATGATAATTTATGGTTACAAGGAATGCAAAAAAAATGCAAACAATGAGCCGAGTACTACTCTGATGTAGGAGGAGTTGTAGTTTAGACTTTAGAGTGTTACATTTTGTTTTGTTGTTAGTTCTTGTTCAGGTACTAAGTGCTTGAGCTTGTTTTATGAGTCTAGGCTAACAAGCCTGGACATTATTAATTTGCTCCAATGTTGTACTTGTATTGTATGTTAGAATTCTTATCCAATGCTAATATTTAATTGATAATCATTTTTTCTTCCTTCTCTATTTCTTGTTAATTAATTTGATATATTTCCTACTTGCTTTGGGTTGCTAATGGATGGGTGTAACCGAGTAACTTCTTACAAGATTTTGAAATTGCTCAAAAGTCGAAACTAACTACATATGGATTCTAAGGCCACATATGAGCTACTCAATATAGTGATCCTCTTGTTATTACCTCGTTGACAGTATTACAAGTTCCTAAGTATAAATAAGTAATGGTCATGCTAACGAGTGCCCTAAGGGCACTCGTTAGTATTTTCCAATAAGTAATTGGCAAAATTCTCTTGAATTGTCTTTTTGAAAATAGGCTAGATGGGTTAAGTCGAAAGATTTAAATCGGGTCAAGTTGTTTCAATTTTTTTTTTTTTTTTTTTTGGAGAAAGAAATTGTTTCAATTTGAAGTGGTTGTTAAGGACAGAGTTGTGGTGTATATCGAAATTATTAAACATCAACGTTAGGAAATTAATAAATTATGCTTGTTTTGAAGAAACACTGGTCTTTTTAACCACTCAATTCTGGCGTAATGCTCCAGTGGCCCCCTTTCCTAATGAAGTTGTCAATGGAATATCCAATGTACTAGTATCAGACAAATTGTTCTCTCTATTCGCATATGATTCATGTACTTTGGCATGTGAAACTTGTTTGAACTTTGAAGCACTCATCCACTAAAGATTAGTTCTTGAGACCTCGCCTGCTCCTAGATTATCGTTAGCTTTAACTGCTTTTCGGCAAAACATTCGTTCCTTCACAATGCCAGGTTAATTATATGCCTCCGTTTGGTAATAAAACATCTGATTTATGACTATTCTTGTTGACTTCAGACCATGGAAGAATTTATATCAAATCTGAAACTTGCTATACATTGTCTAATTGTCTATTGTAGGTGGTGGAAACCTTTTAAGGGGTGTTTGGTTCGCCGTGATATTACATAACGCCGTAATATTATGTTATTGTAATCTTACATTAATGTAGTGTGCGTTTGGCATGGATTATTTTTGCAAGCTGATTTTACTATTTAGCTTATTTTTGCTACTATTTATAAGTCTCATTGCACTTTTTGGTACTGTTCATGAATTCTACAGTACTATTTCAACTAACTTTTACCTTTATTTACGGTACTTTTAGCAAAAAGTTTTCAGTTTCAACAAAATAAGCGGATCCCAAACAAACTCGTAATCTCATAGGGCTCACTACACTTTTTAGTACTATTCATGGGTTTTACAGTACTATTTCAACTAATTTTTACCTTTATTTACGGTACTTTTAGCAAAAAAAATTTCAGTTTCAGTAAAATAAGCGGATCCCAAACAAACTCGTAATCTCAATACAAGAATATAACATTACATTATTTAGGAAGCTAATGAGATTAAGATAATGTGATATATTTTGTAAATTTAAATTATGGTAATGTTAGAAAAAATAAAAGAATCCAAAAACTTTAATATCACATCATCGTAAAGTGCATTACATCAATGGTACATCACAGCAAACCAAACACCAGGGAGATGACATGGCAGAATAGGACATGGCAAGATAGTACCATGACTACTACACATGTTAGGTCCAGCACTGAATTGAGTCGCACTTGCATAATAAACTTTTTTTTTATTAAGAATGAAACTCTGCTAAAGTTTAATGCAACCTGACGAGTATTGGCATGAAGGCCGTCTAGATGAAAGACGACCTTAGCCATATTCCAGACGAGAGCTAGGAACAAGATTCCGTCAACATACGTCACCTTCATGGACGAAGCAAACCACCACTCATTAAAGTACGGATAAATGCCCACAGGACAACAATGAGCCAATAATTGCGTCGGAACAGTTACTAGTGTAATGATTGTCCAACGGCTATCCATTACACCTTAAAGGAAATCATCAGTGTCAATTAATGCTACGTTACTCTCAGGAGAAAAACATCCAGAAGTAGCATTAACAGACATAACTATGCCCATCCATAGCAAGCTATAAAATGGAAAGGAGAACCCAGGTAAAAGGCATGTTAGAATTCCAGATACTCAACTGCAATAGATTTCCTTTAGAAGTGCATTTCACTAACTTAAGCATCGGAGTATTTTCAATTGGCCCCACGCCGAGGAGACCTCCTTTGCTTTCCTTTCTTAATAACTGGTAACGGAGATCATCCATTAGCATTGATGAGGAGCATACTGACGAGGTCAACTTTCAGCTTCATCACAACCTATGTCTAGCATAAAGAGAAGAAAACACTGATACTTAAGTTAGTTCCATACTTAACAATGGAAACAGAGAGCGTGAAAGATAATTGTTAGTGCAAACACAATAATAATGGAAATAACACAAAGAGAAACTGAATAGTGCTTCCGAATATTATTAATTTAAAGAGAAAAATTACACAACATTATTTGGATTAAGGCGCGGCACTCACTCTCTTTAAGGAGATTCAAGCCCTTGATTGGCTAAACTTTGTAACCGGTACAGACATTCTCTGACTTGTCTCCCCCAAGATACAACAGCCCAACAAGTGTTGTATGGCTAAAACAACCTTTGCACAAAGTGTTCAATCCCAAAACTCCACCAAAAAGAACACCTTTTCTTACCAAGAACCTCTCTATTTTTTTTTTAGTGTATATTGCAGTAACTTAGATTGGCTCTGAATGAGTCTATTTATTAGCTCAATGGGCCTCAAAAATTACTACCCAAATTAATCTAATTAATTAGGTCCATTATTATGATGTAGTGGATTCATTTCCATTTTTGATACCTCCACCCTTCACTTCCCTCTTACGCACATATCTAGCTCAATATTTAAAACAATTCATGTTAATCCATTAATCACCACAATTAAAAAGAATAAAATAGTCTCTCTCCTTTTCAATAGGGGATTAAACATTTTCATTAACTCCTCACATATTCACTCCCATATCTTTACATTTATATTGTAACATTTATTCATTTTAATTATTTAATATTAAAATGCTCCAACAATAGTAAAAGAGAAAAAAAGCCTGAGAGAGACCAAGAGTCCTTTACCAAAAGACTTCTTCGATCTTCCTTAAATAGCCAAATGTGCGGCTATAGGTCAATAGTAAAATGTGTGGTTGAAAATGTCTTACTATAGCAAGACCCCCCCCCCCCCCCCCAATATCTACAATTCTATGCTTAGTGCATTCACTTCTAAACAGTGAAGTATGGTTTATTTTAGCATCAAAGCATAAATAACATGCATTATGCGGTTTTTTAATTGCAAAAATTTTTACAATAGTGCTACAGTACCGTCTTATTTATATGATGGTACTATAACATATTGTATAATATTATATTATTTTTTTCTCATCTGTCAGCCACTTCTTTCTTTCTTTTCAATTTTTTTCTCTGAGTCTCACTCTTTTCTTTAACCCTCACTCCTCTCTCTCTCTCTCTCTCTCTCTCTCTCTCTCTCTCTCTCTCTCTCTCTCTCGTTCAAAGCTTGAACCAAAGCTGGGTTGGATTCGGAGTGGTCATGGCGTGGCGGAGATCGGTGTGGATTTTGGATCAATAGAGATCGAAAAACGGCGTGGATCGACAATGGGATTTTTTGATTTTTTGCTATGGATTTTTGTCTTTTGGGTTTTGATTGGTTGGATTTTGGATTCCAATAGGTTGGGTTTTGGATTCTGATGGGGTTTGGGTTGGATTTGGATTGTTGAAATCACTTAACCTTGTCGCCATGCTTTCACACCCCATATGGTGGCAGAGGTGGGTTTCAGTTGTGTGGATTTTTGCTTTGATTTTTTTGTGGGTTTCTGTGCATGGTGGTGGTATGATGGGTTGTTGAAGTAGTGGTGCCTCTGGTGGGTTTCCTTGGTGGGTGGTTGTTGGTTGTTGATTCGGGTATGATTCTGTTCTATGGGTTTGATTCTCACCGTGGATATGGCTGTGGGTATAGTGTTTGGTGGGTTTTTTAGCGGTGGTTTTGTGGGTGGAGGTGGTGGTGGATTTTGTGTTTTGTTTCCGGTGGTAGGGGTGGGTTTTTTTCACAGTGGTGGTGGGTTTCTTGTGGCAGAGGTGGTGGTGATGGGTGGTTGAAAGAGAGAGACTGTGAGGAAAAGATAAACAGAGTGATGGGGAGAAGTGAGAGAGAGAGAGAGATTGTATTATATTATTTTATTAAGTAGTATATATTATTTTAATGCATTGAATAGGAAAATAAAAGTTGGGATGTTGGGTGAGTTGTAAAATGGTATGGTATAATTGATAAAGTAACTTTTAAGATGATAAAATGGAATTTTTTGAAGAAACTGGATGCAAATGCTCATGTAGAGAGGTCCAAAGGCATAAGTGGATGTCTCTATTATAGTATGTGAGATCTATATGAACTGTAAAAGAGAGTTCTTATGAGATTGTCTCGTAACATACTTTTTCAAAAGGCACTCAATTCTTTTTCACCTGTCATTTTTTTGTTGCAATAATTTTCTCACATGGGGATTATCAGTTGTGCACTTTTTGCTGGCAACTTAAGATCCACTGTCCAGGCTAATGAGTTTTCATCTCACTATTTTGCCAATTTGTAGTAGATGAATAGATAGGCTCGGCGGTCTGGCCTTCCAAGAAAAGAATAAGAACATAAAAATAATTCTCTTTGGAGCTTTATTTTGTACATTTCTCCACTGCTTTACAAAGGTTGTTATTGTGTAACCATTTAAGAGTGTTCACAGGTAGTGAAGCTAGAATTTTCCCAGACCATGGACAGCTTTAGTCTCGACCCCAAGTTAGATAATTGAGTTTTAGTTGTTATTGATTTCTGAATTACTAATTTTTAATTCGATAATCATAATGAGGGAGGGGAGAATTTGAACTCTGAATATCCAGGTTTGAAACATCAAGAGGTGCTAGTTTTTTTTTTTTTTTTTTTTTTGAGAGTCAAGAGGTGCTAGTTAAACTGCAAGCCTCTTAGCTTCTAAATTACTAATTTAATAACACCAAGTTAAGGCCGAATTCAAGATACAAAGCTAACTTGTTCGGCTCCCATACATTCATAACTTGCTCTAATCTTTTATTTTTGTCTTCTAAAATTAATGCATTTATTATGTAATCTTCCAAAAAAAATGTTCAGAAATTATTTTTTAGATTAGTGCAATTTGTGCCACATAGTAACATGATGCTACATTGGCAAGTATTACTAGTACTGTTGCGATAGTCCATTTTTGTATAATGTTATGTCAAACATTTACTTTTAAAAAGTCAAAAATGACATGTAAAATTTCAAATAATTGTTAGTATGCAAGTATGAGTAAAATCCCCAATAGAATAATAATAATAAAAATATGAGTGGTTAATATAATATAGTAGGGTCCAAAATCAAACTTGTAAGTGTAAGATTTTGGATCAAATAGTATCCATATACGTTATATTAATTTTTCCAAGATGCTCTCTCCCCCCACATTCTTGCGGTTATACTTCGACGAAATGGACCCTACTAGATGATAATTCCAAGGCGTATCTACTCTCTAGTCTCTACTTTATAATCACGTTTGTTTCTGTTGTAATTGCTTGTTATTTGGCATTGTTTCTGGAGAATTTTGACAATTATGAAGTAGGACGTCCTCAATCACCAAGAAATATATGCCATATTTTTAGGATATTGTCTTTTAGGTACTTTTTTTATTCTTATATTAGTAATTAGCTATGGAAAATCTGCAAGAACAGCAGAGTCTTGTCACTAAATGACAAATAGACCAAAGGAAATCTAGCTACATTCAGAATATCATCAATAAAGATTACAGAAAATTCACTTACTATTGATCGTGATCCAATGATCCTTCAATTCACTTTGTCCTCACACCATCACTTTTCAAGATAAGATGGAGTGGTGGACATTGGCATTTTTCAATCTAAGTTATCATGTAGATCTTTTGTAGGGCATCAATCGACTTGTCTCTGTTAAAGGTATCTTTATTTTCCTCCCTTGATTTTATTGATGCTCTCTGTTGTGGAGTCATGAATGTATATGGCAATGTATAACTTAGCATGTGCAACAATAATTAGTGTATGATTTAATACACTCCTAATGATTAATAAGGTGTGGAGTGCATTTTTAATATCTCATGGTCATGGGTTTCAAAATCTTTGAACAACAAATACCTGTTCTAGGATCCGCTTATCTCCTAGGAACAAAATTTTAAGACATCCGCGCAGCTTGGGTTAAAGCTTTTTGAATTTGAAACAGGAAAAATAATACAAAAGGAGGAACAAATAAACTTGCACAGAGATTTAAAATAAAGAAACATACGCATAGTCCAGTTCAAAACTTCAAATTGCAATTCCTGACATGTGAGCTGATTTCACCTCCGCCTTGGAGAATTGCTTCAATCATAGCTGACATGTGGTCTCTTCTAGTAACTTACTCTAATGTTTCTATCTCTTAGGTTCCTAGGCTAACTAATATAGCAGCTCACTCCCTAACTAAGTGGTTTTTAGTTTATAATCTATTTGGTTCCTTTGTTTGGCGTAACTGTCCTCCCTGTTTTGTTTATGTTAGAGCATTCACAGCAGTGGAGACAAAATTTTAGCCATTTAGCTACACAAAAAGTCACTTTATCTATTTTATCTACATACATGCTGTAGCAGTGGATCTATTTTAGCTTTCAACACAATAAAATAATATACACATCACAATAAAATAATATAATCACTACAATAAAATAATATATCCTACTACCCATTAATAACAACCAAAGCACCAACCACAACCACTCTACCTTCAGCCACAGTCATAGCCACAGCCACCACAGCCACCACCACCACCACCACCAGTCCACAGCAGAGGAAAAAAAAAAAAAAAAAAACCCACAGCATCACAAAGCACGGCACAACCACCGCCAACACAGCACCACAAAACAAAGCCCCTCTACCTTCAGTCACACCCACAACAACCACCACCACCACCACAGCCCATAACAAAGAAAAAAAAATCAACCAAGCCCACACCCACCCGACCCACCAGGCAACACCCACACCACGGCAATCAAATTCACGCAATGCAAAAAAAAAAAAAAAAAAAAAAAAAAAAAAAAAAAAAAACCGCAAGGCTTGGATCGACGGAAAACCAAAGCATTGGGCGGAGGAAGAATGCAGCGGCTTCAATGATGAAACCCAAAGCTTTGGTCTGATCGGCGGCTTCAATGATGAAATCCAGAGCTTGGGTTTGATCGGCGAGATGGGTCGGCGCCGGTGATGGGTCGAAGCTAGGCTGGCGGCTGAGCTGTGAGATCGGGCTGGTAGTGGAGGAAGAAGAGAGAAGATGAGGAAAGTGGAGGAAGAAAGAAGAAAGAAGAAAAAAGAGAAGCCAAAGAGAGAAAGAGAATGAGAAATATTTATTTAATGAGAGAAGAGAGAGAGTGTAATAAAATAATTTTTTTTTTTTTAGATGTGAGCTACAGTGCACATCTAAAGATAGATGTGCACTATAGCTAAGGAGCTAAATCTAAGATTTAGCTCCACTGCTGCGTGATGTTTTTTGTGGTTGAGAGCTAAAAAAATAGCATTTTACCTATATAGCACCACTACTGTGAATGCTCTTATAAAAGAGGAAGCTATTCTTTTTTTGTAGTCTGTTTTTCCATTCAATAAAGTCTTTTTTCATAATTAAAAAAAATGCTATTTTTTTATTTTCTGTTAATAAGATTCCCCCTCCCCCTCCCCCTCCCCCAAAAAACAAAAAACTATCAACCAATTTGATGGGGGTGTGAGTAATTTCAACTGTGCAGCGCGGTGTAGTCAAGTCTAACATTAATAAAAATAAATAAAAGATACTTGAGCGAGTCTCATGTTTTATATTGTGATCTTAAAAAGTACAGTAATATGAGGTGGTTTTATTTAGATGAGTGTATGCTATTGAGTTATCTTGTTTTTCATGTTTTATATTGTAATAATCTTAAAGAGTGCAGTAGTTATCTTTGGTGTTCATGTTTTATATTGTAATCTTAAAGAGTACAGTAATGATGAGGTGGATATGTGGTAGAATTCTAGTCCAACCTTAAACCTTGAGGGTTGTTTGTTACCGTTGTTTAAATAACCATTTTCAATGTTTAAACAATATTACACGTATTTTCACATACTTTTTCACCCCACACGTATTTCTAAAAAATACAAACAACGTTACTAGAACAACATTACCAAACGGACCCTGAATTTCTAGGTTTTTTCATTCTTCAAAATTCTCGCCCAGTAACAGAAATGAACGCAACGTGCCAGGCTATGATTTGATTGAGCCTCAACTCGTGGCTTTTACTGAAATTTCTACTATCTTAAAGTAAAAGTAATGTGGTACAAACTATTTTACAGAATTTTAACAAAATGTTGATTTGATCAACATTTTATTGGTTTTCATCTATACCCACCATTAATATCATTTTTTCATTTACCAATAATCACTCATTATATCAGCAGTTTGTAAATTTTTTTGTAAAATAGTTTGTATCTCTAGCATTATTCCTTAAGTAATACTACAGACACAAACTATTTTACAACATTTTTACAAAATGTTAATGTGGCCAACCTCTTATTAGTTTTCATCTAGGCCTACCATTAATATCACTTTTTCATTTACCAATAATCACTCACCACATCAACAATTTGTAAAACTTTTTGTAAAATAATTTGTGTCTCTAACATTTTTCATCTTAATATACTCTTTTGAATAACTTATGGGAGCCACCCTTTGAAGCTCATCTGTTATTTGTATACCCCTTTTACAGTTAAAAGAGCAATAAAAGATTTCTACCGTTTATTTATTAAAAAAAAATCTCACCTATAATTAAATGATTTGATAGGCGGAATCACGTAAATTTTTTATGTATTCTCTACTTTGTGCTATTGCTCTAACAATCGAACACAATCACACAACAACAACCTTGACATGATCTAATTGCATGTGCATATTATAATATATATATATATATATATATATATATATATATATATATATATATATATATATATAATGCATGTGAATATCTGATGGAATATCTACGTAGAGTTTATAATTGTCGTTTTGGATGTATTCCTGTAAAATTCTAGAAGACTCTCTCTCTAATATAGAACTCAGATTTTATTGATTGAAAGAGAATACAAGTAACTGAGTTTAATACATATCACTACTCCTATATATATACAGATTGAAAGAAGCAAAAAACAGAGTAACAAACTTCCCTGATTTTTAGGGAATTTGGAGGGAAAAGCAATTACAACCAATTTCTATGTACACGTGTGCTTGGAATGCCTAATCACTTAACTAATTACTTAAGCTATCTAATATCATCACCGAGTGTATGAACTACTCATGAAGTGGCACAGCTTCAATTAAGTCCATTAGCTCTCTGCTAGCCCAAGCTACCTATGAGGCTTGAGTTGTGCATCCACTCTCTACATCAGGTCTAGGTCTGCTCTGCTATGCAAGTGTTTCAGCATGAAGCACAGCTTGAACCTTACTATGATGTGCAAGACCTCTTTCATTATTCTCAACACTCCCCCTCAAAAGCAAAGCTCTTGACTCTTTTTTCTCTGTTACACATTTTGGATACTCAATAGTCTGAGCAAAAATGTTGATGATGCCTAATCTTCTTAGTAACCTTAGGAAAGTATCCACTCCAAGTGCCTTAGTGAAGATATCAGTTAGCTGATTCTTTGTTGACACCTGAAATGTCTTAATTGTACCATCCAGAATTCTATTTCTAACTATGTGACAATCAACCTCAATATGTTTAGATCTTTCATGAAAAACAAGATTAGCAGCCATGTGTAAGGCTGCTTAGTTGTCACAGTACATCAACATAGGTTTTGTGTGTAAGACATGAAGGTCCTTCAACAAATATAGCAACCAAGTCACTTCACAAGTGTTGGTTGCCATGGACCTATATTTAGCTTCAGCAGAAGACCTAGAGACCACACTTTGCTTCTTTTATCTCTAAGAAATCAAAGCATCCCCCAAAAATACACAATACCCAGTGAGTGACTTCCTAGTGTCAGGGCACCCTGCCCAATCTGCATCAGAATAAGCTTTAAGTTGCAAATCTGACTGAGCAGGAAAGAACACACCTTGTCTTGGAGTGCCTTTGATGTACTGCAATATTCTGGTAGCTGCTTGCATATGTGGCAGTCTAGGTGTTGAAAGAAACTAACTAAGCCTGTGGACTGCATAAGTAATGTCAGGCCTACTCAATGTTAAGTACATTAACTTTCCTATAAGCCTCCTAAACTGCCCTGCATCTTAAAGTAAGTCTCCACTTCCCTTAGACAATTTTAATTGTTGTTCCATAGGAGATTTAGCAGGCTTACAACCTTCAAGGGCATACTTTCTTTGATTGACACTAATCCCTTTCTCACTTCTAGCAATTTCCAAGCCTAAGAAATATTTGAGTGAACCAAGATCCTTAATCCCAAATTTCTGATCTAAAAGGGACTTCAAAGTTGCCACACAAGCTAGATCATTCCCTGTAATGACCATGTTATCTACATAGACAAGTAAGGCAGTGAACAATGCTCCTTTGGTATAAACAAAGAGAGAATGGTCTGATTGAGATTGTGTAAACCCAAGTTGCAAGATTGTAGCTGAGAGCTTAGCATACCACTACCTAGAACCCTGCCTCAAGCCATATAATGACTTAACCAATCTGCAGACCAAAGGAACAGAAGATGAGGAAAAAGAAAGCTCCCCCTTACTGTGAAAACCATGTGGCAAACACATATACACCTCTTCTTCAAGATCTCCATGAAGGAAGGCATTATTAATGTTTAGCTGATATAGTGGCCAACCTTTAGCAGTAGCAAGAGCAAATATCACCTTAACTGAAACAGTTTTGGCCACTGGAGAGAAAGTTTCTAAGAAATCAAGCCCCTCTCTCTGCGTGTACCCTTTAGCCACTAACCTAACTTTATATCTCTCAACTGTGACATCAGGATTGAGCTTTATTTTGTACACCCATTTACAACCAATGGGGGTTTTGCCAGGAGGTAAAGGAGTGAGAACCCAAGTATTGTTCCTCTCAAGTGCAAAAATCTCCTTATCCATTGCCTCTCTCCAAGCAGGATCCTTCACAGCTTGGAAGAAATGCTTAGGTTCTTTTGCATTAGTACTGATAGACATGAGATAAGAGTTGTAAAGTTGTGATTTATAACTATGTTTTATGTTGGCTTTATTCTATGACAAAAAGTGTTGTAATTAATTTAATTTTGTTTATTGCATTTTGTGGGATTTTATTGTATTGGGTTTAGTATTAAGTTAATGAAGAATCAAGCATAAAATTAAGTATCAGTGGATTTCGCGAGTGTCTCACTAGAAGCTAACCCGCGAAAAAGCCACATGAAAAGCACATGCTAGAAGCTGAAGAGTTATGCCAGCCTGGAGGATTTCGCTTGTGTCTCGTGGGTAATGCCTTCTCACGAGGTACCCACGAAACTCCATGCCTGGAGGATTTTTAAGTGTGACTTGCTTACCCTTCACCCATACTATATATACCCTCATTACCCACAAATTGTAAGGAGGTCATTCAAAGAGAAAAACTCTATACAGTTTTTCAACAATACACACACCCGTCCTTTAGAGAGAGAGCTACTAATCCTTAGTGAGAAATCATTGTTGCCTCTTCTCCTGCCTTCTCCCATTATCATACCTTGAGAGGAGATTTGTATACAAACACAACCCACATCTTTTCAGAGTGTAGAGAGTGTTTTGGAGCTTGGGAAGTTTTGGGGATTTGCCAAAAGAAGTTAGTGAGGCTTGGCGGATGCAATCGGGCGTATTGCGGGATCCAGAAAGCTAGACAAGACACGGCTCCAAAAAGCCTTATTGGAGTAGGAGTTTTGAGGGCTTAGGTACATTAGGTAGATTAGGCTTGGAACGTCTCTTACTATTTGTGTATCACAACTTATTGTCTAGTGGATCGATTTACCGTTTGAAGGGCGGCAGAGAGGTTTTTCGCCGAGTTCTTCGGTTTTCTCTTCGATAACACATTGCCGTGTTATCTTGTGTTGGCAACTCTCTTCCCTTACTCTTGTGCTTTACTTTTATTGTTTTTTGTTCATGTTTATGACTAGAGTAGTTATCGGTTTATTGCGCTTCATTTACTCTTGTTCCACACTTAAATAAGTTAGAATAAAAGCCGTGTTATCTTGTATTTGCAACTCTCTTCCCTACTCTTGTGCTTTACTTTTGTTGTTTTTTGTTCATGTTTATGCACTAGAGTAGTTATCGGTTTATTGCGCTTCATTTACTCTTGTTCCACGCTTAAATAAGTTAGAGTAATTTTTCGCCGAGTTTTTCAATTTTCTCTTCGATAACACATTGCCGTGTTATCTTGTATTTACAACTCTCTTCCCTTACTCTTGTGCTTTACTTTTATTGTTTTTTGTTCATGTTTATGCACTAGAGTAGTTATCGGTATATTGCGCTTCATTTACTCTTATTCCACACTTAAATAAGTTAGAGTAAAAGCCGTGTTATCTTGTATTTGCAACTCTCTTCCATTACTCTTGTGCTTTACTTTTGTTGTTTTTTGTTCATGTTTATGCACTAGAGTAGTTATCGGTTTATTGCGCTTCATTTACTCTTATTCCACACTTAAATAAGTTAGAGTAAAAGCGATCTAACCGTAATTTTTAATTGGGGGTCTAAACAAGCTCTTATGTTTTCACACAAATTCGAGCTCTCAATTGGTATCAGAGCGGGTTCGCTTGTATTGGTTTCATTATCTAAGTGTGATCCTTAACCCCTTGTGTTTATTTCCATGGATAGTGCTTTGTATGCTTCTATGGATGTTGTTGATTGTAACATGTCATGTGTCTATGAAAATACCTCTATGAGTGTTAAGCCTCATAATTGTGATGACATGTTACATGAGTCTATAGGTGTTGTTCTTGATATTTAAAATTTCAAACTCTTAAAGAAAAAGGCTAAGAAGTTTCATGAGAATTTCAGCAAGTTCATTTGTGAAAATGATGATTTGATTGCTAATCTTAATGAATCCAATAAATTAGTTGAAAAGTACAAGAAACTTGCTGAACATTCTCTTGAAAAACTAAAGGAGTTTGAATGTTTGAATATGGACTTGGATGCTAAACTTGTTTTGTCTAACAAACTAGTTGATGAGCTAAAATGTGAAAATGAATCTCTTAAGATGCATGCCAAGTGTTTGATTGCTGAACCTGCTGCTAAAAATGATGAAAATATCTGTTGCAATCATGTTGTGGTACCCAATTTTATGTCTATTGTGTGTTCTATCTCTAAAGACAAATCAGTGTACATTCCTCCACATAAAAGAAAGGGATAATTACACTTTACCCACCTATGGTTTGCCTCTAATTTGATTTGCCTATCCGTGGTTTCAATTTTGACACTTTACCCACCCGAGGTTCAATCTGTTACTGCTCCGTAACCCACCTCCCTGTATGTCGTTACTCTAACACGTTTTCTTTCAAAATCAAAACACAAAACAAATCAAACACTCCTCTCCAGCAAAACACACTCTCATCCATGTTTGTTCACCCACCTGAGAGCTTAGATGCTACAATGCTACCCACCACCTAATTTATTAGACCGAAAATCATCTGGGTTTTCATTTGGACAGATACTTGTTGTTGTTTAATTAATGTATATTGGCTGATTTTTTATTACTGGATTTTGCTGTCAAAGCAATAGGAGTAAGTATGTAAACACTCCTCTCTGCATTAAGCTTTTCTACTAGGTTCTCACGCTTATTTTGTTTCACAAATACAAGCAAAGTAACTGACAGAAGCTAAACATAAACTTCAGTAAAATATGGTAGTTTTGACCATCAGTTCCATGCTGAATTGAGGACTTATAAATGACACATGTTCATGGTTTGGTAAATAATGCAATGATTTCATCTTTGAATTGTTTTCAAGAGCCACTAACAATAGCAAGGAAAATTGGTTTTCAATCATAAGTTTGGAGCATAAATTTGAAAGAAGATTCCAAGAATTCAGAACTTGGCAACTTTTCTAGCATTCTTTGAGTTACTCTTGTTCCACATTTAGATAAGTTAAAGTAAAAGCAATCTAGCCATAATTTTTAATCGGGGGTCTAAACAAGCTCTTGTGTTTTCACACAAATTCGAGCTTTCAAGAGTGATAAGTAGGCTCCAAATGGGAATAAGTGAGAGATGTTGCAATATCATAAGGTGTGCTAGAACTGGCAGTAGCAGCAGCAGCATTACAAGAATAATCTTGTAAGTAAACAGGTGGTTTATGGACCCTAGTAGATCTTCTAGTAGGAACAAGTGGTGGCTCAGCAATAGGCAAGAGTGGATCAGGTAAAGATTGATCAGTAGGAACACTAGACAAAGGTTGAGAAGAGGGTTCAACGGCTAAAATCTGATCAAAGGAAGTTGATAGAGGTGAAGTAGTAGGGGTTGTGAAGGGATTGTTGAGATTATCATCTGAATGGGGAACTAAAACATCAAAAACACTCAAAGATGGATTAGAATCATCTAAAACACTAATAGGAGTGACAAATGTGTCCTTTATAACCTGTAGAGTAGAGTCAGACCCAGCTTCAAGCATAAAAGGATCAAACTCAACAATAGGAACAAAAGCAAAAGGAAAAAGTTCCTCATGAAAAACATCCCTAGAAACAAAAATGGTGTTTGTAGACAAATCCAATACTTTGTAACCCTTGACACCAAAAGGATAGCCTAAGAAAACACACTTCTTAGCTCTAGGAGCAAACTTGGATCTATTGTGTGAGAGAGTAGAGGCATAACACAAACAGCCAAAAACTCTCAAGTGTGAATAACTAGGAACATGACCAAACAAGATTTCAAATGTTGTTTTATGAGACAAAGCTGAATTAGGAATTCTATTTATCAAATACACTGCAGTAAGTATACAATGACCCTAGAAATGTAATGGTAAGTTGGATTGAAATCTGAGGGCCCTTTCAACATTCAGTATGTGTTGATGCTTCCTTTTCACAATAGCATTCTACTAAGGAGTTTCAACACAACTGAGTTGATGCAAGATGCCTCTTTTAACAAAAAAATCCTTCATGATAAATTCAGTACCATTATCACTTCTGATGCATTTCACTTTAGTATTAAATTGTGTCTCAACCATTGTACAAAACTGTTCCAAAGTAGACTGTGTATCTGATTTGTGCTTTAACAAATACACCCAAGTGCACCTAGAACAATCATCTACAATAATCAAGAAATATTTGAAACCATCAATTGTAGAAACAGAGAAAGGACCCCATATATCACAATGAATCAAATCAAAACATGCTTTGGATACATGAGAACTTGAAGGAAAATGTAGTTTCTTTTGCTTAGCCAAAGGACAGATTTCACAATGAAATAGTTTATTGGAATTGAAAAGAGGCATATTATTTTCATACATCAAAGCTAACTTGGCATTTGACAGATGCCCCAAACAAGAATGCCATACATGTGGTTGTACATTATGAACAGAAAACACTGCTGAATATGAAATTGAAGCGGATTTGCTCTCTTCTAGCAGGTAAAGACCATTGAACTCCTTGCCCTGACCAATTGCGCTCCAAAGAGCAAGGTTACCAAAGAAAATAAGGCAACAAAATATGGATTTAGACAATTGACTGACAGATATAAGGTTGAAACTAAAGGAAGGAACACAAAGAACATTATATAGAACAAGCTTCTCTGTGATTTTGACAGTTCCTATATGGGTTACAAGAGCAATCTCGCCATTAGGCAAATTAACATGAGTGTTTAAGGTAGAAGTAATGGAAGTAAAGTATGTAATGGAATGTACCATATGGTCAGTTGCTCCTGTATCTATAACCCAATCAGTGAAACTAAAAGCTTCCCTATTTACTGTTTTGGCAAAAAAAAATTTGAATGTTCTAAATTGGGTTTAAAAGACAAAGTAGATAGAGTACCTGACATGGTATTGGTGAGGTTAAACTGTGAGACAAGGTTGGCTTGAGATTGTGAGGAAGTAGAAGCCATCCCAGCAGCCACACCAAAAGCTATACCAAAAAATCCATCAACACCAACACTGCTTACATTTGCTGCATGATGAATTTCACCACTACCGATGCTTAAGTATGCCAGCAACTACTCACATTGAGATTTAGAAATAGGACATTAATTGGATGAAATGGAAGCACACTCTGATACTGTGCTTTGATTAGAAGAAACTTGATTTGCAGTGGCATTGGCCTTGCCTTTATGCTTGTATCCAGGAGGATACCCATACAATTTGTAGCATTTCTCCACTGTATGCCCAAGCATATTGCAATGAGTGCACAGAGTCCTCTCCCTTTTGTTGTTATTGCCCTTATTCCAATTGGAATTACTAGAATTTCCCTTGGAATTGACATACATTGCCACTGTGTCTGATTGTGAAGAGAAAGAACCTTCATGACCAATGCTCTTGTGTGACTCTTCTTGAAGAATAAGAGAGTAAACCTTGCTAATTGAAGGAAGTGGTTTTGTCCTAAGAATTTGACTTCGAAGAGTGTCAAAATTCTCATTCAACCCCATAAAAACCCTCATGACATAGGCTTTATCATGACTTGCACTTAAAATTTTCATAGGTCCACAAGAACATTCTAGCAGCGGCTCAAAATTGATCAATTGATCCCACAAACGTTTGAACTTAGTGAAGTAATCAGTCACTGACATCTGATTTTGAGAGATATGAGAGATCTCCCTCTACAAATTGTAAATCTTAGGACCATTACCTTGAGAAAATAGATTCTTCAATTCAATCCACATTTCCCTGGTTGTTTCACAATACATGATGCTGCTAGTAACATCTACATGCATGGAATTGATCATCCATAAAAGAACCATAGTGTTGCAGCTCTACCAGTCCTCATATAGAGGTGAATCAAGATCTGGCACAGGTATTTTTCCATTCACAAATCCAATTTTCTTCTTAGCAGTGAGAGGCAACACCATAGCCTAGCCCAAGAATGGTAATTCTTCAACCCTAACAATGGTTGAGTAACCAAAATGCTTCCTGGATTTTCATTAGGACTGAGAAAATAAGGATTGGAAGGAATTGGATTGTTACTGGAATCAGAAACAGGTTGAGCAGACTGATCATTCGAAGAAACAGAGGGATTTGTTGCTTCAGAGGTCGCCATTGATGAAGCTTTGAAGCTTCAAAGCTCTGATACCATGTAAAATTCTAGAACACTCTCTCTCTAATATAGAACTCAAATTTTATTGATTGAAAGAGAATACAAGTAACTGAGTTTAATACATATCACTACTCCTATATATATACAGATTGGAAAAAGCAAAAAACAGAGTAACAAACTTCCCTAATTTTTAGGGAATTTGGAGGAAAAAGCAATTTCAACCAATTTCTATGTACACGTGTGCTTAGAGTGCCTAATCACTCAATTAATTACTTAAGCTATCTGATATCATCACCAAGAGTGTATGAACTACTCATGAAGTGGCACAGCTTCAGTTAAGTCCATTAGCTCTCTGGCCCAAGCTACCTATAAGGCTTGAGTTTTGCATCCACTCTCTACATCAGGTCTAGATCTGCTCTGTTGTGCAAGTGTTTCAGCATGAAGCACAGCTTGAACCTTACTCTGATGTGCAAGACCTATTTCATTATTCTCAACAATTCCCAACTACCACAAACTCCTCTAAGAAAATACAGAAAACCCAATCACTAATCACACATCTCAGAGACTACTCATTAATTTTTCCCCTGCTGGTCTCAATATAAATAACAATTACGTCATGTCATGATGAGACAAAAAATGTCTCACGACTCTCACCATCATTTTAACAACGCTGGGATATTAATTTATGTCGAGATTCATACAGAAATTTGCCAAGTCACTAAAAGTTGTGATGAAATAGAAATACAATGATAATGTAAGAATGAAACAAGTTCTCTCTGTACCATTATATGTTTTGGAAGCAGCTAGATTCCCAAGCATTGAGACTCGTACTATTCTTTCTACCAGGAGTACTATACTCTAGTGCATATTATCTTCATTGTATTTTCTATCTTGTACATCATCACTAATGTAATAAAGAAGGCTAAGATCCATTCATCGTTGCCACCATGCATTTCACATTTTCTAGTGCAAATCTTTGAGTTCTACCTCCTCACGTCTATTTCAGCCAAGAGGTGAACATGGATTGCTTACATCCGAGATAAGTTTCTACTTCCTTACTCTATATATACATTTCAACACATCTTCATATGATTATTTTGCTTAATATATTTATTGGCATGGATTTAAAGCTATAAATATATTAACTTGGGTATATATAAATATATTTATTAACGTGTATAGTGTTATGGGCTTTAGGCCCAACTAGATTACTTATATAGCATTCTTACTTGTATTGCACTCATATGCCTCTTATTTAAAGGCACTTGTGTATATTCTTTCATTGAGAAATACAATACAATGATTCAGTATTTCTAACATGGTATCAAAGCCACTACTCTAACCTTTTCTTAGCAGTCTTGTCTTTATTGGTGTCACTCTATTCTCAACTTCACTTCCACCGTAACAACAGCCGCCGCAGCCTTTCGCCATAGAACCTCCGACGCCTTTCAGCCATCGTCCTTGGGTTCCGAACCTACAGCCGACGTCGTTGAGGAGTCCTGCACCACACAGACCATTGCACTTATCGTCTTCGCCGTGCATCTTGCTCCGATAAGCATTTTTCAAGTACTATAGTGATCTTCTCGCCCCGATCTACTCAATCGTGGAAACCTCATCGTCATCGGAGCTTGCACCACTTAAAGATTCTGCGCCCAAGACCACGCGCTCCATGCACCGACACACGCCATCAGTCTTCTCCACGCGCTCCCACACGCCAAATCTTCACCTGCTGACTTCAGCCCCAGGTGACATAATCTCTACCACGTCATCTGCTGACATCAGCTGATGTCATCGTTGACCAAGCCGTTGACTTTTGTTGACCTACCGTTGACTTTGACTAAGGGTTGACTTTTACTATTGACTTTTCTTCAGGGTTGACTTTTGCAGTCCATGTGCTCCTTACCCAGTTTTTCGCGTAGATTTCATTTTTGTATATTTGCTTCTAAATGAAGAATATGGACAAGTCTTCTTCCTTTTGCAACAATTGTCGCCGACAATCCAACAAACGTTTTTGCAATTTTTGCAAACGTTTTGGCCATAATATTGAGACTTGCTATCAACGCAACAAATCAGTTGTTTCCATTTCTACTGTTACAGTTGCTAACACTGAGAGTGTCCAACCCATGGCTCCCGTCTCTACACAATCTCAGTCTTCTGGATCCACTTTCTCCATTTCAAGAGATGACCTTATAAATATCATCGCCAATGTCATTCGTATGGTTGGTAATGCATCTTATTCCTCTTCTCTCTCGGTTTTATCTAGTATTTCTCCTACCTCTTGGCTTATAGATTATGCTTGTTGCAATCACATGACATCTCACTCATCCTTATTTTCGGACCTTAAACCTGCATCACACCCTCTTAATATTTGCACAGCAAATGGTTCCACAATGTCTGGTCATAATATAGGTTCAGTTTCAATCTCCAACCTCTCAGTTCTTGGAGTTTTTAATGTTCCTGACCTTTCTTATAATTTATTTTCTGTGGGACAATTAGTTGAGTTGAGTTATCGCATTATCTTTGATTATTCTGGGTGTATTGTGCAGGATCCAAGGACGGGACAGGAGCTTAGGACCGGTCCCAGAGTTGGGCGTATGTTTCCCATGGACAACCTTCGTCTTCAACTTATTGTTCTTGATTCTATTGCTGCAGCTACTACAGTTTCTTTTATTCCTTCCTTTGCACTTTGGCATGCTCGACTTGGTCATGCATCTTCCTCTCGGGTACAACAATTGGCTTCTAGAGGTTTGTTAGGTTCAATGTCTATAGAAAATTTTGATTGTGTTTCATGTCAGTTAGGAAAACGACCAGCTTTGCCTTTCAATACTAATGAATCAATATCCACTGATATCTTTGACCTTATTCATTCTGATATTTGGGGGCCTTCCTCTGTCTCTAGTATTGGTGGGTCTCGATATTTTGTTGTCTTTGTTGATGATTACTCTCGCTATAGCTGGATTTTTAATATGAAACATCGTTCTGAGTTATTGGAAGTATATTCTAATTTTGCAAAAATGGTTGAAACTCAGTTTTCCAAACGCATCAAAATTTTTCGATTTGATAATGCTCTTGAATACACTCAATATGCTTTCCAAGCTGTTTTGCATTCCTATGGCACTGTTCATCAACTAACTTGTCGAGGTACCTCTTAGCAAAATGGTAGAGCCGAACGAAAACTTCGTCATATTCTTGACACTGTTCGTGCTCTCCTTCTCTCCACCAAAGTTCCTGCTCCTTTTTGGGGCGAAGCTACTCTTCATGCTGTTCATACTATTAATCACATTCCAAGTCCTGTTATCCAAAATCAAACTCCATATAAGCACCTTTTTGGGTCATCTCCAGACTATCACCATCTTCGCTCCTTCGGTTCTGCTTGTTTCATTCTTCTTTAACCACATGAGCATAACAAACTTGAGCCTCGGTCAAAGTTTTGTTGTTTTCTTGGCTATGGCGAAACTCAAAAGGGGTATCGGTGTTATGATCCTGTCTCTCATCGTCTTCGTATCTCCCGCAATGTTGTCTTTTGGGAACATCGCCTCTTTGTCGAGCTCTCTCACTTCCGTGCCTCTCTATCTTCTTCCTCTGTCTTAGATCTTTTTCTAGATGAGGCACATATTCCTTCTATAGCTACTCCTGATCCTCCTATAGTTACTCTAGATTCTCCTATAGACTTCTCTGTCGAACCACCAGATATCACTGATCCCTTTCCTAGTTCACCCTTTAATGAATGGGTGGAAGATGAACAGGTCAAAGACGAGCTACCCAACCCTAACCCTGAGCTTGGGTCCCCTGCTACTGCTCCGCCTGAAGATCTTGCACAAGACATTCCACCTCGTCACTCAACTCGGGTAAGATCTATTCCTGCACATTTACTTGACTATCATTGTTACACTGCACTTGCTACACTACATGAGCCTCACACCTATCGTGAGGCTTCCACTGAACCTTTATGGTAGATTGCAATGAAAGAGGAACTTGATGCATTATCTAAAAACCATACTTGGAATTTGGTGACACTCCCCCCTGGGAAATCTGTGATTGGTTGTAAGTAGATCTACAAGATTAAGACTCACTCTGATGGGTCCATTGAGCACTACAATGCTCGTCTTGTTGCAAAAGATTTTACACAGGAGTATGGGATTGATTATGAAGAGACATTTGCTCCGGTTGCTCGTATCTCATCTGTTCGTGCCCTCTTAGCTGTTGCTGCTGCTAGTAAATGGGACATTTTTCAGATGGATGTTAAAAATGCATTCTTTAATGGGAATTTAAGTGAAGAAGTTTATATGCAACCTCCTCCTGGTCTCTCTGTTGACTCAAATAAGGTTTGTCACCTTCGACGTGCACTTTATGGCCTTAAACAAGCTCCACGAGCTTGGTTTGCCAAATTCAGCTCTACCATCTCTTGCTTGGGTTACATGGCCAGTTATTATGATTCTGCCTTATTTCTTCGTCACACTAACAAAGGTACTATTTTACTTCTCTTGTATGTGGATGATATGATCATAACTGGTGATGACCTCAGTGGCATTCAAGAACTCAAGGATTTTCTCAGTCAGCAGTTTGAGATGAAAGATCTTGGACATCTCATCTACTTCTTGGGTCTTGAAATCACTCATTCTACAGATGGACTTTATATTACTCAAGCCAAGTATGCTTCTGAACTCTTGTCTCGAGCTGGACTTACTGATAGCAAGACTGTTGACACTCCAGTTGAGCTTAATGCGTATCTAACTCCTTTAAAAGGGGAAACCATTGTCTAATCCCTCTCTTTACAGACGCTTGGTTGGTAGCCTAGTTTATCTCACTGACACTCGTCCAGACATTTCTTATACTATTCACCAGGTGAGCCAGTATTTGTCTGCTCCACGATCGACTCATTATGCTGCTGTTCTGCTCATTTTTCGATACCTAAAGGGCACTCTATTCCATGGTCTTTTTTACTTTGCTCAGTCTCCTCTTATTCTCCTTGCATTTTTTTATGCTGATGGAGATCCCACTGATCGCAGGTCCACCATTGGCTATTGCTTTCTTCTTGGTTCTTCTCTGATTTCTTGACGAAACAAACTCATGTGATCTCCAGTACTAAAGCAGAATATCGTGCCCTTGCTGATACCACATCTGAGCTTCTTTGGCTACGATGGCTTCTTAAAGACTTAGGTGTATCTACATCCTCTGCTACTTCTCTTTATTGTGACAACCAGAGTGCCATTCATATTACTCACAATGATGTCTTTCATGAACGGACTAAACACATCGAGATCGATTGTCATTTTATCTGTTATCATCTTGTCCATGGTGCTCTCAAGCTGATCTCAGTCTTCTCTAAAGATCAACTTGCAGATATCTTCACCAAGTCACATCCTAAGGGACGCCTTCGTACTTTGGTTGACAACCTCAAGTTGGTCTCACATCCACCTTGAGTTTGAGGGGAGCTGTTAACGTGTATCATGTTGTGGGCTTTAGGCCCAACTAGATTACTTGTGTAGCACTTTTACTTGTACTGCACTCATATGCCTCTTATATAAAGGCACTTGTGTATATTCTTTCATTAAGAAATACAATACAATAATTCAGTATTTCTAACAATATTCATTTAATACTATCAAATATACTTGCTTGGCATTATTTATAGTTGCCCGACATATATATTTTCTCCCATTTATTTATTCTTAAATAATCCATACATGAAAAAGACTATTTTTCTCACTAACTCATTATTTTCATCACTCATTATATTATTTTTTGCCTCGGAAAAAACACAACAATAATGGCCAACAAACAATCTATTAGCATGAGTACCAAACTTGACTCTTTTTTTTTTTTTTTTTTGTCAAAAGGAAGATGCATTAAAGACTAAGGAACAAAAACTAGTTCAGGACAAGTCCTGCTTAAGTACAAGACAGCTAATTCAAAGTCTAACACATCAATAACGTCCACAGGCGGACTATTAAATAAATTGCTCCTCTTGAACAGCTCCTAACTTGGCAAGCTTATCTACACTTCTATTGGCCTCCCTATAGCAATGTTTAAACCGAACCTGGAGAATCCGGGTAGCCAAAAGCTTGCACTCATCCACCAAAGAAGAAGTGGGAGTGTTAGTTCCTCTTGGTGAGTTTAAGATATCTATGATAGACTTAGCATCTAGCTCAGCTTCTACACAATTGAAATTCCTATCAATGCAAAGTAAAAGGCCATCACATAGGGCCCACAATTCTGCAAAAAAGTTAGTTACTACACCTATATTCCTAGCAAAGCCCACCACCCAGCCACCATTTTTATCCCTTATAACTCCTCTGCCTCCAGCCACACCTGGGTTCCCTAATGAAGCCCCGTCAGTGTTCAGTTTAACCCACCCCTGCATGGGTCTCTCCCATCTTATCCATTTAACCACCCTTCGAGTAGAGACTTTGGGATTGTACACGCAGAAAAAGAATTATGTGGGTCTTTAAACAATTTTGTTTCACAAGGTTGGGATCTGGATTCTTGCCTTCAAAAATAACTCGGTTTCTATTCTTCCAAACTAACCAAATCGCAAACATAAACACAATACTCCACGGAATCTGCCATTGGGTAACTGTTCTGTCTTCTATGCAATTAGTTGCAAGCCAAGAAAGCAGATTTTGGGAATGAAAAGACGTGTTGTCCTCTGCAACCCCCAGTTGAGCCCAAACAGATTTCACCCAAGAGCATCCTCTCAATGCGTGAGAAATAGTTTCCTAATTGCCATGACACAAAGGACAGGAAGGGTTAATGTCCATACCCCGATTGCGAAGGCATTCACCTACCCCCACGCTGTTATAGTGGCATTTCCAAAGAAAAAATTGAATTCTAGGGAGAATATTGAGCTGCCAAATCCAGCTGCCTTGAAAGGATTGAGGGGGGCCAAGCTCTGCTGCAGTATGATAAGCACTGTTCAGATTAAATTCACCATGCTTCCCACCAACCCACGCGAGTTTGTCCTCACCTCTAGAAGCCAAACTAACAGGAATAGCTTGAATCTTCATTCTGCAATTATGTGGCAACTCAAAAGGAATCCTAGACCAATCCCAACCTAAAGCCGAAATAACATCCTTCACTTGGAGGTTAAAACTTTCTCTCATAAAGGGACCTTGAATGGTATTTCTCAAAATTCCCAGATTTGACCACTTATCAAACCAGAAACTTAAATTACTTTCTCTGCCTAGCACCCAAAAAGCTCCTTCCTAAAAGTTGGCTCTCCCTTTTTTTCATTCTAGCCCATGTTCTGGAGCAAGGGAGCATATCCTGATTCCTAGATCCCAACCTTTGCTGTGAATAGTACTTATGTTTCAGTACTCTAACCCATAAACCATCCCTTCAGTATGGAATCTCCAGTTTAATTTAGCTAACAACGTAGTATTCCTCCCTTTGGAAGTTTAGAGACCAAGCCCACCTCCCTTCTTTGGCTTAGTGATTTTTTCCCATCCCACCCAATGCATCTTTTTGACATTATCCGAGGAGCCCCATAGGAAATTCCTATTTACTCGGTCAATGCCTTCTAAAACTCTATTGGGGAGGTAGGAACACTGCATGACATAGATTGGGATTGTGGAAGAGGCTGCTTGGACTAATACAACTCTACCTACCAAGGAAATGAGGTTTGCCTTCCATCCCGCCAGCTTTTGCTTCACCCTATCCATAATGAAGTTGAAATCCTGAGTAGAGGAACCAGGACTTTTAATGGGAATGCCAAGGTATTTGCCTATGGCTGAGGTGGATTGAATCCCAAGAATCTCACTAAGCTGGTCTTTAAGGTCCCTGTCCAAATTATGAGAGAAAAAAACTCTCGATTTAGACTCACTAATGGACTGCCCCAACTCTTTGCAAAAAAACCTCAAGGACCTCCCTTATAGCAAGGCAGTTTGTTTGATCCGCTTTCACAAATAGAAGAAGGTCATCTGCGAAAAAAAAATGAGAGAACTCGACTGTAGCCACTGACGTATCCAGGTATAACACATGTCATGGCCAGTTTGCCACAAAAGACAAATTAAATTTGAAGTAAAATTAAACAAATAAAATTAACCGGCATTAATAAGAATATATAAACTAATATAGTAAAATATGTAACCATTATACAAAATGTAATATAAATGTATGGCAAAAGAAATGTAATAAATATGTAATGTGTAATGCACTTTTCATACATAGTTGAATTTACTCAGTTGTCCTGATAACTTTTCAACTGTATAATCAATTTTTTCCATCAAAAAACTGTATAATCAATTTTTAACACTATTTATTGCTGAAAACCTCGAAGTATATGGTCAAAACTTAAAGTTTGAAACAGTGAAAGAGTCGAGAAATTAAGGGGACAAAAATCAGTGGAAGGAGGGATGTATTAGAGAAGTGTCATGAAAAAATAAAACATAATTTTAAAATATGGACCCACTGCTTTGAATCAGAGTACGTGAAAATTTTAAATATATTTAGTAGATAATTTTTATTTGAACTTAAAAACCGTGGTGATATGGCAAAATTGAACTTCAGTTGATGTAAAAGATCTAGATCTACATCTAGTGTTGTGCGTCTCCCTTAACAAATAAATAAATAAAGTGTTGCGTGTCAAATTTTAAATTGTCTTTATTTTCAATTTTTTAGCAAGGATTATTATTATTATTATTTACTTATAAATAAGATGAGTTTCATTAAAGCAAAACACAAGATACATACAGCACTAGCTCATCACTCACAGCAGCAACTTAGAGACCCTGCTAGTAATATTATCAGTAAACCTTTTTTGATAAAATGAATCTACAAATGTGTAACAAGTTCATGGCTTCATGCATGTGCTGCCAGAGAATAACAAGCGACCTAATTAAAGTCATCAGCACTATCTCTCTCACATAGTCACATACATGGTATTAGCTCGATCAACAGAATATATAAAATCTCAATAACTCGAACATCAGGTAGTTGACAGAACTCAGAAGCATCTTAACTTAAGCAGCTCTTTGTATTTGAACATTGATTGTGGTCACTAATTCTGATTCTGCAGCTAGCGTCTCGAAAGCTTTTATATAAGCAGCTCTTTGTTTTCGTTTTAATATATACTATAACATGTTATGGCGCCATTAAAGCTTTATGTATCATTTGCGTTGTTATGGATTGCATGGATATTAAGAGATGCTGGTTGTCATGGCATATTTGTCTTTCTCAGAAATTCTCGGGGTGGGGAGCAAAGTAATCTAAAAATCCTACAATTCTACAAAATGATCATATTGCATGTGCATATCTTTTATCAAACAAAATTTGCATACGAATATATATATATCTGATTGACTATCTACTACGTAGAGTAGTAGATAAATTATTTGGATGTACTCCATAATCATTATTCCCCTGATAAATTAACTGCAGAAAACCCAATCACTAATCACACATCTCAAAGACTCATTAATTTTTCCAACGAACGGATCTCAATATAAATAGCAAGTACGTCATGATACAAAAATTTCTCTCCATCCTTTAATTTTAATAACCGCCGGGATTTTATGTTGTGATTCATACAGAAATTTGCCAAGTGATCACTAATAAATTATGAAATAGAAATACAATAATGTGAATTACCTGGCCTAGCTAGCATTGCTTCCTCCGTTATATATTTGAGAAGCAGCTAGATTCTGAAGCATTGAAACTCACACTAGCTAGCTCACACATACAACACTCACTAGCTAGCTCACTGAAACAACAACAATGGACAGCCATTCTGGTCCTCTAGAGATTTTCTTTCTCCCCTTCCTAGCACCAGGTCACATGATTCATGATCCCACTCTCCGAAATAGCCCAGCTTTTCTCATCACGTGGCCACCATGTGACCCTCATCACCACCCCCTCCAACGCCAAACTCCTCCACAAATCCCTACTACACAACAAAGAATCGTCATTCTCTATCCACACCATTCGTTTCCCTTCTCAAGAAGTAGGTCTCCCTGAAGACCTCGACACAGCCGCCAAACTCTACCATGGCATGACTCTCCTTCAAACCCAAATCGAACACTTGATCACTCACAACCGACCCGATTGCCTTATCGCTGACATGTTCTATCCTTCGACCACCGACCTCGCCAACCGTCTCAAAATACCAAGATTCGTTTTCCATGCCACTTGTATCTTCGCCATGTGCATGAAAGATAGAAAGAATCCATGAGAGGACCAAACGCTCCGCACCTCAAGTAAATTCTGATTCGGAGCATTTCTTGGTTCCGGGTCTACCCCACCCGATCACCAATTCACCATGATCCGGTCTCAGCTTCCTGAATCCTGACTACGTACTAACCCCAAACGAGTATACCCAGGTGATGATGATGGAACAGTGGAGAGAGGCTGAGTTGAAGAGCTTGGGTGTGGTGGTCAACAATTTCGCTGAGTTTGACTCGGATTACACTCAGCATTACAAGAACATCATGGTCATGGGACACAAGGTTTGGCATGTTGGACCCACTTCGATTATTCATAGGAACGTTGAAGATAAGGTACGTAGGGGTCACGATACTGTGGTGGACCAGCACGTGTGTCTCAGTTGGCTCGACTCCAAGGTACTCAAATCCTTCAATGCTTTATATTTGTTTTGGTAGTGCGTGTTGATTCCCTGATTCGCAGCTCTATGAGATAGCATGTGGGATCGGGTCCTCGGGCCACCCTTTTATTTGAGTGCTTCTTGGGAAAGATAAGGAGGACGATAATGATAAGAAAAAATAATTACCTAAAGGGTTTGAGGAAAAAATGAATGAAGAAATTTGGGTATGATTGTGAGAGGGTGGACCCCACAGATATTGATCTTGGATCACCCTTCGATTGGAGGGTTCTTAACGCATTGTGGAGGGAATTCCATGATCAAAGCGGTCAGTGCAGGAATTTATTTGATCACATGACCATTTTATGTTGAGCATTTTTACAATGAGAAGTTGATCGTGCAAGTGCACCGGTTTGGGGTGGAGGTGGGTGTAGAGGATTGGAACTTGTGGGTTGATCCTGGGAAGAATTTGGTTGGAAGGGAGAAAATAGAGAAAGCTGTGAGGAGATTGATGGACAGTTATGATGAGTCGATGGAGATGAGGAAACGGGCTCAAGAGCTAGGTCAGAAGGCTAAGAGAGCTATTGAGGAAGGTGGGCCCTCTCATGAAAGTTTGACAACCTTGATTGAAGAGCTTCGGGCCTATTTGGATAGAGGAGGGAAGGAAAGTGAACAAATAGGAGTAGAGTAGAGTTAACTAAAAATAAGCTAATTTTAGATCAAATCTACTCTACTCTTCCTTCCTTTTCCTTCAATCCAAACAGACCATTAATGTGGTGAGAGCTAATAGAGCTAAAGATTGAAGTTTATCAATTGGTCCATATTTGTAGTTTGTAAGTTAGCAAAGCATAGAGTATTACTCTCGTGGCCATGCCCACATTTTTTTCTTTTTTCTTTTTTCTTTTTTAATTGGACTTTTAGAGGATCCTCCCTAATATGCGAATTAAGCATATTTATCGAGAAACAAATCAATTTGCAGATGCATTGACAATATTTGATAGTTCTAGTGATTATAGCTATATTTTGTTTGAAAATCAACTACTTGTGGCGGGGAATCTTATAATGCTTGATAAGGAGGGTGTATATTGTAATAGACTTATATATATATATATATATATATATATATATATATATATATATATATATATATATATACAAGATAGAATTTCTGCTCTAACCTAGTTTAAGTATATATGTGTATGAAACTCCCTCCTGGAGACTTAAACACCGGCCATTACCCCCACACCCCACAAGCACTTATACTTGTGGAGTAACTAATGCACCAAAAGTGTGCGGTGGTATATTGTAATAGACTTATGACTATCTAATATATGATATTCCTTTTTTTACCAAAAATAAAAAATCAAACAAAATAAATTCCAACAATAGTATATATTCAATAATTAATACTTTCATACTTCTGCGGTTTTGCAAAAGAAGAGTACTGGAATGCCACCAAGTGCCCGTGAGGCTGTGATGAAGTTGCTATCATATGATCTCTTTAGCACTTTGGTGGAGTGGATATTTTTGAGTTATCCACTAGCATATTACAAATTTTATTGCATAACATTTTAAAACTAATTTTATCACATAATATTTATAAACTCGTGTATTATCAATCACACAGGAAAAAAATAATTAAATATTCATTTATTTGATTGGAGTTCACCAATCACGCAAAGAGACTTGTAATTTTATTAACACATTTTTATGCATGAGTGCTTAAGAGTATAAGAAAGAGAGGCTCGAATGGCAGAGTTAACAACATAAAATGTATATATTTCTAACTATTAAAAAATAATAATAAATAAGTTCACCAGTCAACTGCTTACCGTAAAAACCAATTAGTTTCTTGAGTGATCCAATGATAAAAGAGCAATAATTGTGAAGTAAAAAAAAAAAAAAAAAGTAAGGAGAGAGAGAGAGAGGGATGGGTCTGGTTTAATGCATTATGGATTGTAGATTGTTGCATTAGCCCCAATAGCAAGGCTAGTTTAGTTTGGGCTTTGTATGTATCGTCAATTTGTTCCTTTTTGGGCCCTGCTGGGCTCCTAACATTTTTGAGCAGCTTCAGACAGGCTCCTTCCCTTTGAAGCCCATGGACTAATCTCATTGGGTTACAATTTACATGGGAAAAAATTACTTTGGAAAAGCTTAAAACTTTAAATAAAACAACATCGTTTGATTAATTGATTATTTTAACATATATATTGATGGTGTATTAACATTATTTCACTCCAAGTCATTCGATGTCGTTTTTGCTTAAGCATTTTTTTATTAACATTATCGTCATATCATGTCTAATGGGTTGATGATATGAATTGAAAACTTCTTAAAAGTATAGAGTTTGATTAAAAACTCTTTAAAATGTTAGATTTAATTTGAAACCATCCTTAAATTATGAGGTTTAAAATAATATTTCAATAAAGAAAAATTCTTTGAGAAGAAATATAGTTTGGTAATTGGTAGCATACGATATGAGAAAAAGTGAAGGCAATCATATATGGTGAGTAATACTTATTAGAAAACACAAGAAAATAATGATAATAGTATTTTAAATCGGGTTTATAATATATTACATAACTAGAGTACAACTATAAAAAAGCCTAACCTTTGTAGTTGTAGACTGGAGTTATAAACAGCGAACACTAGACACACACAACCAATGTGGAATAAACATCCATATTTTTTTTTTCTTTTTTTTTGTAAAGTAAACAGTAATACTTATTAAAACACACACAATAATAATAATAATAATAATAATAATACTAATAATAATAATAATAGTGTTTTAAACCAGATTTATAATACATTACATAGCCATAATACAACTACAAAAGGGTCTAACCTTTGTAGTTGTAGACTATGGATGTTTATCCTACATTAGTTATGTGTGTCTAGTGTCCGCTGTTTATAACCCCAGTCTACAACTACAAAGGTTAGGCCCTTTTGTAGTTGTACTCTGGTTATGTAATATATTATAAACCCGGTTTAAAACACTTATTGTGTATGTTCTAATAAGTATTACTGTTTACTCAAAAAAAAAAATAGGGATGTTTATCCCACATTGGTTGTGTGTGTCTAGTGTCTGCTGTTTATAACCCCAGTCTACAACTAAATGTTAGGCCATTTTGTCGTTGTACTCTAGTTATATAATGCATTATAAACCCGATTTAAAACACTATTATTATTATTTTCGTGTGTGTTCTAATAAGTATTACCGCTGTTTATAACTCCAATCTACAACTACAAAGGTGAAATTTTTTTGTAGTTATACTCTGGTTATATAATGTATTATAAACCCGGTTTAAAACAATATTATTATTATTTTCGTGTGTATTCCAATAAGTATTATATATATATATATATATATATATATATATATATATATGATAAGTTTTATTAAATACATATTTTTTTATCAGTTGGGTAATTTTGAAGGCCCCTCTTTAACTTTCTTCTGTTTTCTTAACACGAGCTTTGTCTAATAATCCTCTTATGTGTTTGACAATCGGCCTCAAGTCATCCTTTACAGATCGTATAGGTTTCTTACTTTCAATTCGGACCAATCCTGTATATGTTTCTTCTTCATCACATGGTATTGTGAAATGAAATTTTATATAGAAGGTGGTTTTCTTTTTCTTTATTTATTTATTTTTTTTAAATTGAAGTTTTATTGATTCGACTTCTCTACTTTGACTTAGATATACTTCAATATTTTTCTTTATATTTTGATATAGGAATATATTTTTCATTACAAAATATTTTGAAATTTTTATATAACATTTTAAATAGATATACTTTTATTTTAATTTTTTTTTTTACAATTTGATAGTTGGGAGATGGGAGATTTAAATTCTGGATGTTTTTGTTAGAAATACTAAGAATATCAATTAAGCTACAAGATTTTTATCGAAACTCTCTTAATAAAACACGTTATATACCACCTCAACTTTAACATCTGTGTTAGGTCTTTTGCATTTAAGATTTTTTTATTGCTTTTTTAAATAGTTGTTAAAAGAGTGATATTAATGTTTAGTTCTTAAGTATAGGTAGATAAAAGCTTGTTTTAGCTAAAAATATCAAGACTAAAATACAAATTGTACCCTCTAAGTTTAATTAAAATTTATTTCAATCTTCTAACTTTACTTTTATTCAATTGAGTCCTCTAAATTTTAAATTTATTCAATTTAGTCCTTATGTCGCCATTAGAAATATTTTTCTCACATGAAAAAAAAATCTATAAAATTAATAAAATATTTTATAGATTTTTTATGTGAGAATATTTTTTTCAAATTTTTTTTATTAGTTAATTGAGTACTTAACGACAAATTTTAACGGAATTGGATGAATAGACTTGAATTAAATAAATTTGAAATTTAGAGGATTCAATTAAACGAAAGTAAAGTTATAGGACTAAAATAAATTTCAGTCAAACTTAGAATGTGTATTTTGCATTTTAGTCAAATATCAATTAATTTTAACGTGCAATTTACTTGCAACTTTTTGAAAGACTTTTCTTTTAGGCTCAATTGTAATTTTATATAGCTTATTTTTCAAACAAAATATCACATTCAATTACAATATCATGAAATATTTTTTCTTGAATTTTTTAAAACTTTGATCCAATTCCTTAGGTGATTTATCCTAAAATTGTTAATTGAACTCAGCCATATAATTATATTAAATTTAATTCTTTTTGTAATAGATACTAACAAAATTTATATTGTATTAGTCAATCAATACTGCTATACTTTTAAATTTAATTAGAAAATCTAAAGTACTCCACAAAATTCACCTAAACTTCAGCCCCTTTGTCAATACTCGCGATGCAAAGGAAGTGGTCTCAAATGGCTCTTTTAAATATTAAAATATAGAAATTGGTTTCCATTGTCCCTCCCTTTCTCCTTGTTGATTTATGTTGATGCCCACTATTAAGGTACTTCTTTTTATTACACCTAAATTTATTCAAGTACCACCTATTTACTTTCAAATACACATACCCTATTCTATTTAAAGCCCAAGAATACTTATACTTGGCAATATTTGAAAAGCCCATGATTTAAGTTCATGACAAAACAATTTTATCAACAGAATTCAAATCCATGATCAAAACCCATGATTGAAACCCATGGCAATTTGTCTATCCAAAGCCCAATTCCCATTGGCAATATCAAAGCCCAATTTTCATTGGCAATATCCAAAACCCAATTCTCATTGGCACTACTTTATCAAAAGGAAAAGAGTCCAAGATTATCGACGCATGGCAAAGAAAAAATATCATGGTAAAATATTACCGTGGCGAAAAAGACCATGGCAATCGTCTTATAAAAAACTCATTGGGAGTTATCTTGAAAAATTATGTTCTCATATAATAAACCCATGAAATACATGGACATCATTTGCATCGTGACATCCATAATATACACCTTCAACACTCATGGTAAACATTCAAACCCACAAGATCATTATTTAAGTTATGATGCGATTATTAGAAACCATGAACATTATTTGCAACATGGAATTCATCAAAGTAAATATTATTCACAAAAGTATTTTGAAACTTGTCCTATTGTTTTAAACATTAGAACTAATTGTCCAAACACCCATTGCAAGTATTTATGAAAAACCCAAAAATATTTTCTAATAAAAGTCTATGAGAAATGAAAAACCATGGCAACATGTGCACACAACCTAGCCCATGTAAGCAAGCCCAAGCAAAAAACACCAGCAAGAGGCAAAGGAGAGTGGGCAAACAGCCCTTGTTCATTCCTAACCAAAAAGAGCAACTAGGGACTCATACAAGGGAACCAAGCCTTTGAGAATGGACTAAGGGCTGTCCCATCAGTTTTCTGTCACCCTCTACCTAACGTGAACAATGCCCAAGGGCTGTCATATCAGCTGAAGTATAAAGAATGATGGAACTCCATCATCTTTCTCAAGATTGCACCTCCAGTAGAAAAGGAGCTAAAACCAAATTATTCAAACTCCAACAAATTGATGTTAAAAATGCTAAAAATTTCGAGACGTGATTCATATGCCAAGCCTATGAATCCTAAAGGGGAAAACTGGGAATATGTGGTTTGGAGGACATAAAGGGATCTCCAGCGAAACCCCCTGAAATAGACTAAAACTTGACACCTGGCTTGGGGTGTTAAATCTTACTTCTCAAGGGTCCGAATCTCAGTTGTAGCATTAGGATTCACTCTTGATACACGCTTCAAATCACAATAATCAAGCTCAGCCCCAAAAATCCTGGCATTTAATGCAAAACGCTCTAAAATCTCATCATTACCCAAAAAAGCAAGGTAGCCCCTAAAATGGATTTTCCTACTTCTAATCAAAAATCCCAGGAAAGCTTAACTCTGATTCATCACCTCTGAGCGGTCATACGTTTTTTGGATTCTTATCAATTAATGCTTCTCTAAAAACTTCATTATAAAAGCATAAGCAAACTAACCAAAAACCAACTTGGCTACCCTCTCTGAGAACTTGGAGATTCATTGGCCATTTTTGCTGGTGGTTTAGCTCTCTTTTAACTCACCACCCATTATCTTTAACCCAGACCCATCTAATCCCAGATGTTCTTCTCCTCCCTTTACACTGCCACAACTCATAAGTGTCTTACAACTAGTCACAAACAGTCCATTACCCATAAAAGACTTTAGTCTCAATATCAATCTCATCTCACTCACTCAAAAGCAGCCCACATTCATCTTATTCATGCCTTATAAATTTACACTCACTAAAATCTTAACTCATTAAAATCTTAGCTTTACTGCACTGAGTTGGGGATCTTTCTCTCCCTTCACACCATGCCAATTAATCCTCCATTTTTTCTTCCTAGGGAACCTTTAATTTTTACTTTTTACTTTATTGTTGAAGGATATGATGTATTTATAACAATTGAACTTTTCTCTCACATTGATGTAATGATGGCTGAAAGCACAATAAATTCCTCTTGAATGAAACACATAAGGACCTAAAATTTGCTTAAATTTATCTAATTCTTGAGGGCTAGACCGTGTAATTCCACCCCTACCGTTGTACAATTTATCTTTTAGACATAAATGTAACTTCACCCTTACCGCTGAAGAATTTATTTCCCTTGAACTATCAAAACAAGACCATTAATATACTAACTAAGTATCGTAAAGTATTTTTTATTGGGCTTTTGTTGCTGTTTTGTTGAATGCAGCCTTTGTTTCCTTGCTTGGGTAGGCTTGTCATCACACCGAAAGCCTATGGATGTCATCTCAAGGGCCCATAGTTGAGTCTCGGTTTGGTTTCCCAACATTTTATTCAAAAGCATCAATTTCCCCCTCAACACCCACTTTGGCAAGAAGACCCAATAATAAGAAAAAGCCCAACAATATGGGAGACAATGCCAAAATTGGAAATTAACACTGTTTGCCAAACAATATAATTAGTAGGCACTGTTTTCAAATTATATATATTACTAACATCTCAAGTTTAAAAGACTCGATTTATGGCCTATAAATCGAGTCTTAAAAGACTTGGTTTCCATGGTCTGATCACATCTGATGTAGCGTTTTTTCCAGGTGGCGTCCACCTGGAAATCAAGTCTCTAAGACTCGATTTATAACTCCATTCTATGTTTAGGAAAAAAAAAATTAGATAAGATTAAAAACATCTCTCGGCCTCTCTCTTCTCTCATCCCTCTGCTTCTCTCACATTAACAACCAACGATGACCGCAACCACTGCAAAAACACCAACAACCACTGCATCCACACAAAACAGAACAACCACCGATCTCAATGCTACCATAAGCAACCCACAAACTCACTGATCGCAACCCATGAAAATCCATTCACCGCTAAATCACCAACAACCACCGTGACAGACGAACCCCAAAATGCAACCCACTGTGACCGCCGTGCACAACCCAAACACCCATATATACCGCCGACCCAAAACACCCAACTCGCAGACCCACAATCGTGAACCCACGACCGACTAACCAACAGCCAAAATCAACTGTCACCGCCTCCACTACAACCCCACCACCATCAAACCGATGAACCGAGTCGACTTAGTGGTTGGGTTTCTGCAGTTCGTAGTCGAAACCACCATCTATCCACGTCATCACCACCACCTAGCAACCCAGCATCTTTGGTCTGTGCTTCTAAAAGAAAAGAGAGCAGACATAGTGAAAGAAGGGAGAGAGGACTGAGGTGAGGAGAGATGTCTGAATGATTGGGAGAAAAGAGACGTAACTATTCATTGATTTGTGCTATACAGCTTGCTAGCACTGATAATATTTGAATAATATTAAATGTAAAGTGTTTTGTTTTGTTTGCTAGCACATACAAATCGATAATTAAAAGGTCGGCTTATAAATCGAGTCTTAAAAACTTGATTTCTAAGTGGACACCATGTGAAAAAAACGGCACATCAGACGTGATCAGACCATGGAAACCGAGTCTTTGAGATTCGATTTATAGGCCTAAATCAAGTCTTTAAACTCAAGATGTTAGTAATATATATAGTTTGAAAACATTTCCTACTAATTATATTGTTTGGCAAACAGTGTTAATTTTCAATTTTGGCCTGAGAGACAATAAGGGAGAAGAATTAGCAAAGTGAGAAGAAAATCATTGAGCTCGAATGGCAGGAATAATGGTCCATAGGTCTGTAAGATAGTCAAAAGGCCCCAAAGAAAGCAAGCGGGCCCAAGGGAGCCCAAAGAAAGAAGTAGTAAACCCATGGGAATTATGAAAAATGGAAATCAAGCAAAAATTGACCAAAAGAGCCCAAATGAAAGAATTAGTAAATGGGTTGGTTAAAAGGCCAATAAACCCCAAAAGTAAAGAATATGATAATTGGGTTAAGGAAGCCCGAAAGATTTAGCAAAAACCTATGGGAATGAAAGTTTAGAATAGGCCGAGAATGCCCAAAGGAATAAAGCGGGCCAAGGATGCCCTAAGGAATAAAACAGGCCAAGGAAGCCCAAAATAGTATGAGAACAAGCCCAACAGTAGTACTGGGCTACATGAACTGAGTAAAAGGGAAAGTGCACGGCAGGCCCAAAGGAGGCCCAGCAAGCACAAACCAAAATGCAACATGGCAAAGGCAATGAGGCAGTGTGGCAGAAGTGTTAGCCAACCCACAAAGAAGTCAAAGGCTGGATTGAAGAAGGAAAGGCCCATGTCCAAGCAAAACCCAGCCCACGAAAAAAGCAAGATACAAAGAACGAAGATCCAGTAACTCATCCATGCCACAAGAGGTTAAGAATGAGTGACAGAACGGGTAGCAAAGGCCAGAATAGCCCCCAGCCTATGGCAAACGCATGAACAGTAGACAAGCCCTAGACTTACATGGAAATAGAGCACACACAAGGCTCAGGCACCACCCACTTGTACCCAGCCAATACAGGAGCGGTGGGCCATGAGTCAGAGGTAAGAAAGGGTATGGTCTGGCAGTAGGGAGAAAGGGGAAGTCTATTATGGGGTTCCCACTCTAACTCTTTTGGGGGAAATATCTTGCTGGGATGACATACCACCTAAAAAAAGGAAAGATAAGTTGGAATCACTAGGTGCATGCCATAAGAGTTAGTAAGAGAGAATGTCCAACCCTTATCCGGATGGGAATGCCACGGAAAGTAAGAAAACAAAACAACACTCTTTTGTCTGGGAATGGAACGTGGTACAGCCAGCATAGGGAAGTGGTAATGGCTGGACAGCTAACAAACCAATGGATAGTCTTGGAAGGACACCCACACCCGAACAAAAGTAGTTGAGGGGTAAAATAGTAAAACTTATCACAGCAGGCAATATAAAAGGGCCTTGGATGTGCACAATAAGGAAGAGGGGGGGCAAGCACAAGAGATAATAGAGAGAAATAAGTAAGAAAGAGTAAGAAAGAAAAGAACCAAAAAGATAAGAAAGAAAAGAGGTAACATGGAAATCAAAAAGAAAAAATGGAGAATGAAAGGAAAAACAGAGAGTGAGAAAACAAGAAGTCTAGTAAATGCATACACCAATAGGCTACTCCCTTCTCTCCCTCTCAATAGCCTACTCTCTAGTAAGAATTCGGAGATAAGCCATCTAGGCCCATTCTTTCAAGTGAGCAATTTCTATGGCAGGATTTCCCCCATGAAATTGCCCACATTAAAGGGTGGTTTCTTCTCTTGACTTAAATCTCTTAAGAAACCAAACACAGTAGACTTACCATTCTTTCTTTTTTCAAGCATTAATATTGTTTCATTTTCTTTTATTGTTGTTATTAATCTATTTCTGCCGTACTCATATCACTGTGCTTCTTCTCCTTTTACTAAGAGAATGGTTTAATCATTGTCTTTAGCTGACAACAAGCATATTCTTCTTTTTATCATATTATACCCTCCTGTTATAACATTTTTGTGACAGCATCTTCTGCTGTGGGCATGTGACCAAGGTCTCAGCAAAGGGGTCCTAACTTGTTCACAAGCTAGTTTGAGGTGAGTTTCAATCAAGCCAGTCCCAACTTTCCTACTCCAAAACTATTGGGCTATAACGCTACATGAGGCAGTCCAACTCAAAATTACAAAAAAAACCCACCACAATTTGTTTGAGCCAGTCATTTATTAAATAAAGCCCCGCTAATTAAGTTGGGTTGTGCTTGAGTAATTATTGGTTCACAATGTCAAATCAGCTGAGGAAAAACAAACAAAACTTGCAAACACGGCTCTTGCTGAAAACCCACCAGACGCTCCTCATCGATTATTTTCCACACTTTTTGTCAGTTTGGTTAATTGCTTATTGCTGACTATATCATCAATAATATTATTTTCTGATTACTTATCAAGTACAGTGAGCAATAAAGTCTTTTTTTTAATATATATAAATACTATACTTTAGTGAGAAATGATTTTTTTTTTTTAGGTAAATATTTTAGTGAGCAATTGAATAGTAATAGAGTCGACTTTTTTGACTTTGCTACCATAAAGCTAAATTTCGTGTGCAAGTTTTATTCTTTAGTTTTTTTTTTTTTTTTTTTTTCCTTTTTCTCCGCCGCAAAGTGATGCCAATTCCACCTCTTGAGATCAGGATTTGGTACGCATAGAAATAATATTAAAGATGAAAATGATCTTTTTAATTTGTTCTCGTGTCTAATATCTTATTTGTCCAATGTTGGACTATGTTTTAATGGGTTCAGCTTTTTTATAAAATGTCAAATAAAAAAACAAAAAAAATTGTTATGTACTTCCACCCTTCACGCCCCTTCTATGACTGTGAATAAGGGTTTATAATCATTATGTAGGAGGTAAGATATTTAAGAGAATGGAATTGAATTTCTTCAATTATGTAACTGTTAACAATTGATGATGACAACAACGACAATAAGGATAAGCTTTTTAGTTCCAAATTAAGATAGACCACATTTGATTTTCAAAACTTATATGTATATAATCAATAAGAGGGGATGATGAATTTAAACTCTGGATGTCTTCATTAAAAATATTAAGTTATATTAACTGTGGGTGAGAAAGCCCAACGCCATATGTTGGGCCTGAGGTCCAGTTCGAATACAACTCTCTGTCTGAAAAGGTTAAAAGTATCAACGCTTTGACATCCTGGTGATGGTGCAACCAATAAGGGACAAATGCTGCGTCCGAAGAGAACCTGGCCGGTCCGAAGGGATCCTATCCAACGGGTCTCCCCAGAACTTGATCAAGTAGGTACGCTAAAGATTCACCTGCAGGGGCTGAGCTTTGGGCACGCCTAACTGCGTAGATATCATGAAGTATCTTCCAAATAAAGCTGCCACCACCGCATTTAATGCACTGCAGCAACTTTCCTGGCCGCATTTATGTGGAGAAGACACCTGAACAATGCATCCTCAACCACCACCACTCACTGCAGGTTAAAGCACGCCTCTAATGTGACTAATACTCGAGTGGACGCCTAGATGAAGAACAAGTGTGCGGTGGAGATGAGAGAAAAGGTGTATATATAAGGGAAACAGGCCTCACGGAGAGGGGGGGGAGAAAAAATTGTATTCACTAAGCTTTTAAATGTTATGCCTCTTCGGACCAAAGAGATTCTTGTTAAATGCTAGTCTGAATCCCTTCTTACATTGGTTTGCTTATCTGAACCGTTGCTAAATCCATAAACAGCCCAGTTGTTTAACACATTCTCTACAAATTTATTGTTGGGAAATTGTTGGGCTCACAATACAAAGAGCTGATACCTGGCCCAACAAATTTGGACCCTACATTAACTAATTGAGCTACAGGTCTAATTTTCAAAACTCAAATAAAAAGAAAAAGAATCAGTTCCATTTAGACTATGTTGGAGTGTATTTATAAAAATCATAATTTTGATTAATCATTCGAGTGAAATGATAAAATCGTTTTTATACATTTAAAATTCAATCAAATATAATAATGTCTCTAATAAAAACATTGATTTCTTTTTGCGGATTTCGAAGCTTTGTAAATTGCTTTCCAATGCATGGCTTAAATTGTGTTGACCACAAACTTAGAAGGCCTATGGTGCTGGATCTTTTTGTCAAAAACTTCTGCATACATGAATGTATAATGTCTATACGTTCCTACACAGCTATGACTTGAATTCATTAATTTGTAATATGAAATAAATGAAAGTGACTCTATCTCACCTCTTATATTAACATATGAACAAAATTTAAGTACAGTACCTTAAGTGTTGTTCTTTAGATTCTTCTCTTAAAATTTAGTCATGTGGCTATTTAACTAAAAAATACACTTTCATCTTATGAGAAAAAATTCACATAGCAAAATCTTAAAAAATGAACCTAAAGAACTGCACTTAAGTACTGTTAAGTCTTGCTCTTAACATATTAACATATAATCAAATGAGCATGGGGGACAGATTTTTCCAGTAGACTTTACGCTCTAAAAACTCCCTCCTCAATCTTTTGCTGTTAAAATATATTTAGATATATTTTTATTTCTATATACTTTATTTTTAGGTAAAGAAAGTACTATTTAGAGTTTCTTATCTTATAAATGATGTAAAATTGTAAGAATATAAAGCGGGTGATTGTGTTTGTTATATCCTTGGGACCGCACACATAATTCCTAGTCTACTACACTAAAAAAACTCTGTAAACGGCGTGCATCTTCTCAAGAGAGAAACTTGGTCTGCGCCTCAACTCATCCACCTAAAAACTCATGGAATTGATAGTAATTTTATTTATTATGTTATGAGATGATTTAGAAGCACTAACGTGGTAATATCTCTCCACTTGTTCTCTAATTTTATAGTAAATTTTAATTTATATGAAATGTTATTATTCAAATGATAATTTGAAGATTATGAAATTCAATTCATTTATTTATTTACGATCTTAGTACTTATAGTATAAGTATTATAATATAAGAAGCATTGAGCAGGATCTAAATTTCTGTGAGAGTGCCTCGTGTGCAAGGAATTCTCTAGTCACTCAGCCAACAAAGAAAACAGGAATTGTCTAGTTTTTAAGCTCAGATATTGACTCCCATGAAATGCCAAGAAATAGAGGTCCTTCCTATTTGGGTTCCAAGTTGCAATCCATTTTATACAAAGAAATGAAATTTCCATCTTATGGGTTCCACAGAAATAATGTCAGCAAGCACAGCACACACGCACCTGTCAGACACATTTATAGAAAAATATATATATATTTCTGTTTGGTAGCCTTTTCTAGACGCCAAAAGTAGATTTTCCATAGGGACCAATCGAGTAGACTCAGGGAAAGTTTTGTAGAAGGCGTGGTTGCATGTGATGTGCCTTTCTTTTGTACTTCCTAGCTTTTTAGTCTTTTTTACAAAAGTTGTCTGTGAGTTTCCTGAAATTATATGGAAACTATGAGGAACTTTGTTATGGCTTGGTTGGAAACTATGAATCTCGTTATGACTTGGTAAAGAAAAATACACTTCTTCTTTTCCTCTTTCTTTTAAAAATTAAAAGCATCCATAGACAATCAAGACTTGAGGCAGAGACTCTCTCTTATTTCAATTCTAATCCCTTCTCATCTACCAAGAGACACAGTTGAGACTTGAGACTCTTTCTTATTTCAATGAGTAATGTCATGTACCCCACCCAAAAACATAATTATTGACGTTGAAAGTTGTAATAAGGAAAACATCATTTTAATATATATATATATATATTTTTTTTTTATATATATAAAATAGAATTTCTACTCTAGCCTAATCTAAGTGTACATGTATGTGAAGCTCCCTCTTGAAAACTTGAACCCCGGTCCTTATCTCCCACACCCCACAAGCGCTTATTTACTATTTTATTATTGAATAATTATTTAGTATTTCTACAGTAATGCATGTTCCAATCAATTAAATTTATGGTGAAAGATCAATAATTTATAGAAGAAACATCATATTAGAGGTGTCTTAAGGCATTTATTAATTGATCATTTTAAGAAAATTTTGATATAATTTTTATGAGAAATGTAAAAAGTTGTGAAAAGAAATCGATTGTTTTTTTTTTTTCATAAAATATTTCTTAAAATATTTCATAAACTAATGCTCTTAATACATCGGTAAACTTTTCCTTTAAAAGAAATGTCGAAATATTACATGGTATAATATCATGTAATATCCTAAAATATTAATGGATTTGATTGCGGGAATTTTGATGATCATAAATTCATAATTGCATTTCAAGGAAGATTCTGGTACCTGTAGTCGGCAATAAGTTTTTTTAAATTAATTTTTGGAGAATCAGTCAGACCAAAATTAGAAAAATAAGATGCATGAGCAAATGTGACAGATATAAATAGACAAAAAGACTCCAAGAAGTGCCGTGTACTGACAGACACATGCGTGGAAAAAAAATAGAAAAACGCAAATTTTTTTAGAACAGCAGGAAACATGATTCACGGCCAATTTGACTGCCTGCTGCAAGGAGTGCTGCATTGGCCACGTTCCCATGTCGGGCATTTGATTAAGGATGGCAATTTTACTGCGTCCCACTAAATCCGTCCTTCTCTACTTCACCTCACGCAGATTTTTTTCGCCCCGCAAAGGTGGTGGGACAGGGATAGGGCAAGATTTTAGTCCCGCACCACGGGTGGGGATGGGTTTAGACTTTTTAGACCCGCCCCGCCCCGCATTGCTAAGGATTATAATTGTAAATTTTTTATACCCTAAAATCCTACTATTTAAACAAACATATCAATATTAGCTTATTTTATTATACTCAATGTGGTTCTCTGTCTTTATTATGTTATATGTAATACTATGAGATTTTTTTTGTAATCATCTTGTTAAATGCTTAAATATATTATTCATTTTTTTCTAAAAATTTATTTGATTTGATGAGATAAATTTAGTCGTAATTTCAAGTATATTTTTATTAATGAAATAGGTTTCATTAAAAAAAAATTGTACTAGTTGTAAGGCAAATTAACAAAAAGTAGAGTTTTACGGGGTGGAGCGGGTTTCGCAGGGCCCCAAGGGGCGGGGATGGAGTTAGAAAGTTTTTCCCATCATGCGGGGCGGGCTGGGGCAAGACAAAACCATGCGAGGTTGGGACGAAGACCCCATCCTTTGGCCCCGCCCTACCTCATTGCCATCACTACATTTGATTGATTTTGATAGCAATTCCTATTCGGTGGATGCCAGCAATACACACCCTGCAACGAGTATCAAGTATAGAGAAAAAAAAAATTTCCTAAAGTGTGAGATTTAAAATAAAATAATAATAATAAATAAATAAAACAGTGTTAGATTTTATTCATTCAAAATCATGTTATTTAATAAGAAAAAGAATAGAGGGGCACTCTTCTAATCAAATGGTCTCCTCATTCTTTTATGTAACTCTAGCAAGAGCTAAATCAACATAATTACAGTACATCTTCAAAAATAACAAATGATATACTAATAAATTATTCACAAATTGCTTAATATACTCCAAGATTAATGCCACTTCCAAAGAACACATCCTATTCGAAAGATAAATTTATTTTAGCAATTCCAGATCATCCAACAGGCCACACTCAGAACTTCAAACACAGATTGAAGTATTTCTGAATAGCTGCATCACTAACTTCTATAAACTAAACATGCACGGGAAGCTTAAAAGAGTTCCAAAAAGAAGCTTGAAGCCAAACGGCTTGTGCAAAAGAAACATTCACATAACAAGTAATTACATGAAAATCAGCTGCTTTAGAGCATTAACATCAGGAATGCCAAAAAAAAAATATTTTATAACCTAAAAACCTATTTTATTTATTTTACCATCTCATTTTATAACTCACCTAATATCTCAGTTTTTATTTTTACATACAACTCAATAAAATAATATAAACTACAAAACAAATAATATAAAAATTTATTGATTTCTCTCTCATCTATTCATCTCTGTCTCTCCTCCACAACCAAACTCACACTAGCATCACCAAGCCAACTACCCAGAAACTCCAAACAACAACACCACCACCACCACTACCACCTCTAAAACACCATTAAAACACCAAACCTCACCCTCAAACCCACCATTGTAACACCAAACTGGAATCCCAAATCCAAATCTAGCCAAATCCCAACCCACAGAACAAATCGTAGCCAAATACCTATCACCTGCAACCAGCAACAGCAACCCACAACCACCGAAATTTATACCCACCACCAAAACAACACCACACACCACTGAAACTTTGAAACCAACCGAAGAACTACATGTTGGAAAATCTGATTTTGTATCTCATATAATACACACAGCGGAAGCAACAAACACGAATCTACTTCATTCATGAAAGATAACATGTAACCTTGAATTATAGAACAAAGAATAGAAAGCGTACCTTGGTACGGTGAAATTCAAAACCAAGACTTGAGAATTACTTGGTAAAACTTTTAATCTTCACTCCAATTCCACTTGATGCCCAAAAAGTGTGGTCTCTCAATCAGTTTCCAATGAGAGAATAATAGTGTGTCCAACACTCACATACATCATTTCATTCCTTATGTGATATATATATATATATATATATATGAAAACCACTTATATAAAAAATGACTTATGAAATTTTGTATGTTTATCTCCTTATATACAACTGATTATCTAATTGGGCTAGCCTTTTGGGTCATTCCAATTGGGCTCTAATGTGTGGCTTGGAGTGGGACCAATAAGACACTAGCTCCAATGGGCCTTGGACTTTTCTGTCAACTCTTGACAAGTCCAAAATTACTATTAATTATATTTAATACCACTATAAGAATATAATTGCATTATAGGCCTTATTAATAAATTATATTCCAAGACTTTATTATACATGCAACTCCTTCATTAAAATATTCGTAATAATACAAAGTCATGAATGTAGACTGCCACTTTGAAGATTACTACATCTTAATTCTTGTGTAACCAGTTTAATCTTTTATGTTATTCATTATATATTTATGAAATCCAATTCCATAAATATATACTTTAGTACTTTAGTAGTTCCTTACTAAAGTGGTTGGGCCCAATACTCTGAATAACCAAACTCATTAAACTTATCTCAAAAGAATATTTTATATTTCTGTTAAGAGATTATGAATTTCATCTTGAGAATATATGTTCCATCAACACTAAATGCGGTTACCCAACATACTGAAGTTTTGACCGTAACTTATAAATCTCACTCCTGATATATCAAAGCAACCTACATCTCATGATTAGGTCCATTATTCTCTCAGGGTTTAGAGTTGATGTAAATAAAAGTTGTGAGATTTATTATTCATTTGACAGTCGTTAGGAGAATAATAAATCTCACAACAATCCAGTTCAATATGTCTTAACTCTTAAAACATATCAACATACCAACTAGAAGTCTCCACTTTCATGATCAAGACAAATCATCTTAGTTGATATGTTATAGTCGTCGCAGATGAAACGCCCAATTTCATCACCGACTACGAACTAAAATTCTGAGTTTACAAAGAACTTGTAATTTATATTTTATGTAACTAAATCACATACTATGCATCTCATGGACTAAGATAATGTCTCATTAGTTCATTAATAAATAGTCTCATATAATTAAACAATCTAATTATTTATAACATGCCAATAAATTAGATTTTAAGGCATAAACTCTAACACTACAACCTATTCAAACCCATAACCCATTCAAACCCAAGCCTCAAACACTGATTCAACCCACGATGGCAAACTTCGACGATCAAAAGCCACAACCCACAGCAAGCAAGCAAAAGCCATGACCCACGGCAAGCGAACTCAAGCAAGCAAAAGCCATGACCCACGGCAACAAACCCAGGCAAGCAAAATGTCGCCTTCAAAATCTGTCATCACCGCTGTCCCCTTCAAGATCTACTATCGCCACTGTCGCATTCAAGTTCTGCCATCACCTTCAAGCTCTACCATTGCCACCGTCACGTTCAAGCTCTGTCGTTGCCTTCAAGCTTCGCCACCGAGTGAGACAGTCAAGATGAGAGAGAGGCAAGATGACCATCTTCAGTCTGGGGAGAGAGCAATAGGGTGAAGAGTGAAGAGAAAAAAAAAAGTTGAGGGGCAGAGACTGATTGAGCGGCTTGGTTGAGAAAGGAAGAAGAGTGGTGCTATAGCGTGGGAGAAGAGGGAGAACATCATATATTTTCATTTAAAATAATAGTATTTGTTTTGCATCCAAGTGAACAATTGGTTCTATATATAAGAACCAACTACTCATAAGTTCTAAAAAATTATGGAAACCCATACCCGGATGAAGCATGCTTTTTGAAGTTTTGGTTGTAAAATAGAAACTAGGGGGTGTTTACACCCCCCAATACTAGTGCTCTTAGAACATAGAACACATAAAAAAGAGTTTGAAAATTTCCTGGATTAGAGGTTGAAGTCATGTTATCTTTGGAAGCGTCATCAACGGATATCAAGTCTAGTTTCACAGAGAAAGTGTGAGATCTAATTAGTTAAACTAGTTTGTGTCTTAATATTACAGAGAAGACATTAAAGGCTTAAATTCTATTATATCTATAATTAGAAAAGTGTTCAAATGCAAATAACTCTTTGAGGTTTGAGTGAGTTGCATACAGAACCCCTTGTGCTATCAATTTTATAGTATTGACTATTAATCCCTAAAGTTTAAGAGTTAACCAAACTGACTATTCTCTTGTATTTCCCCCTTTATGAATAACAGAAGGTATTATTTTAACAAAAAAAAATGTTTTTTAACTAAAATTTAATAAATATATATATATATATATATATATATATATATATATATATATATATATATTTTATAACAATACAATACAAAAATTTAAAGGAAAAAAAAAAACACAAAACCTATTTGGTTAATAAGAAAATAATGAAAATTAAAAGAATGTAATTTTGAATCCTATTACAATTGGATCTTTTTATTTTTAATATATTTACACAATTAAATCTTGCTAGAAGCATTACAAAAAATTTTCAATAAGGTAAAAAAATTACAAGAACAAAAATAAATACAACATAGTACAGATTATGCGGAAAAATTACATGAACAAAAAAATAATTACAACAGAGTATAGAACAACAGTACACAAAAAAAAAACTTACAGATCAAACCCACCTAACATACCACCGTACACAAAAAAAGACAATACCCATAAATTTTCATCTTTCTTTTTTCCCATTCATTTTACTCCATCTTCATAGCCACCAAATAAATGAGAATTTTTTTTTTTTTTTTTTGAGAGTCAAATAAATGAGAAATTATAAGATGCATATGGTGGACAAGTGATGTGGTCCACTATTTCACTAAAAAACTGTCACTTGTTTAAAATTGTTAGTTAGAAAAAAATTTTAATCAGAAATTAATTACTGACTCAGCAATTTTAAACAAATGAAAGTTTTTTAGTGGAATTGTGCACAAGTGACATGGTCCACCAGAGGATACTATAATTTCTCCAAATAAAAGGCTAAGCAAAAACATTTAAATATTTGAAGTGGAGTTGCATTTAATGGAGGGAAAAGTTGGAATAAAATCTCCTCTCATTCTAATTCTTCAATTCTTAACCATGACATTCGATTAAAATTTGAAGAAATTAGAGGGTTTAAATGAAAGGAGATCTTCTCTTTAAAAAGTACAATTCATTCTTTATTAGATTTTCAACGTGGGACTTGTAACACTTTTTGTCAAAATTTCTTTTATTTATAGAGGAGAAATCATATCACCTTTCAATTTGGGACTTGCAATATTTTTAAAATAGTTCACAATGCATTTTTTTTTTTTTTAACCTCTTATTATCATAAAATTTTGAGTCTTTTATAATGGGAGTGTGAGGCCTTTTTATAAAGGGGTAATAACTTCTTCTTCTTTTTTTGTTTTGTTAATTTAGTAGTACCAATGTGAATGATCTTAGGCTTAAGGCTTGAGTCTACACTTGATCCTAACCTATTATTGCATATTTTATAAGCCACTTTTGAGTTTGGCAAGCAAAATGATTTTATGGCAACTATAAAACTAATTTCATGTAGACTATGATATCCACTCGCACGGTGTCACAGGCTAGATTATTTTACCACCAAGTGGCATTATTACAAGGAAGTAAATTCGGTTGTAAAATCTGCCCTGTGACGCACGGCCTCCTACACTTTTTTTTTTTAATTTGAATTAGTGAATTAAATAATAAATGCACAATATATTCTTTACAATTTTTTTTCGTTCATGTTTTTTTTATGCCAATTTTTTCAACCTTGAATCCTTTGGAGAAAAAAAATTGAAAAGGAAAATGCTAGGATTACAATTTTTTTTACAAACTAATGATATGATGAATGATTGTCGATAAGTGAAAAATAATGTCAAAATGGGTCCAAATAAAAATGAGTAAAAGTTTATGTAAGAGCTGGTTTTCATTCCTAAGCCCAAAAGATGAATGGGTTCAGGCCCAAAGAGTCTAATACAATGAATTTGTAGATAGTAGACTTAAAAGTTAGGATTCGATGAATCAAACAATACACATAATGAATCAAAGACACAAAGAAAGTAAAGGAAAACGAGCTCTATATAAAGAAAATCTTCCTTGGCAAAATCCGAAGAGAGTAGTCCTTTGATATATTTCTTTTAAACTTGTGTACAATTTTAGTTCTTCCTACTACAGTGTTTTCTCTATAGAATTTCCAATCTCCTCTCCCTGGAGGGTTTTTTACATTATATAGCTCCCTTTAGATGATCTTGGTCCTCCATTTGTTAACCATCCAGGCCACTACTTGAGTGCTTGTCCTATCAGGCACCTTCCCAAACCCTTTGTGAGTTAGGGCAGCCAAGGCATCACTATTCAAGGGTCTTTTCCACATAAATGTAGTCAGGAGGTTTGGTGGGATGCATTAAATGTGGTGGCAACCACCTTCCCTTCAGTCATGTCAAGGCTAACTCCCTCCCCGAAACTCTCTCTCTACAATATGACCTCCTCTGGTAACGTGCCACTGACGTGGCCTTATTATCCAAGTGTGTGACCTCCTCAGCACGATAATGGTCCTCTTGACCATGGGTATGACACGTGGCGCAAATACCTTTTTTAAATTCCTGTACCCCACAATTAGTTATAATCATTTGTAAAATAGTTTGTTACTATAACATTACTCAATTGAAAATAATGAAGCTTTTTTCCAATGCATATGCATACGAAAACGAGTAAAAGTTTAATATAATAATTTGTAAAATAGTCTGTCGTTATAGCATTACTCAATTGAAAATGTTGAAGCTTTTGTCCAATGCATGTGTGTACGAGAACAAGTAAAAGTTTAATATAAGAATTTATAAAATAGTCTGTCGTTATAGCATTACTCAATTAAAAATATTGAAACTTTTATTCAATGCATATGTGTATGAGAACGAGTAAAAGTATAATATAATAATTTGTAAAATTGTATGTCGTTGTAGCGTTACTCAATAGAAAATGTTGAAGCTTTTGTCCCATGCATATGTGTAGGAGACATATGATGCTGCTGGACACGAGTCCACACCGTATCGCGTCCAGTTGACAAATTCACTGGACAGAAGTGATTGAAAAATAATTACTTCTGTATCAAAATAATTACCGACATCAAAAATATTGACAACCGAAATATTCTGTAGTATATATATCTTTCCCTTATATTTACTTCGTGAGAAGGAAATATTTTATTTTATTGTTTTTCCTTGAGTAAAAGGAAAAAGTAATCTTGTGCACGATGTTTCACGGACCTACTAATAATAATAATAATAATAATAATAATAATAATAATAGAAATGCTAAAATAATCCTTAGGTCAATAATTAATAATTTATTTTTAAAAAAATTATTAAAAAAAGGTAATAATTGTTTTGACTTTTTTTTATTTTCGTAAAAATTGTCTCAAAATTTTTCTAAAATAAATGGTTAATAATTGACTTAAGGATACGCCTGAGCATTACTATCCTGCAATGAAAAAAAAAAAAATCTCTTGGCTTGTATTCCACGACTCTAGTATAAAGCTCCAATAAATATTAAAACAGTAGACGATTTCCAATAAGGAAATGGAATCGGTGTAGAGTCTGTAGACTGAGTTAGTGAATGTTGTCCTTAATTCACAACTCACAAAGTCACTAGTTGACTTACACTCCTGAAAATTCCATAGATTTGTAGGCGTAGAACGGTAGAAGTATCAGCTGTTTAGATTTCCCATCTCCATTCTATTCCACGAGGAAACTGCACTGTGATTTACCCCTGAACCTCCCAAGAACTCTCTAACTCTATTCTATTTTCCCAAATAAAAATTCCCTCTTCACATATATATATCCTCACCACTGATCACTAGCTAGCTAGCTCCATTACAAGTATCACTATAAGTTGATAGTATCAATCTTAGTACTATCTCTCTCGATCATAATTGAATTCACAACCATGATGAAGCAAAATCAGCAACCGTTCATCCTAGAAATCACTGTACTATCAGCGGAGGGACTCGACACCAACTGTTCATCCACACTATTTTCAAGGCGCATCAGACCCTTCATCACCTTCACGACGGTGCCACCTAGTCCGTACAACCACCACATGATGATGATGAGCAGCAGCAGCAGCAAGGGTGATAAGAAGTGCCACGTGTACAGAACAAGGGTGGATGATGAAGGAGGTACAAATCCTAGGTGGGGTGACAAATTTGATGTCCCTTTAGACCACACCTTCTTTGCCAACAGATATTCCACCATTCATCTCCAACTCTACACCAAGAGGCTCATTGTGGGCCAGGCCCAATTGGGTTGGTGTCAGATTCCGGTTTACGATTTCGGGTCCTCTCCGGTTGGGACTGTTCGCTACCTCAGTTACCGGCTACGGGCTAGAGACGGTTCTAGGGGCCCTGCAATTGTTAACCTTGCTGTCAAGTTACAAAGTTTTGTCCCGGTTTCCGGCCTTAATTCAGACACGTGTCACACGGTTGTTGGTATACCAGTCACGGTGCTCCCACGTGCTGCAGCTGAGTGCAGTCGTTTATAGATGGTGGTTTAGTTGTAAAAACTAGACTAAAATCAAGAGTCTTCAATGACATCGAATGTTTTTGTGTTAAATTTCTCTCACATTCTTGTAACTATTGAGCTTCAAAAAAGTGTAAAGACATTATTTACGTAGTGTTTATCATAAAATATAATTTTATGTAATTTTAGTATTAAATGTGTAATAAATATCTAAAAACTAATTTATTTTAAAAAAAAAAAAAAGGCTAGAAATTAGATGATTTGTAACAATATTGGGACAAAAAGAAAGAGCATTGCCAAAGGCACGCTAAAGAGACTTGGGCGGTTGACAAATGACAAGTGGGAGTCGTGTGATTTGAGCAAATCCAAGTGTTTGGAACTTACCAATAATTTAGCGGCTAAGGTATCAAAGCCTTATCAAAGGTACTGTGTCAATGATTTGGGGTAGGATAAGGAAGGCAGATTTTTCTATTCTACTGCACAATCGCTTTATCGATTGTGCGTAAGAATAAAAGAACAAAAACTACGCAATCATTTTGTTTCTGCTTTTTAGGTGACGCATTTGTGTGGTTTGGCAAATTTTAATTTTAATTTTAATTTTAATTTTTAATACATGTATTTTTTTTAAAAGTGGCCTCTTGAGCGTGAATTGTATGTTTTTGTTACACGAGTGGCTTCTACTGGAATCGAGCTGAGTTGACTTGGTTTAGCAGTTTGTTCACGTTTTCATCCTGTTGCCGGATGAATAAATTTGAATTTTCATACAAAAAGATGTATAAATGTTAGATGTGGAGGTGGTTGTTGTGTTATGAAGCGCTGCAGTTTCATCGCTAATGCCTGAGATATATAACTCCCAGCTGTTGACTCCAATGGTACCCATTTGCATGACAAGTATAGTCAGAGGTAATAAACCTAACTAGTTTTTCATAGAGATGCTAATATGGAATAGCACCAACTTATGACAGTCGTAATCAGGAAAGATCAGATAAAGTTAAGGAAAAAAAAAAAAAAAAAAAAGTAGAATTGCAAAGCGTGAGTATATAAAAATGTTTGGAGTTGAAATTATTGGGTTTACGTGAGCAATGGTTCACACCAGCTCGAAGCTTGGATAATTATTAGAAAAGGACAAGGATCCTCTCCACATGGCCATAACCAGCCTTAAGTCAGTTAGTCAACTAGAGCCTATCAACTTCATTATCAAAAAGATAAGGTAAATCTAAAGCTATAAACTTTTACAAAAACATATTTACAAATTGCTAATGTGATAAGTAGTTATTAGTAAGTAAAAATGTAATATTAGTGGCAGATCCAGATAAGAGAATCAATAAGAATTTATCATGTCAACAATTTGTAAAAATGTTGTAAAATAATTTGTACGTATAGCATTACTCAAAATATAATTAAAAATAAAAATGTTGACTGTATATTCCAACTCAAGTCACCACATTAGTACCCAGATCACGGTGAGTATTCGTGATTTTTGCCTACATGAATGAGAGTAAATGAGTATTATGGTACATGTACAAATTATATAAGGGGTAGTGTTTTGCAGGAAAAAGCTTTACATGGAATACAAAACTTGGCATACTAGGAATGCCATCTTAATGACTCGTTTAACTCCTTGAAGAGCAGATTGCTAACAACAGGTTGAAATCTACATTAGAATGCAAGTTGCCTTCATAGCAGTACATATTTAAGTATCATTACCATGCCACGCTCCTGATGTCAGATGTTGCTTCTTTGATTTTATTCTTAAAAGATTTAAAGCTACTCTGGCTCTTATTGGTCCATTGAAATGAGGAGCTCCGCTTTAGAAGATCAGATATGAGAGGTGATCCAAAAGTCGAATCCTCAGATGGAGTGTCATCATAATCTATGGAAATATAATCAATTAACCAGATTAACGCCTCTAACTTTCAGCATTTGTGCTTCTTAATGAAATGTTGTTAACATTTAAGATTAATAGTGATGTTTCTAACAAATATGCCATGGAATAGCGAGGAGAAATTTGGAAAACTCGCTCCCCCGTTCCACCAAAGAGAGGGCACCAGGGGAAAAATATAAAAGGAAAACACAACATGGTTATTGTTTATTTTGTGGTTAGAAGGAGAAAAATCCATCTTGATAAAACCAACACACTGAAGAACTTCAATCTCTCAGCTGAAGAAACCTCCAGATCAATAACCATTCCTCATCTGAATCATTAGTTTTATACTCCACAATAAATCAAATAGGAAACAAAAAGAAACCTTTCAGATTTGAAAGGGGAACCTCTCTCCAGTAAATAACTTTACCAGAAGAAAGCTTTAGGTATTTATAGGACTCTAAGATACCAACTAAGAATTTCAAGTTTAGTTCATGAAACTGGTTCATTGGGTAATTTTTGAGAAAGAAGTAAGAATGCTAGTAAGAGGACTTTTTTTTTGGGGGGGTGAAAGATACCTACAAGAATTTCAAATTTAGTGCATGAAACTGGTTCATTGGGTACTCTTTTGAGAAAGTGGTAAAAATGCTAGTAAGAAGACCTTTTATTATTATTATTTTTTTGGGGGGGTGGGGGTGGGGGTTGTGGAAGAGGTGTTGTTGGGTTTGGGAAGAAAAAAAACCAGCAACAACAATAATTAGACAGCTTTGAAGGATAGGATTTCAAATTACCACCTTCAAGAGAGAGAGATTGTAAAGGGGAAACATAAAAGGCTCCAATACAGCTTCTGCGCAAATTTCTAAATGGATAAAGCCCCAAACCCCCATCCACCCCCCACCCCCCACCCCCCTTTTTTTTCCCTTCGTTTTCTGTGTGCAGAGGTGCTGCACACTCTAATACAACCGCACTGCAGTTGCCATCTTGCTTATACATGTTAATATTTATGCTTCTATAACTATTTGAAGATCAAACACTTATAAAAAAAACACTATTTGAAGATCATGCATCATAGTCTGATACAGTATCAATATGTCATGCAAGCAAATAAATGGTGCAGAAAAATCACCTGAAGATACTGGGAGCTGATACTGTCTTTTTAAGAATTTGGAGGCTTCTCTATCCTTCTTGTGGCATAAGACTCGTATTAAAGTTTGGGCATCTTCCAAGCCCATTTTGTCATGATTATGTGAGTCACGATTAAGTGAATCTAATCCCGATGAAATTTGTTCACTTGCTGTCATCAGCATCTGGATGACAGTACCAGTCTGCAGAAATAAAAGTCACTATGATGTTAGTTTCAATCATTCAATTGTGGGTATAAAAGTCTCAATCACCAGTGACAAAACCTGAAGGGTATACAGGCTTAGTATTTGCTCAGCAAAATTCGCTTCTTGCTCCACTAAAGAACGTGGAAGGCCTTCTCCATCAGCTATAAAGAATTCCTAGAAAGTTATGCAGCGTGGCTCTATTAGCAACTAATATAAATTGGTAACAATTTAATAACAGGCATTGAACATATATATCATGCAAGTTATCAATACGTGTGATCAAGTGCTGGGTTCACAAGATGAGAATCCCACAATTGGTTTTGTCATTGGCACCCAATCAATGCCACTTTCTAAAACTAATTAGAGGAATATTGAAGCATGTGATAATGGACTAACATCCTAACTAAAGTGCATGGAAGTCCTGGAGTCCCTCAGAGAAGAAGCCCACACACACACACACAAAAATAAAAAAATAAAAATAAAAAACCTCTGCAGTAAGATATTCTAAAATTGGAATCACCCTATAGCAGCAATATGTTTCCAGACAACTAGACTAGAGTAGAAGCAATAAGTCAACATACATGGAGCAATGCTGAAATAAAATGTGAGGCCAAAATATTGGAAATGTAACTGCAGTGAAAATGACAAGCTAAAGTTTCTTTCTACTCATTGGGTAGGTCAGTAATAGTCACCCTATATTGTGCAATTCTTCTGCTCTTTTAATACAACTTTTCACCAAAATGAAGAACACCATGTGGTTTGGTCCTATCACATTTAGTTTACAAATTCAATTGCTACATTTGACCCCCTTAAGGTTTGAATTAAAATGAAATCATTAAGGTTCAGTCCCAGTGTTGGTAAAAGCACGGGGCACACTTAAGCACAAATGTCTCTTGAAGCCTAGGCGCAATGCGCAAGTGCACATCCTAATTGAAGTGAAACACACATTTTAAAAAAATAATTCAATAAATTTAAAATAATTATCAATGAGAAATGCAACAATCAAATTATCATATAAATTGAAATAAAAAAAATTATATAATTCATATAGCATTTACTTTTACAATTTTAACACAAATTGCAAATCAAGTCATTTTTTTTTTTTTTTGAATCGGCTAGAGACGAGTACACTTCCATTTAATATCCTTTCTTACATCTCCAATATCCATAATGCCCTATGACTAATTAGTAATATTAGTTAAGAATTTAATCACTTAATGACTATAAGTCTATAAGAATTAGTTAGCTATGTTCAACATCAACCACAAAAGTAACTAAACAATTACCACAAATATATTATATCATACTTTTTTTTTAATGAATGAGCTAAAGAATATGAGGACATAGCAATATGGTAATTGGTACCAAGTAGATATCCAAAAGGGAAAAAATAGAATAAGAAGAAGCTGGGTAGTTACTGTTTCAAGAAGAAAAAATCAAGATAAAAAAATAAAAAATAAAAGAGAGAAGAACTAAGGGGTTGTGGGTTTCGGGACAAGTTACACTCAAAAATTTTTTTTTTATAAGTAAATTACACTAAAAATATGCCAAATCAATGGTTTATATGAATAATGTCAAGATCCTATGGTTTTAATTCAGTTTTGGTTTTTTTTTTTTTTTTTTTTTTTTTTGAAAAATATATATAAAAAAAAAAATTAAAAAAGCACCAAAAAGCACACTTTGAGCTTTTTGAAAAAGCACAAAAAAGCAAGCGTAAAGCATGCTCCTTTGAATGAGCCTAGCTTTCGAGGCAAAAAACGCTGGAGCCTTGGGGTTTCACACTTTGAGCATAAGCATGCTTTTACCAACACTAAGGATTTCATTTTAATCCAACTTTAAGAGGTCAAATATAGCAATTGAAAAGTTTAAGGGACAAAATTGTGATAGGACCAAACCACATGGGTAAATTGTAATTGAAAATTTATCCATAAGATGCAAAATCTGTTAATTTGGACACAACCCTAACAGTTTCACTTTAATCCAAACTTTAGAGTGTCATCTTTTACAACTAAAAGCTAAAGGACTAAATTGTAATAAGACCAAACCGCATTACAAATATTGGGGGTAAGGCTGACTACCAATCACCTCTCCCAAAACCCACAAAAGTAGGAATTTTGTGCAAGAGGTACAACCCTAGTTACAAAATTAGGTTGAGAGAGAGGGCAGTAGTTGTAATGTATGGGAAAGGGAATGAACGCATCCTCTGTGCTTATCATATGAACTAGGAGCATTACTTGCCTCATGCAGATTATAGGCATATAGGTACAAAATTTGCCCCGCATTTAGTTGGACACAATTACTTGCATGTGACATGAAAATGTTATGGAAATCAAGTTCTCTGAAGAATCTTAACATTGGTATGAAGATGTTTCAATTCAATAAAAATGTGCCCTTTCATTTGTTTTCAGACAGGCGGTTTACTTATTCATAGCATAAAACAGCCACATACCTTCAACATATTAAGGTCATCCTCCATAAGTGTGATATCGGAATCAGAAAATGCACGAGAAGGACCTCCATTAAGCAACACCCAAACATAGCATTCCTGAACCGTGAATGTATGCAGAATTAGAACCACAAAGAAAAGGTCCACAGCAGATTAAATATTGAGGATGAAACCACACCAGTGATGCTCGACAGATGCTGAAAGCCACAAGGTCTCGAAGAGTATCATCAATTAGACCACATATGTGGTCAAGAACCTACATACAAGACTCTTATATTAGAAGAATCCAATCAATGATATTTTGGTAGAAGAAAACACAATCAACCACAACAACTCATCTTCCAAGAGTTAGTATACCCTGACATACACATGCACAGAGAAAATTTACTTCAATATCTTACAGTATCAATCTGTGGAAGAACACCATCAAAGCGAGCACCTTCAACATTACCACGATATAAAGAAAAGGGGAATGCATCTCTGAGATCCCAGAACATGACTCTTGCACCTAGACATTAAACTTTAGGCTAATTAGGCTAATTGTCTACATAAGCATCCAAAGCCAAGTAATTAAGTATATGTAACAAGGTAGTCCTATTTCTATCAAATAAAAATTTTCCAGCACAGAGAGGCTTGTTAAGACAAATGAGTTTGATAACTTACCAGTAAAGTCACAAATTTTGTTGATAGAATCTGTTGCAGTATCCCTGATGCTGTTAAAGGTGGTGACAAACAGTTCATCAACTGCTTCACCACATGATGGCAGAGAATTCTCTGAAGTTTCCAGAGGCTCCTCTTTTGCTGGATGAATTGTCAAGCATGAAATATATCCAACATGCCAGTTTTTAACAATTTTCATTTCAAAATAGTAAAAAATACATATCCAAGAAGACTAAAATACCACATTTAAGTCTGAGACACCACTACCGTGAACAGAGTATTACGGACAAAACAAACAACAGTATCTTGAAGGAAAAAAGAAATGTAATAATTTCTTACTACCTTCAAAAGCAAAATATTTATTTATTTTATTCTCAGTAAGATTTGAATCACAGCCCCACACCAAACCCTCTCCAGTTTACTTTCTGAGCAAAAAAGGAAAAGATTTCTGTTTTTAAACTCATCACTCTGGTTGATGCTATTTCATACAAGTCTAACCTGTCACGATGTGCCATCCATTACAAACATGTATGGATATTCTATCCAGAAGGAGAAAACAACCAAACTTATGAGTTATGAGGAGTTGTGGTCAAAGAGGACACTGTGCAACCCCAAGCAAATTCTATCTTTTTTTTTTCATTTGTGTGTGGGGGGGGGGGGGGGGGGGGGGGGGGGTTGTTAATTACATTTTTGTGTCTGGGATTTCCATCTTGCACAAACAATACACATACAAAATCAAGGAAATTATGAATGCTAGGTTTTCCAACGGATCCAACCACAATTAAAAAGAACTTACCCCATCTTTGAGCAACTGATGGTCTGATAAGTGCCCACAACTTTCTAATGCCATCTTCTAGTACTCCAATTTGTTTCTGAATATACTGCAGGAAGAAACAAAATATAATTTGGGGAGATAATATCAGTATCTGGTGATATGTTACTGGCAAATAAATTTGTTTATATGCTAGATTATTTTTAATTAATTTTTTTGGAATAATTTAACTCACTTTTTTGTTTTTACTCAATGGTAACTATCAAGGCCACAAGAAGAATAAAAAATAAATAAATAATTCTTAAAAACAGATCGGAAAAGTTATAATATGTGATACTACTGTATTTCCAAACTTCTTCCAAATTTTACACATTTTCTGAAAATACTTCACAAATGTTTTCCATTTTGGTTGGTCGAATTATCATCGTCAAAGAAATAGCAATTACAAGTAAAAATTGAGAATTCTGAAAATACTTCACAAATGTTTTACATTTTGGTTGATTGAATTTTCATCATCAATGAAATAGCAATTACAAGTAAAAATTGAGAATTCCACATATATCCATCTGAACAAACACTTTTCTTATTGGCTCTGCATAATCAATGATATGAAATATAGGATCATCTCTATTTATAAATCAAGAGTTGTACTTACTTTAAGAGTGTTTAGCCTGACACAGAGTTTGGATACTGTCAATTCATTCAATATGTTGCACACACCATCCTCCAAAAGTTTATGCTCTAGTACCTTCTTTTTCATTATTGGAATAACTGTCTCCTCATAACGAGTCAAAGGAGGAGCCAAAGGATATAGATGATTCTTATCAACTGCAGTATTAAATGCACTATGATCAAAATCCAACTCTAAAATAGATTTTTCCAAGAGAACCATCACATTGATCAACTTGAATTTGATGAGATCAAAAAAGAAAAACTTGTCCTAAAAACTTGTCAATTGCTCAGAAATTATAGAATAACTAGTGGGAGATATGAAAATTTGCTCATCCAAGAGAATGTGAGGCTGACGATCAGAGGGGCACATTATAGCCCCTAAAATCCCCAGCAAAGATGAGACCCTATGACCAGAACATTTGATGAATTCATGAGCAATATAAACCTCATAAAGAATTTTAAGAATACCATACAGAATGCGAAGATCTCCTCAGGCCATGAAAAAAGCATTTACAATGGAACAACAAGGATGTTGAATAAGCAACACGTAACTCCTCCAGTGCCAATTAAACGAGAGCAATTTAAAATTTAATTGCATTCCCCACCCATAAGGCATTGGATTTGATTTTTAAAATGGTCAAAATTGTAATTCAACTGAGGATGCCTAAGTCTGCAAAAAGACAAGGCAGTCCAACTGGCAGCCATTGGAATTAAAAGCGGCCCATGTATATCAAACTGGATTCCATTTTATTCTGTAAACAAGCAAGGGAACCCTGTCAAAACCCTGAATCACAATTACCGAAATTTTGATAAAGATTTTCATTTTGGTTTCTTTTTCTTTCTCTTTTTTTTTTCTTTTTTTTTTGATAGGTAATAAAAATTTATTAATGAAAAAAAAAAGTACACTGGCAGTATATTAACAGCGCAACAAGCTAGGATCTAAAATTACAAAAGTCAATAAACTCGGGTAATTTTTCTAGCTTCATCATTTTTTATAAGTTTTCTTTTTCTTTTTATAGGTAATTTACACATGCACCCAATGGGTTTTGAACCCGGACATCACACTCCACTAACACTTACAAGGGGAGGAGGTGCCAACTGAGCTAGAGCTCATTGGCTATTTTTATAAGTAATTAATTTCATTGGGCACAACCCAAGTACATGTGAAGTATACAATTGTTACACCTACAACTTCTCTATCATCATCATTATGTTATAATCTTATAGATGCCTACATCGGGATTTATGCAACAAATTTTCTAGTATAAGACCATATGGAGACCTTCACCCAACGACTTAACACAATCAACATAAAAGCAAATCCAAGCAAAAAAAGATCAAATACCTCTTTAGAATTAATCACAACTGTACACTACAAGGCAAGCACTACCAAAGGAAGTACAAACAACAAGCAATATGCCCAATCTTAAATATGCTGGAAGATGAATGTACACTTTACCTAGCTGGTTGAGCAATTTTAGCAAATAGGCATCCAGACTGTGAAAAATAATAGATAGCAGAGCTTGTAAATGTGTGATATCCATTGAAAGATTCAAGCCAAAGAATTGATCCACAGTCTGCAAGTGATGTTGGATATGAGGACCATGAAATGAAACACCTCCACAAGCAGCTCTATGATAAATTTATAAGTAAGCAAACAAAAATGCAATAAAAATAACCCAAATTAAAATTTTAAAGATAATTTTTAAAAAAAAGTATATAACTAACATGTGAAAGCATATTTACATCGTTATCCTATTCTCCTATTTTCATATGCAATAACAAAACAACAATGGTCGCTAGAACATGAAGATAGAAATTTCAAAGTGAAGCGAAACACACGCCTGCAAGTTGATGCAGCCAACATAAAGCTACTCAAATGTCATGCTATATATTTCAAAAACAATCTTGCATAATATCATGAAAAAAGAAATATTAAACACTAGTATTTTTTCTTTAAATATTTTTTATAAGATGCACCAAATTATTGTCACAGGAATAATATCCACCTCCTCTATGATCCTAAACACTTCAACTATAGATGTTGCCATTCTCTGCTGAGATGATAAAGGCTCCCACTCCTGCACAAGAAAAAACTCAAAATTAGTTTGGCAAGAAATTATGCAAAAAAATACAGATGATATCCAAAATACACCACTAAAAACATAGTTCTTTCTTGTACTATTTTTTTGTCTTCCCTTCTTAGCACTTCCTTCTTAAAATAACATTAAACCAGATGATTGCCAGATTGTATAAGGAAAGTAAACATGACATCAAATTACTTTGCATAAATTGGTGCCAACCTCAAGATCAAACACACGTCCAGTCCATTCCAGGATACGTGAATTCTGAGCAATCACCCAATCAAGAATTATTGGTTTAGCAACTTCTCCAATCTGCAAAGGAAAGAGACAAACAGCTAATTATCTCACTTTTTTTAATCTAGATCATGCTGAAGTACACAAAGCGTCTCTTACAAAGTAAAATTTCTTTTGATAAATAATGACTTTAATTGATATGGAGGGGAAACTCTATGTACACAAGGACTTCAGCACAACAAACAGTAAACACAAGGGGGCTAAATTCCATGCAAAAAAAGCTCCTCTATTTACAAAGCAATCCTCCAACAAAAACATTGTAACAAAAAAAAACACTATCATGTTACAATTATGAGCTCCAGCATGGACACCATTTGAACACCAACATTGACTCGAGAGCAAAAGTAATGCACAATAAACATTGTCTCTAATGCAATCCAGTTCCAGAGTATGAGTGTATTAGTCCCAGAACAGAATGATCATCTCAAAACCTCTCTGTTTTGAGAATATATGAGATCCAACATGCAGGTTAAATGGAAAAGAAGCATGTAAAATGCACAATGAAAATTTTGTTGCTTGATATAAGCTCATCTATTTTACATGTAAAAAAAAGTCATCTATTAATTAAATAATTAACCCCCAGAACAGCATCATCAACTTATTTTCATCATTGCATAAAAAATAAAAGGCAAGCAGTAAACATATGCCTGATAGGAAAGAATTTTTTTTTTTTTTTTTATTGTAACAATATTTAGTGAATTTCAGAAACACATGTAATTAGTGCCTACGGTAATGGATATGGATGACAGACTAATATAGCAGTTTCTTAACCAAAGGGCATCAAACAATGAACACAATATGAAAAGAACCATTCCTATATAGTTCTGATAGTATATTATGTATATTTACACTCAATATCAAGATACCAACATTTCTCCCATTTTTAAAGAAAATATAATCAAACCGGATAATGGTCCAGATCTTGGTTGAGATGGTGATGCTGCCTGTTTTCTTCACAAGCAGAAATATACAGCTGAGTTAGGTCGTCATCCAACAAATGAGCAGCTGGAAGCACCGATCTGACATCTTCAGAAAGAGATGACACTCCCTTGAGAAACGGTTTCTACAGTGTTAAACACCATAGCCAAAAAAAGGTACAGAAAATTAGTGAAGATTAACCAGCTGCAAAGTGTGAGAATGATTATCATTAGAAAATTAGAGAAACCAACCAGTCTTTCCCCATAAATTTGGTGTAGTCGCATGGCTGCAATCATCCCAGATTCAGGACACCAACGATGTAGCACTGGGAAGAACACACTGAACTCTCTCTGAGCAATCAATCTTAGCTCATTTGCAAGCAGGGCCAAAGGATGTGTCCCTAACACTTTAGATTCAAGATCTATAGTGCTTGCTACCTAGCATTATAATCCAAACAACTTTATCTAACAGCAACGTGGTGAGCATAACATATACGAACATCAAGAAGCAAAAATTCAGGTGAAATGATAAATCTGACTCACCCGCCTGTATGCAGCTCTGATTGATCTCTCCACATATGTTTTGAGTTTTCTAGTTGCATGCTCATTTGAATCATCCAACCTGATTAACTGCATAGAGTAAATATGAAGAATTGCTCCAATGGTCTTAGTCAATGAGACAAAATATGCAACTACTTCCCAGCAACAGCAGAACAAGTAGATAAAAAATAATAATAAAAATAAAATAAAATAAAAAACACTTTACCATATGAGTCTGTACAGCTAAAATCACAATAAACTGTTTTGCTAAAAACTGAGCAGAAACCAAACCCCTCTTTAGGCAGTGAGATGCTTGTTTATTTTATTTTATTTTTTATCTTTCAAAATATTTTAACATATTCTTGAGACTTTGGTGTATCTCTTGTTACTTCCCATGTACATGGGCTGTGCCCCTTCGTAATCTTTTAAAGAGATTTGTTAGCATTAATGAAAAAGTATTTGGGGTATTTTTATAATTCTCAGGTTTCAGGTATAGGCTTTTGTTTTGATCTACTAGGTCTTATTTTGTGTCTTACCATGCAATGGGTATTTGTAGATTATTAGGTATTTAGTTTGGGCTTAGTAATCAAAGTCCATTACGTCCAAGTCATATTAGGGTTAGATTGAATTTTAGATAAACATTTAAGTAACTTTTTAAACTAAATGGTTTAAGCTAAATGACGAACAAGTTTTATAAGAAACCCGTCAAGGTGCAACTTAGTGGTTGGAGGCTTGGGATGAGCTGTAGGCCTAGACATCTTGGGTTCAATCCACTCTAGGAGTTTCCCTAGATTACTGATACACACATCTGGCGGGTGGGTTGTGTATCCATGGTTTACTCCCCAAGGATGGGTCCAAAAAGCCCCACCTTAGTGGGGTTCCACGTCATTTAAAAAAAAAAAAAAAAAAAAGAAAGATTTTATAAGAATTTCGCAATAATAATTCCCTTGAGAATGTGTAATGCAATCCTTTTCCTCTTCCTTTTTCTTGTCTCCAAAAATTCATCCTGCCTTCAAATACTACAATCCAACCTTGATTTAATGCACTTAAACCCCAAAAGGCCCCAAAGTCAACCCACCATCATCTAGGAAAAAAAACAATCCAAAAAAGCCTGCTACAGTTATCAGGATCGGTTCCAATTGACAAAAATACCAACAAGGTCCTTGAACCAATGGGAAGAGAACAAGAAATGTCTAAATAGCCAAAACACACACACAATCTAGCAGCAGCATGACAATAACAAAGAGATAAGCAACTGCCTCAGAATACAAACAAGGAAAATCAGCTAACCAAGGCCAAGCCTCTATAGGCCTAACTTACCGACCATTAAGAGCCTATGCAGCAAAGCAAGCTGCAACAATTCTTTCACAAGTAATAAATATATTATATTACGCCAAAAGACTTGTAGCTCAATTGACACCTCCTGGCTTTTCCAACAAAGATATCCAGGGTTCAAAAGATATCCAGGGTTCAAATTTCCCCTCCCCCAATTACTGAATTATCAAAAATAAAAAATAAAATTATTATATTTACACCCCCCACCCCCCCTCCCCCCCAAAAAAAAAAAAAAAAGAGTTCAGTGGCAGCATGCAAAGTTTCCTCCTAGAAATTACACTCTGAAGTTTAAAAGAACAAGAAAATCCAAAAATGAATTACCATGAACAGTGAACACCACCTAGAGCATCTATCCAATCATACAAAAATCCCAAATTCCAATGACAACAATGAAATGCTGCAACATTCTCCGCTAGGGTTTGAACAAGAGATTAACTCAGAAATGGCCCTTCCTATCAAGAATCTATCAGAAAGGTAAAAGATGAGAGGAGAGAGGTAGGCAGATTAGCATATTAAAAGACGCCAAAGCGCCCCGGGGGGGGGGGGGGGGGGTGGTGCAGGGATTCTTCAACAAGGCACACCAAGAAAGAAAAAGAAAAAATAAACTATTATGGCTTAGAAGGTAGCAAGGGCATAGGAATAGGATTACTGGAAAATATTTATCAAGCACCGGGAGAAAAAGAAATATGTTAGGCCATGAAATTAGTATATGATTGATTCAACTACCAAAATAAATGTGAACTTACACAGCAGCAAAACGAACCTTGATATCACCAGAATCACCAAAAGTAAGAATTCCAACTGCTGACATCAAGTTCATTACCCTAGAGAAGTTTGTAGGTTCCTGAAACAATAATCTCATAATGAGAAGAACATCTCTGAAAATAAAAAGGAACAAGAACACAGTTTACAATGTGTAGGTATATAAGGGACTTCAAAGGATGCAACAAAAGCCAGTGAACAATAAAGAACATGTGCATCCAAATCTACCTATTATTCAGAAGAAAATAATAATAATAAAAAATTTAAAAATAAAAATCGAGTTCAGTGAAAACACCTAAATTAGGCAAAGAACAAAGAAATACAGGCCATTTACTGCATATTGTTACAATCTCATAATTTTTTTTTAATGTCACTTAAATTGGAACAATGGAATATTATATAAGAAAACTATTGAGGAATAGGTATTACCTGACTGAAATATAGGTGATAATCTTGCAGCTTATCATCACACCAACTGCTTATCGAGAAGAAAACAGCCTGCACCAAACCTAACTTTATTTCACTGCCATTGTATTGCCTTGAACATGCTAGGCTATCCATGTACTGCTCTTCCTTCTGATCGGCATGTTCACCAGACAAAACTTTCTGCAACTCATGAAGAGCATGTTCTAATAGCATAGCCTCATTTGTCCCTACATACTTCAATAGGGAAAATTGCCTTAGATAAATGTTAAAAATCATACAGATGTATAGTTTGAAAATATAGCTTATAGGGTATTCTGCATTAAAATGAGAGTAACTAAGGACTATCTTATATAAATAGCCATATAGCTAGTAAATATATTTCATAAAATCCACTGCTCTGAAATTCAGAAATGGTTCAGTCCCATCAAACAATAAACATATGGAATCAAAAACTATAGAGAAACATTTCAACACCAGATCAAAAAGGTGTGTTTATACTTTTATCCTTCAACTAACAAAATTGTTGCTAAATTTTACAGTGTATACAAGAATATGAGATCTTACCCTCCACATCCATATTGCAGATACATACGGTAATTAGTATGACACGAATTCTACTAGCATTTATTTGATGCACTATAATTCAGCATTAGACAACTTATCAAAAAAAATATAATTCAGCATTAGACATCCCTCCCAAGATTATTTTATCAGCTACTGTAATTTCACTTAGAACCAGAAAGTGCATTTTACAACACCTATAGAATTATTTAATTTTCAAGATTACAAGTTCTAATAAGATAAAGAAAATAAACAAAACTACAACATTAACTCACATTGGCCATAAAAGATCGAACAAATCTGAACTACACAACGAGGTAACCCACTATAAAAATAAATGATTACTATCACAAAACAATGACTAAAGAAACCAGTCACATGGCTACATCAACAAAGCCATGAACATTAAAGGCTGTTGAGATTATGTTACCTGCTGGAAAAGTACCCACCCATATAATGCATTATGCATTTTCTGTGTGATGCCTAAAATACACCAGGTCAATTTGTTAAGCATCAGCAGTTCATTAGATTCCTAAGCACAAGTAGCAAACTGAACATCATTAAAAGTTAAACTACGTCACAAAACCACTTAATTGAAATTAATATAAGAAAACATATACCTCTATGAACTGGCCTTCATCTAGAACATCAAACACACCAAAAAGTAACTTCTCATAAAGTCTAATGTTCAAGTGATAACCAGCAGTCCAACAATAGGTTTCACCCTGGATACTAAATTTTCCCGACAGAGACGACAACTTTAATTCCACTTGTGTAATAGGCAACAGAACCTCAGCCCGTTCAGAAGGGGACATTGTGATATCCCACTCCTACAATATCCAACAGACCAATGATCCATTATTAGATTTTATGAAAAATTCAGAAAAAATTAAAAAAAAATTCAGAGCAGCCGATACAAAAATTATACCAAACTCAGAACATGATACCTTAGAATTTCTGATCTTTGAGAGAGAGCTTTTAATGGTTTCACGTTCATCTGCTTCAAGATTAGCAGAGAAGTAAAGAAGCTCTTCTAAGATACTCGCCTATAAAATGGTTGCAAACAATATTGTGAGTCAGTTAATATAACCACTTCTTTTTGGATAAATAATAGTCTAGCATAAAGACATCGGGAGAACTACAAGAACACCAGCTACAGTGTTCATTATTATATTCATAATCTCACATAGTTAAGATTCTTGCTATTTATTTTGGCTTAAATAATTGAACACCATATTTTTTATCAAACAAAGTTTTCCTCCAAACTAGGTTGGAGGAATTGCATGACAGTTTAAAAGACCACGCACATGGATTATATATCATGATTCATTAAATCATTTAAACAAGTCAAATGACTTTAAAGTACATCACACAACTAAAAGTACACATAGATAGTCTTTGAAATTGCTGCATAGTGAGTTGGAGGAACTATCCTCCAAACAGAAAACATTGCTTTTTCTTTTTGCTTTTTCTTTTTATCAGGACTAAACGGTTGAAATCAAAGCACTACCAGCTTATGTGGGAGAGTTAAAGAGGAAACTATTTTAATCTAGTATTATTTTATCTCATATCTTGGGATCCAATATTTCCTTCAACGCATATTTGGGAACCGATGATATGGAAGCTGAAGCCTAATGGGGATTTTGAGATCAGTTCATTTTATAAGAAGTTGCAAGGTTCTTCTTCTGTTGTCTTTCCCTGGAAAGGTATTTGGAAAGTTAAGGTCCATCAGCTTGTTTCCTTCTTCATTTGGACTATAGCTTGGAACAAGATTCTCACGGGTGACAATTTGAAACTTAGGAGTTTTGATTTTGTTAATTGGTGCATTATGTGTTGTCGTTCAGGGGAGACCGTGGATCACTTACTCCTTCATTGTGAGAAGGCTCATCGGTTGTGGAGTTTTATTTTTAAATCTTTTGGGACTTCGTGAGTCTTACCAAGAACGGTTCCAAATCTACTTTGGTTGGTGGAATTAGCGGAGGAAGCACTTGTCTAAATTTTGGAATTTAGTTCCGTTGTGCTTATTGTGGTGTCTTTGGAAAGAGCGCAATCGGTAGACTTTTGAGGACTTGAATAACTCCAGAGGTCAGTTGCTTGCTTCTTTTAATGTATCACTATTAGACTAGTCTCGGGCTTGGGGGCGGGGCTCACATCTAGTGATTTTCTCCCTTCATTCCTTTGTTCTCTCCTCTTTTGTAATTAGTTTTCTTCTTGGTTTTCTTCCCTTTTTTGTTTCTTTCTTTTCTTTGTAAATTTTGGTTTGCTTTGTGCTTTTCATGCATAAAGTAGCCTTTTGAATATACATCTTTCTTACTTATCAAAAAAAAAAAAAAAAAAAAGCCAAATGTATCTTTATTTTAGGCCCAAAAAGCCAAATGTATCTTTATTTTAGGCCCCAGTAGTTTAGTAGATTATTAGTATTTTATTCCTAGAAACAAAGTTATTTTTGTAAAAACAAAGTTAGCTCCAAATTGGTTTGGAGTTCTTTTTCAATCTACTATGTAGCGAGTTATAAGACTATCCATGTGTATTATTTAAACAAGTCACATGACTTATTAAAAAGTCGTGTAACTAAATTTACACATGAATAGTCTCTTCAATCTCCACATAGTGGGTTAGAGGGAGATAGCTCCAAACCGGTTTGGAGCTAAACTTCTATGAAGGATTTATTTGATGAATCAAAATCCCTCCATGGACCAGTGCCAACTCTAGCTAACCGTAGGTGCTAACTCTTAGAGGTTTTCTTTCACTTAGTGTTGACTCCAAGCAAGTCTAGGTGTAAACACCCAATTTTATAACACATTTTTAATTAAATAAGTGGCGACTCCCATGTAAAACCATCTATCTAGGGGAAAAAACGTCTACAGTGAAATGCCCATTTTGAGGGACATCACACCTAGGGTTGCAGTCATTCACACTAGGTCATCTATCTTTTATTTTCCTGTTGCAAACATCTAGTTTGTTTATCCAAGATTGTGAAGTTTGGCCACATAGTGGGTTATGGCCAGGTGTCACCATCACTTACAAGATTGTGAAGTGTCAAATTCACTATCCAAACACAGAATGAAATTGCTGAGGTTGTTTCAATCTCCAATGAATCCTGATCTATGTATTCACGCAAAACTAGAGCAAGGGTGTGAAGTTTAGTTGATTCTCAAACATGTGGGAAACGTGAATTCTTTATGCCAAACAATAGTGTATATAGATAGTTCAACCTGTTCTACTACACAAAGGATTTATAATAAAACATTAGGCAAAGTTAAGCAATACCTGTCTACTCTTCCAATGTATGTAAGACTTTTCATTAAGAAAATCAGACTTGAATACGCTATTCAAAAGTCCCAATGAGATTTTAGGAATATCAATTGATTCCCAAATTCTCCTGGCAGCCAGTTGTGTCAATCTCTGTCTTATGCATGCATCCATTGCTTCTGAAATCTATCAAAAAAGTAACAACTTACCTCTTTGGTTGAAGCAATGGTTAAACAATTAAAGTAAGCAATTGAAGTGAGAAACATAATACTTTTCACTTAGCTAATTTATTGATTGCAGCACTGCACAGAGACACAAAGACTCAGTATTTTACGAAAAATCTATGTATAAAATAACTGAAATCAAAAGAGCCTTTCTTTCATTTTATCAAATTCTTAAAGTGGGAGGATTAAGTGATAATAATAACATCAAAAAGGATAAAGTAAAAAAATTGACAAATAAAAATGTATTTAATGACACAACAAAACTTTTATTTAATGATTTCACAATCTGGTAAAATTTAGCTTGAGACCAAAAATAATAAAACTAATAGAGGAAAGGAAAGAATAGTTTATAAACTGGAGATGGATCAAAAACTGCCAGCCAGGCACTAAGAGCACATACAAACACGTTTTAAAGTGCAACAGTGGCTTATTCAAACTGCTCAAATGCATACCAATTATTTGGCAATTACCATGCATACACAAAAATGAAGATCCATGCGTCATTCAATAGTCACCCATTAACGTATATGGTCAGTAATACATCTAATGCAAACAAATGTATTTCTGACATAAAAATCAGTTGACATTCGTACAGAACCAACCATTTCAAAATCCTTCCATGTGTTTTATGAAAGTCAACTTTAAGATATTTTTCAGGCACATAAAGAATGGCAGCTAACATTCGTTAAGAAAAGGACATTATAGCTTGCCTGCATCTGAATGCGAATGGTGTCTACAAGCTCTGAATGTCTCACTCGACCCTGAGATTGTTGGTTTATTTTCTCCCTTTTAGTCTTTAACCCTGACAAAAACTTAGAACTCTTCTCTTTCCTTCTATCCTCAACTGTATGTACTTCAATCCTAGTTATACAGAGGGCAAGAGTGACAGATTGAGAAAGCAAGAGAGAGAATGCATACTAATCACACACACACACATGCAAAGAAAGAAAGAAAGCCTACCCAGAAAAAACCAAAGATGAAAGCAATATTTCATAGGCTGATTCTTGTAAGTCATCATCAGACAATCCTTCAAGAATCCTGAACGTATGTATCAGTGTACTCAAAAGATGAAAACACGCTTCAGGATAGAAATACATGCATTCATAAAACACAAATATATATATATCTATATATATATATTATTTTTTTTACAGGAGATTACTTCACAATCTGTGGAACCATGTATATACACCCATATTTCCAAGTACTGTAAAGTTCAAAGTAAACCAACCAATACCTGTGTTCAAGCAAGGTAATCCTAATGGAGGAATGTTTACATCCTCTACTCGTGACAAAGGTGTGCACGTTGTCGCATTGTATTTAGGACTAAAGTTATCCATAGATGCTCCAATGTTCTCGACAACCAAAGGATCCGACTGTCTAGATGAATATGATGCATTATCAGCAGTTCGGTTCACATCAATTGGAGGCGGAGCTCTCCTGGGAGGTGATCCAGACATGTCTGGATCAGAAAGAAGAAAATAGGAATCCCCTAATTGAGATTGAATCTACCAAAACAAAAAGGCATATAGTGAGATGGCATCAGCCGAGGCTCAAAATATAGAAACTCAGTGTAAATCTAAAATTTTCACTGCTTCAAACTACAATTCCTTCCTTGTAACAAATAACAGAAACCAGATATTAGAAGAAGAAAAAAATCGCAATATTTCGAGTACATTTTTACATATGCATGTTCGACAAATCAAAAACCTAAATCTCTAATTAACATGTTACTAAGTGGAAATTCAAAACTAAAAATCTAATTACTCAGCAACCAAACAAGAACTAAATAAATTTAAAATAAACATATAATCACGTAAGTATTTGCCTAACACAACGTAAACAAAGATACAGAGTATTTCCTCACCATAACTGGATAAGAAGATTCATCGAAGTACTTCTTAGTTGCTTCAGAAATATCAACCACTCCACCTAATGACAACAATACAATAACAATTTAAACATTGAGAACCAAAATCCACACCAAAAAATAAAAAATAAAAAATTAACATGCACTCCATTTAATCACCGATAAAAGAAACAAAAAAAATAGCAATAATTAATAGTGACCTAATTCCTAAGCTGAACCAAACAGCTGTATTAGGCACAGTTCAGTTGAGTATAATTCTTCATTTCACAGTTCCTAACTCTGTTTGGCTGCCGAGAAAACAAAAGGAAAATTAAACAAACTCTAAGAGAAATGAAAAAATACTAACCGGATTTGATGGAGTGTAGGATGTAATCGGCGCTGAGATTATCAAAATCTAGTTCGGAGAGAGAGGTGACGTGGCCGGCTGGGGTTCGGAGCTCTTTGATCAGAGAAGAGGATAAGAGGAACTCTAAGAGGTTGCGACGGTCTCGACGGTATCGCTGTAATAGAAGATAAGGCTGCTGCTCCATCATATGTAATCAGAGCGAGCGAGCGAGAAAAAGAGGAAGAAGAAGAAGAAATGGGAAAAGAGGAGGCTGGGTTGGGTTGGGATGGGTTGGTTCGATCGGAGAACTGAGAGTACGACAAGAGTAAAACCAAAAGGTGATTAGTATTCGAGGAGCGCGAAAGGCTGAGAGGAGAGGCTAAATTTGACAATTCATCAATTTTTTTTTTCTCTTTTTTGGTTCTGTGTGAATTATTTTTGGGCCCATTTGAAAAAAAGCGTGTGTCCAAAAGATGGTCCATGCGGCGGTTTTGCAACGGGGAGACACAGGGGAGCCCAATTTGTAATAATTGGGTCCCTTTCTCATGTGGATTTCTCTTTATTCAAGTGAAACTATAATTTTTTTTTTTTTTTTTTTTTAACACATAGATATCTAAGAAAGGGGAGTTATGAACTTTGAGGCCTGTTTGCTTAGCTAAAAATAAAAAATAAATATTAAAAAAAAAACACCATTTTTTGTTTTCATTTTCAATTTTTAGTGGGTCCTACTATTAAAAAATTGGTTTAGTTTTAGTATTTGTATTCAATTTACTAAAAATTGGATTTGAATACAAAAAATGAAAACAACTTTTCAGGGTTTTCATTTTTTATGAATACGAATACAGTGGCATATTCATAAATATTATGAAAACAAAAAGTTACTTTATTTTAGTGATTTGATTTGTCTGAGTGAGAAAAATTACTTTTTTTGAAGTAGAAAACAATTACCAAACTTGGGTATGATATATTTTATACCCAAATTATGCATTCAAAACAATTTACCAAACACTACCAAATGTAAAAATAAATGTTTTTTTCTATATTCAAGTTCAGGATTTGAATATAAAATAAAGAAAATGAAAAAGTGGATACATTGAAAATTTCATTTTAAAATGCCAAAATATGAATAGAAATACTATATTCATAACATTTTTATAATATTTTCACAACAAATTTTAAGTGACAGGTTGTTATTGACTATTATGAGTTGGTAAAAAAGTAATTTAAGTTGTGATTTCAAGTTATAACCAATAACAACTTACCACCTATGATTTGTTGTAAAAATATTGTGAAAGTAGCACTTCTTGAATTTGAAATATGTCAATTGAGCTACAAGTCTCTCTTGGCTAGAAAGCATATAATAAAACAAAAGAAAATGGAGAGTGTAGGGACCCTGTTCGGGCACTTCCCTCCTGGGGATGAGTGGACCCAAGCCCAGGTAACCCTATACAATAAATTTGTAGAGAGTGGATAGAAGGACTAAGCATTAGTGAAAGATACAACAGTTGGTGTGGGTTTACAGGATCATCAAGTGAGATTTGGCTAAGTATTCTAAGGAAAAGTTCGTCCTCGGCCCAGCTCGATGAGCTCTTTCTTGAGTGCTAGTGGAAGTTGGGGTTATCCTTGAACACCCTAGAAACCCCGAACCCCTCAAAAAAACCTCTCTCTTCTCTGGGGGTTCATTCTGTTATATAGTCCTATTAAGCTGATCTTTACCATCCACTTGTTGATCATCGGAGCCTGTGTCTGAGGGCTTGTCCCATCAGCCGCCTTCCCAGACTTTCTGTTAGTTGAAGTAACCAAGGCATCACTGTTTAATAGTCAATTCTCCATTAATGCGGCCAGAGTGTCGGTTGCATATATTTAATGTGTGAATGACAGCTTCCCTTCTTCAATATCGGCCTGCCGAGGACATGGTCGTCCTCGGCAATGCTCCTTGGTAGTTTAGGCCTTTCCCGCCCATCCTCGGATACATCATTGACCTTAGCATGGGCTTTGAGCTCGATATGGAGTGGGCCGAGGTTGCCAGATCTTTGGGCCCCACAATAGCCCCACAATAACCCCTCAAAATTCTGCTGCCCGGCTCCTCGGGCAAGGAGGAGGATTTTGATGTCCTCGGGTCCTTGTCCTGGCGTTTCGGTACTTGGAGCATGCCTTCATTAAATTTCGGGGCTCTATGTCCTCCACGTTCAACGGTGTGATGATGAATGGACGGTAGGGATACTTCTGACTTAATGGGCGGGAAAACCCATGCGGTTACTTTTAATTGGGGGTATAAATACCCAATCGAACTGATTTGCTCCTTCACTTTTGCATTCAAAAGACTTTGCGCACATACTTCGAATTTGGTCACATCTCAAACTGAACTTGCGACTTCCTTTAGCACAAAAAGCCTGCCCGAAAAGCTTTTCCTTATTTCTGTAAATCTTCTTCTCTCTCTGGTTCATACTTTTCCGCCTGAGTTCCTTGTCCTCTTATTCTTTTCTCTCTCTCCTTCATTTTTCCTGAGCCCCTCATTAGTTCTTTAGGATGGGTAGGTTTAAGAAGTTAGTTGAGTCTGAGAAGGCGATGGAAAAATTCGTTGCTGACTATAAGATTCCCGATACAGTGGGTTTGAGGTACTGTGGAGAAAGGGAGTGGAGTACTAGGAGAAAAGAGGGTGAGGTGGCAATTCCTATAATCGTCTTTCTAGAGGGTGGTATGAGGATTCCCATGGAGCTAGTGATGAGGGATTATCTTAGGCACTTCGGCTTATCTCCCACCCAGTATGCCATCGATGTATTTAGGATCTTAGACTGTGTAGATGTCCTGAACGAGAAGATGGGGCTGAGGTTAACCCACCATGATATAAACTGGTGCTACAACCTCCAGTGCCTGAAGGGGATGTCTTATTATATAAAGACGAGGGACGATAGGGTCCGGCTCATCCAGTGCCTCCTTGAATCCAGCAAGGGTTTGAACAAAAACTTCCTCATTGTATCCGAAGAGTGGCACGATGGCCTTCATTGTCCGACAGTGGAGGGTACACCAGGTAGGGCATTCAGACTAGGAGAGGGTCTAATTTCTTATGCTTTTGCACCCTGCTTTGCTTGATTTTTGACAGGAACTTGTTTTCTTCTATGCAAATACGCATGCCTTTGATCGTCACTTTGGCTTGGTCAATAAGAAGGATTTGCAAACCGCACTGAGGTTGGAGATTTTTGTGAATGAAGCCGACAACCAAGTTAGAGCCACTCATGAGATCCTTGGATACGATCCGATTCAAAAATCGTTCTCGGCCCCAAAGCACGTGATCCGAGCTAAAGATCCTCGGCTGCACAAGATCACCGTAGTCGAGCACGAGTTTCTGATCCTCGAAGGATCTCTTGTTCCTGAGGGCGTACCGTTGGCGGGTACCTCTTCATTGCCCCAAGTTGCCGAGGCTAAAGGGGGAGAGCCAGGAGAAGAGAAAGTTGCTGACTCAGGTCCGGCCAAGGACGAGTTTGACGTGTTCGACCAATTCCATTCGCCTGAAGACCCTCCTAGCGATTTAGGTAATCCCAGCTTAGCTGAAGCGGACTTTTTGTCCAAAAAAGCCCTTCCCCGATCGAAGATGAGTTTCAAGAAGCGACCTCAGACAAGCTTGCCGGCCCTGATCGAGGGGCAGCCGAGGAAGGACGCACCAGAGAAGTCTCCTCCCAAGCTTCCTCCTCTCCTACCCTAACAAAGTTCACCATCTAGGTCCAAGCCCACCAGTCCTCTGCAGAAGAAGGACAAAGGCAAGAGGTCTAAGGGGGGCGAAGAGTCTAATCCTTCCCAGGGCGATGGCGACGCTCGGCAACCATTGAAGCAGCTTAGAGTAAGGCGTCGAGGTTAGGAAAAACAGGCCACCATCCAGCCCGGGGCCCAGGCTTGGATCCCTGGACGATGTCTCCCTTGAGGAGGCGAGGGTGCGCATGTGGCTGACGCATTGGGGAGGTCCCTGCTACTCCCCGCAAACATGGCCCAGCTGAAGGCTCTGAGGAGCAAGGAGGTCTTCCTCAACCTCAAACAATATTTGAGCATGGTAAGTTTTCTGATCACTTGTGATTCTCTTGACTTCCTGTTTCTTGACTCCTTATCTGTTGCGCATTGGTTTTAATTGGCAAGCTATCCGGCTAACTTTAGATTTGAGGATATAGCTAGTAGCCAAAGCAAGGCTGCGGGCTAGGAGCGTAACAGGCTGTTGACGAGGGGGAGTTGGAGGAGATGAAGAGGGCTCGAAACCTCACCGAATCAAGCCTTGATAATGCCCAAAAGCAAGCCCTGGACCAAACAAAGTGCCTACTCAAGGCAGGGGATCAACTGAGGGTCACCAAAGAGGAGATTGTGACCCTAGAAAAGAAGGTGCTCGAGGCAGAGGGGGCCAGAGGCATTGCAAAGTCTGCCAGGGACGAGGCCTTGAAAGCCAAGGAAGAGGCTGAGTTGGCCAGGGCCGAGGCTAAGGCTGAGGCTTCCAAAGGCAAGGCCGCGCAGGAAGCCTACGAGTTAGGGGTAACTGAGACAGAAGCTATCCTTAGGGTTCAAGTGCTTGGTGTATGCAGACTTTACTGTTCCCAGGTGTGTAATGAAGCCTTGAAACAAGCAAGTGTTAAGGCTTTATCTGACCTGTGGAAGGTAGAAAATGTGTACTACCCTCCTGCCATTCGTGAGGCTGCTTTTCCCAGCTCCGAGGCCGAGGTGACTCCTGAGGGAGTTGGGGATGTTCCTGAGGAAGACGCCCCAGCTGCTACCACTTCGGACGAGCCCACCAAGGAAGTTGATCCTCTTGGAGCCGTTGAGACAAGCAAGGGTCCCTCTGCGGATGACTGATGTCCAACCCCTCACGCTAGGGAGATATCTCATCCAGCTGATCCTCCCCAGGCTGTAATCCTAAGCAAGGGTTACAAGGACCCTGAGACCTCTTCTACCCAGCCCCTTGAGGGGGGAATTGAGATGGAGCTGAAGGAATAATCCTCCATTATGCCTTCGCTTCGTTTGTTTTGTTTTTTTTTTTTAAAAAAAACATTGTAATGGAACTTTTGCCTTGTGTAACTCTTTAAAGATTCAGTGAAGTGCATATTTTATTTTTTCTTATTCATCCTATTTGAATTATCATTTTTTTTTCACTTGTACAATCCTGGCTTTAATTGTGTTTCAGCTGACCACATCGATGCTTTAAGTGATGCTCATGGGCTTGGTCTTAAGATTCCATCATAGGAAAGGTCACTATCTTCTGCAGTGCTCATTATTAGAACCAAAGTGGTCAGCCTCGCCGTAAGTTTGGATCCGCGGACAGCACAAGACCCTAGTTCTCTCTAGTGCTTAGATCCTTCTGAAATGACTAGTTTTCCCATAGGTTTGAGTTTATGGACCATGCAAGACCTTGGTTCTGTCTAATACTTGGATTCCCTAGGAGCAACTAGTTTCCCCGCAGGTTTGTCGCCGAGGACCATGCAAGACCTTGGCTCGGCCTGACACTTGGTCTTTCGTGAGTGAATAGTTTCTCCATAGGCTTGAGTCCGAGGATCATGCAAGACCTTGGTTCTGTCTAACACTTGTTTTCTGAAGTAGCTAGTTTCCCCATAGGTTTGAGTCCGAGGACTATGCAAGACCTCAGTTTTGTCTAGTACTTAGTTCTTCTTAAAGTAGTTAGTTTCCCCAAAGGCTTGAGTCCAAGGACTATGCAAGACCTTGGTTCTATCTAACACTTGTCTTCTGAAATAACTAGTTTCCCCATAGGTTTGAGTCCGAGGACTATGCAAGACCTTGGTTCTGTCTAGTACTTAGTTCTTCTTGAAGTAGTTAGTTTCCCCATAGGCTTGAGTCCGAGGACCATGCAAGGCCTTGGTTCTGTCTAACACTTGTCTTCTGAAGTAACTAGATTTCCCATATGTTTGAGTCCGAGGATTATGCAAGACCTTAGTTTTGTTTAGTACTTAGTTCTTCTTGAAATAGTTAGTTTCCCCATAAACTTGATTCCGAGGACCATGCAAAGCCTTGATTCTGTCTAACACTTGTCTTCTGAAGTAACTAGTTTCACCATAAGTTTAAGTCCGAGGACTATGCAAGACCTTGGTTCTGTCTAGTACTTAGTTCTTCTTGAAGTAGTTAGTTTCCCCATAGGCTTGAGTCCGAGGACCATGCAAGACCTTGGTTCTGTCTAACACTTGTCTTCTGAAGTAACTAGTTTCCCCATAGGTTTGAGTCCGAGAACTATGCAAGACATTGGTTCAGTCTAGTACTTAGTTCTTCTTGAAGTAGTTAGTTTCCCCATAGGCTTGAGTCCGAGGACCATGCAAGGCCTTGGTTCTGTCTAATACGAAGTAACTAGTTTCCCCATAGGTTTGGGTTCGAGGACTATGCAAGACCTTGGTTCTGTCTAATACTTAGTTCTTCTTGAAGTAGTTAGTTTCCTTATAAGCTTGAGTCCGAGGACCATGCAAGGCCTTGGTTCTGTCTAACACTTGTCTTCTGAAGTAACTAGTTTTCCCATAGGTTTGAGTCTGAGGACTATGCAACCTTGGTTCTGTCTAGTACTTAGTTCTTCTTAAAGTAGTTAGTTTCCCCATAGGCTTGAGTCCGAAGACCATGCAAGGTTTTGGTTCTGTCTAATACTTGTCTTCTGAAGTAACTAGTTTCCCCATAGGTTTGAGTCCAAAAACTATGCAAGACCTTGGTTCTGTCTAGTACTTAGTTCTTCTTGAAGTAGTTAGTTTCCCCATAGGCTTGAGTCCGAGGACCATGCAAGGTCTTTGTTCTGTCTAACATCTGTCTTCTGAAGTAATTAGTTTCCCTATAAGTTTGAGTCCGAGGACTATGCAAGACCTTGGTTCTGTCTAGTACTTAGTTCTTCTTGAAGTAGTTAGTTTCCCCATAGGCTTGAGTCCGAGGACCATGCAAGACCTTGGTTCTGTCTAATACTTGTCTTCTGAAGTAACTAGTTTCCCCATAGGTTTGAATCTGAGGACTATGCAAAACTTTGGTTCTGTCTAGTACTTAGTTCTTCTTGAAGTAGTTAGTTTCTCCATAGGTTTGAGTACGAGGACCATGCAAGGCCTTAGTTTTGTCTAACATTTGTCTTCTGAAGTAACTTCTTGGAGTGAGGGAGATCATCCTTAGCGTTGGGGAGTCTGCCCTTAGAGTGATAGTGGCCTTGAGCTTCCTCCGCCGAGGGGGGACCCTTCTTCGATCTGGCTCCTTCGTCTGGCGCACCACTTCCAATTACGAGGCGTCTTTTGGGCTATTCGAGTAACGTACTTGACGCTTCGGTGTGCAAGGCGTACCCTCATTAATATCCTTACGGATTTACGAGGATCCAGTGGTTGGTGAGCTCTTTAGAAATTGGGCGGAGTTAATGCCTCCGGTAATTCTTCCTTAGGATTCTGTACGGGCTGGTTTTCACCAGCTCTTGCCTTCTATATAAGACATTTTGGGTAGTCTTTTTTTCAAATTTCACAAACACTTGGGTTCAATAGGGGTTCAAGGCTCTCCGTTTTCTGGGAATTTTCAAGGGCCTTACCAAAGTAGTGACTGGTGCCTGATGGGATGGAGTGGCCCTGGAAAAGGGCGGGGTTAAGAAAGCCGAGCCCCTTTCAGGAGCCGAGGATGCCACCTCGATCCTAGACGACACAACGGAGGCGAAATAAGCAGAGGGCACAGACCCTCCTTCTTTTCAACCTAGCCAGAGAGAGGACTCCCCCTGCAGTTTGGAGGGAGATCCGAAAGGAACATAACGTCTCTCCTCCGCGTGTGAATCTACCGGCCCTTTAAGCTGGTAGTGATTCGCCGTCGCCCTGTCGTCGTGGGACTGGGAGAGAATTAAGGAAAAACCTTAAGATGGGACTGTCAGGCGCCGCGCCTTCTTCTTCCTTCTCTTTCAGAGCGCCGCCCATGCTAGTTAGGGAGCTGTGGACGGTCTTAAAATAAGCCTATCTTTGCCTCTCCCTCCATGCTCAGCCTAACTTTAAAACATGTCTGCCTAGACCCCTTTTTTCCTTTTTCTTTTTTTAGCTTTGGTACAAGCCTGCATAAGCATTTACTTTCGTAGTTAGCTTTAGAACAAGCTTGCCTAAGCATTTACCTTCGCAGTTAGTTTTAGAATAAGCCTGCATTTACCTTCGCAGTTAGCTTTAAAACAAGCCTGCCTAAGCATTTACCTTCGCAGTTAGCTTTAGAACAAGCCTGCCTAAGCATTTGTTGTATAATGTAACTTTTTTTTACTTAATAAAGATGTAACCACATTTCGTTTCTTTTACTTCTTGCATCTTTCATTTCTTTGTGATGATTGCCTTCTGAATGAGTACGTTGCCGTTGTTTGTGTTTGTTTTTTTTTTTTTTTTTTTTGAACTTGGAAGAAGTGTTATTATTGATCCTTTCGCACCAAACGTCGCACTTACTAATCCTCAAGTCCTTCCCACAGACGGCGCTAATTGTAGGGACCCTGTTCGGGCACTTCCCTCTTGGGGATGAGTGGACTCAAGCCCAGGTAACTCTATACAATAAATTTGTAGAAAGTGGATAGAAGGATTAGGCATTAGCGAAAGATACAACAGTTGGTGTGGGTTTACAGGATCATCAAGTGAGATTTGGCTAAGTGTTCAAAGGGAAAGTTCGTCCCCGACCTAGCTCGAGGAGCTCTTTCTTGAGTGCTAATGGAAGTTGGGGTTGTCCTTGAACACTTTGGAAACCCCGAACCCCTCGAAAAAACCCCTCTCTTCTCTGGGGGTTCATTCTGTTATATAGTCCTATTAAGCTGATTTTTGCCATCCACTTGTTGATCATCGGAGCCTGTGTCTGAGGGCTTGTCCCATCAGCCGCCTTCCTAGACTTTCTAATAGTTGAAGTAACCAAGACATCACTGTTTAATGGTTAATTCTCCATTAATGTGGTCAGAGTGTTGGTTGCGTACATTTAATGTGTGAATGACAGCTTCCCTTCTTCAATATCGACCGGCCGAGGACATGGTCGTCCTCGGCTATGCTCCTTGGTAGTTTGGGCCTTCCTCGCCCATCCTCGGATACAGCATTGTCCTCAGCATGGGCCTTGGGCCCGATATGGAGCGGGCCGAGGTTGCTAGATCTTTGGGCCCCACAGAGAGCATTCATTCAACAATTTTTTTTTTTTTTTAATTAAAAGGTGTATATATTGTCAAGTTATCAAGAACTTTTAAATAACATGACATCACGTACAGCTTGAAATTTTGTAAATTTTAATATGGACTATTTTGGGAGGTTTTGTGTTATTAAAGTAGGAATAAAACCCATTTTAGTCCCTACATTTTCACGCGATTCCCACTTTGGTCCCTAACCTTTTTTTTCACCAATTTTAGTCCCTATCTTAGAAAATGCGTCTCATTTTAGTCCCTGACGTTACATCAGAGACGGAAATTGCACAGCTGGCAAATGGCATGCAATGTTGGCCTGACGTGGCCATTAAAATAATAATAAAAAATGTCACGTCAGCATTTAAATTAAAAAAATTAATTTATTAATTTTAACTAAATAAAAAAAATTAAAAACACAATTAAAAACTAAAAATCATATGAATTGAGATCTAAGTGTGTATCTTGAACAAGAACACAAACCCACATCCAAGAACACAAACCCAAAAATTTATATAAAAATTAAATATATTAAAAAAAAAAAAAAAACCAACAAACAACCATTCAACACCAAATTCTCTAGCAAATCATTAATCCACATGATTTTCACAAAGTCCATAATTGAATAACTAATCGACCATACAACACCGAATTCTCCAACAAATCAAACCCATAAACCCAGTAAACAATCCAATCTCCAACAAACCCATAAACCTATATTTTCTTAGGAAACAAACACAAAATAAACCCAAAAAATTTAGCTTAATTAGCACCAAAAATTTCAACCTCACACTCAAAGACTTTACCTTCCTTTTCCCCAATTTTGAAGGAATCGGAAGCTTCATCAACCTCACCTCCTAGGGTTAGGGTTTTTCCATCAGCAATAATGGAGTCCAAAAACTCATGCAACGCGATCGCCCTCTTGATCACATTCTTCCGGCAATCCCTAACCCCCGAATCGACGCCTCTCACAGAATCCAACCTGAAGAGCAAGCTCATCAACGTCTCATTCACCCTCAGCCTCTTCTTTGGGTCCTTCTTCATCGATTCCAGTGCCTCCTCCCTCGAGATCCACCTCTCCACCTCATCGACTTCTCTTCTGATCGCCGCGATCTTCTTCATGCTCTTCTTCACTAGAAACCCTCGGAACACCTTCTGGATCTTCAACGCCGACGAGTCGGACTACGCCCCACCCTGACCCGACAAATTGGACCGGGATCGACACTACTTTAGATCTAGGTGTTGTTTTTTTGAGTGAACTGATTTTCCCCTTCACTTTTGCATTCAAGAGACTTTGCGCACATTCTTCGAATTCGGTCATATCTCAAACTGAACTTGCGACTTCCTTTAGCACAAAAAGCCTGCTCGAAGAGTTTTTCCTCATTTCTGTAAGTCTTCTTCTCTCTCTGGTTCATACTTTTCCACCTGAGTTCCTTGTCCTCTTATTCTTTTCTCTCTCTCCTTCATTTTTCCTGAGCCCTTCGTTAGTTCTTTAGGATGGGTAGGTTTAAGAAGTTAGTTGAGTTTAAGGAGGCGACGGAAAAATTCGTTGCTGACTATAAGATCCCTGATATAGAGGGTTTAAGGTACTGTGGAGAAGGGGAGTGGAGTACTAGGAGAAAAGAGGGTGAGGTGGCGATTCCTATAATCGCCTTTCTAGAGGGTGATATGAGGATTCCCATGGGGCCAGTGATGAGGGATTATCTTAGGCACTTCGGCTTATCTCTCACCTTGTGTGCTATCAATGTATTTAGGATCTTAGGCTGTGTGGATGCCCTGAACGAGAAGATGGGGCCGAGGTTAACCCACCATGATGTAAACTGGTGCTACAACCTCCAGTGCCCGAAGGGGAAGTCTTATTACATAAAAACAAGGGACGATAGGGTCCGGTTCATCCAGTGCCTCCCTGAGTCTAGTAAGGGTTTGAACAAAGACTTCCTCATTGTATCCGGAGAGTGGCACAATGGCCTTCATTGTTCGACAGTGGAGGGTACACCAGGTGGGGCATTCAGACTAGAAGAGGGTCTAATTTCTTGTGCTTTTGCGCCCTGCTTTGCTTGATTTTTGACAGGAACTTGTTTTCTTCTATGCAGATCCGCACGCCTTTGATTGTCACTTCAGCTTGGTCAATAAGGAGGATTTGCAAACCGCACTGAGGTCGGAGATTTTTGTGAATGAAGCCGACAACCAAGTTAGAGCCGCTCATGAGATCCTAGGATACTATCCGATTCAAAAATTGTTCTCGGCCCCAAAGCACGTGATCCGAGCTAAAAATCCTCGGCTGCACAAGATCACTGTAGTCGAGCACGGGTTTCTGATCCTCGAAGGATCTCCTGTTCCTGAGGGCGTACCGTTGGCGGGTACCTCTTCATCGCCCTAAGTTGCCGAGGCTGAAGGGGGAGAGCCAAGAGAAGAGGAAGTTGCTGACTTAGGTCCATCCGAGGACGAGTTTGACGTGTTGGACCAATTCCATTCGCCCGAGGACCATCCTGGCGATTTGGGTGATCCAAGCTTAGCTGAAGCGGACTTTTTGTCCAAAAAAGCCCCTCCTCAGTCAAAGATGAGTTTCAAGAAGCGACCTCAGACAAGCTTGCTGGCCCTGATCGAGGGGCAACCGGGGAAGGACGCGCCGGAGAAGTCTCCTCCTAAGCTTCCTCCTCCCCCACCTCAAAAAAGTTCACCATCTGGATCCAAGCCCACCAATCTTCTGTGGAAGAAGGACAAAGGCAAGAGGCCTAGGGGGGCAAAGAGTCTGATCCTTCCCAGGCCGATGGTGATGTTCGGCAGCCATCGAAGCAGCTTAGAGTAGGGCGCCGAGGTTAGGAAAAATTGGCCACCATCAAGCCCGGGGCCCAGGCTTGGCTCCCTGCCCCCATGTTCCATGGGAAACCCTTGATGGATGATGCCTCCCTCAGAGACCTTTGAGAGGGCGAGGGTGCGCACGTGGCTGACGCATTGGGAAGGTCCTTGCTACTCCCCATAAACATGGCCCAGTTGGAGGCTCTGAGGAGCAAGGAGGTCTTCTTCGGCCTCAAACAATATTTGGGCATAGTAAGTTTTCTGATCACTTGTGATTCTCTTGACTTCCTATTTCTTGGCTCCTTATCTATTGCGCATTGGTTTTAATTGGCAAGCTATCCAGGCTACCTTTAGATTGGAGGATATAGCTAGTAGTCAAAGCAAGGCCGCAGGCTCAGAGCGTAACAGGCTGTTAAACGCTGTGCGGACCCTCAACGCCTCAAAGGCCAATCTTTCAAAGGCGAGGGGGGAGTTGGAGGAGATGAAAAGGGCTCGAGACCTCACCGAATCAAGCCTTGCTAGCGCCCAAAAGCAGGCCTGGATCAAACGGAGTGCCTGCTCAAGGCAGAGAATCAGCTGAGGGTCGCCAAATAGGAGATCGCGACCCTGGAAAAGAGGGTGCTCGAGGCAAAGGGGGCCAGAGACGTTGCGGAGTCTGCCAGGGAAGAGGCTGAGTTGGCCAGGGCCGAGGCTGAGGCTTCCAAAGGCAAGGCATCGCAGGAGGCCTACGAGTCAGGGGTAGCTGAGACAGAAGCTATCCTTAGGGCTCAAGTACCTGGGGTATGCAGACTTTATTGTTCCCAAGTATGTAATGAAGCCTTGAAACAAGCAAGTGTTGAGGCTTCATCTGACCTGTGAAAGGTGGAGAATGTGTACTACCCTCCTGCCATTCGTGAGGCTGCTCTTCCCAGCTCCGAGGCCGAGGTGACTCTTGAGAGAGTTGGGGATGTTCCTGAGGAAGACACCCTAGCTGCTACCACTTCGGACGAGCCCACCAAGGAAGCTGATCCTCCTAGGGTCGTTGAGACAAGCAAGGGTCCCACTGCGGATGTGCCCTAGGAGACTGCGGACCCCTTAACTGATGTCCAAACCCCTCACGCTGGGGAGATATCTCATCCAGCTGATCCTTCCCAAGCTGTAATCCCAAGCAGGGGTTACGAGGACCCTGAGACATCTTCTGCCCAGCCCCCTGAGGGGGGAATTGAGATGGAGCTGAAGGAATGATCCTCCATTGCGCCTTTACTTCGTTTTTTTTTTTTTTTTTTTTTAACTTTGTAATGGCATTTTTGCCTTGTGTAACTCTTTAAAGATTCAGTGAAGTGCATATTTTATTTTCTCTTATTCGTCCTGTTTAAATTATCATTTTTTTTTTCACTTGTACAATCCTGGCTTTAATTGCGTTTCAGCTGACCACATCGATACTTTAAGTGATGCTCATGGGCTTGGTTATGAGATTCCATCGTAGGAAAGGTTACTATCCTCTACAGTGCTTATTATTAGAACCAAAGTGGTCAGCCTCGCCATAGGTTTGGGTCCGCGGACAGCACAAGACCCTGGTTCTGTCTAGTGCTTAGATCCTCCTAAAGTGACTAGTTTCCCCATAGGTTTGAGTCTATGGACCATGGAAAACCTTGGTTCTGTCTAGTACTTGGATTCCCTTGGAGCAACTAGTTTCCCCGCAGGTTTTACGCCGAGGACCATGCAAGACCTTGGCTCGACCTGACACTTGGTCTTTCGTGAGTGAATAGTTTCTCTATAGGCTTAAGTCCGAGGATCATACAAGACCTTAGTTTTGTCTAACACTTGTCTTCTAAAGTAGCTAGTTTTCCCATAGGTTTGAGTCTGAGGACTATGCAAGACCTTGGTTCTGTCTAGTACTTAGTTCTTCTTGAAGTAGTTAATTTCCCATTAGACTTGAATCCGAGGACCATGCAAGACCTTGGTTCTGTCTAACACTTGTCTTCTGAAGTAACTAGTTTCCCCATAGGTTTGAGTCTGAGAACTATGCAAGACCTTGGTTCTGCCTAGTACTTAGTTCTTCTTGAAGTAGTTAGTTTCCCCATAGGCTTGAGTCCGAGGACCATGCAAGGTCTTGGCTCTGTCTAACACTTGTCTTCTGAAGTAACTAGTTTCCCCATAGGTTTGAGTCCGAGGACTATGCAAGACCTTAGTTCTGTCTAGTACTTAGTTCTTCTTGAATTAGTTAGTTTCCCCATAAGCTTGAGTTTGAGGACCATGCAAGGTCTTGGCTCTGTCTAACACTTGTCTTCTGAAGTAACTAGTTTCCCCATAGGTTTGAGTCCGAGGACTATGCAAGACCTTGGTTCTGTCTAGTACTTAGTTCTTCTTGAATTAGTTAGTTTCCCCATAAGCTTGAGTTTGAGGACCATGCAAGGCCTTGGTTCTGTCTAACACTTGTCTTCTGAAGTAACTAGTTTCCCCATAGGTTTGAGTCCGAGAACTATGCAAGACCTTGGTTCTGTCTAGTACTTAGTTCTTCTTAAAATAGTTAGTTTCCCCATAGGCTTGAGTTTGAGGACCATGCAAGGTCTTGGTTCTGTCTAACACTTGTCTTCTGAAATAACTAGTTTCCCCATAGGTTTGAGTCCGAGGATTATGCAAGACCTTGGTTCTGTCTAGTACTTAGTTCTTCTTGAAGTAGTTAGTTTCCCTATAGGCTTGAATCCGAGGACCATGCAAAGCCTTGGTTCTGTCTAACACTTGTCCTCTGAAGTAACTAGTTTCCCCATAGGTTTGAGTCCGAAGACTATGCAGGACTTTGATTCTGTCTAGTACTTAGTTTTTCTTGAAGTAGTTAGTTTCCCCATAGGCTTAAGTCCGAGGACCATGTAAGGCCTTGGTTCTGTCTAACACTTGTCTTCTGAAGTAACTTGTTTTCTCATAGGTTTGAGTCTGAAAACTATGCAAAACCTTGGTTCTGTCTAGTACTTAGTTCTTTTTGAAATAGTTAGTTTCCCCATAGGCTTGAGTCCGAGGACCATGCAAGGCCTTGGTTCTGTCTAACACTTGTCTTCTGAAGTAACTACTTGGAGTGAGGGAGATCATCCTCAGCGTTGGGGAGTCTACCTTTAGAGTGATAGTAGCCTTGAGCTTGCTCCGCCGAGGGGGGTCCCTTCTTCGGTCTGGCTCCTTCGTCCGACGCGCCACTTCCTATTACGAGGCATCTTTTGGGCTATTCGAGTAACGCACTTGACGCTTTGGTGTGGGAGGTGTACCCTCATTAATATCCTTGCGGATTTACGAGGATCCAGCGGTTGGTGAGCTCTTTGGAAACCCCGAACCCCTCGAAAAAACCCCTCTCTTCTCTGGGGGTTCATTCTGTTATATAGTTTTATTAAGCTGATCTTTGCCATCCACTTGTTGATCATCGGAGCCTGTGTCTGAGGGCTTGTCCCATCAGCCGCCTTCCTAGACTTTCTAATAGTTGAAGTAACCAAGACATCACTGTTTAATGGTCAATTCTCCATTAATGCGGCCAGAGTGTCGGTTGCGTACATTTAATGTGTGAATGACAGCTTCCCTTCTTCAATATCGGCCGACCGAGGACATGGTCGTCCTCGGCAATGCTCCTTGGCAATTTGGGCCTTCCCCGCCCATCCTCGGATACAACATTGTCCTCAGCATGGGCCTTGGGTCCGATATGGAGTGGGCTGAGGTTGCCAAATCTTTGGGCCCCACAGAGAGCATTCATTCAACAATTTTTTTTTCTTAATTAAAAGGTGTATATGTTGTCAAGTTATCAAGAACTTTTAAATAACATGACATCACATACAGCTTGAGATTTTGTAAATTTTAATATGGACTATTTTGGGAGGTTTTGTGCTATTAAAATAGGGATAAAATCCATTTTAATCCCTACATTTTCACGCGATTCTCACTTTGGTCCCTAATTTTTTTTTTCACCAATTTTAGTCCCATCTTAGAAAATGCGTCTTGTTTTAGTCCCTGACGTTACATCAGAGACGAAAATTGCACAGCTGGCAAATGGCATGCAATGTTGGCCTGACGTGGCCATTAAAATAATAATAAAAAATGTCATGTCAGCATTTAAATTAAAAAAATTAATTTATTAATTTTAACTAAATAAAAAAAATTAAAAACATAATTAAAAACTAAAAGTCATATGAATTGAGATCTAAGTGTGTATCTTGAACAAGAACACAAACCCACATCCAAGAACACAAACCCAAAAATTTATATAAAAATTAAATATATTAAAAAAAAAACCAACAAACAACCATTCAACACCGAATTCTCCAGCAAATCACTAATACACATGATTTTCACAAAGTCCATAATTGAATAACTAATCGACCATACAACGCCGAATTCTCCAACAAATCAAACCTATAAAGCTAGTAAACAATCCAATCTCCAACAAACCCATAAACCTATATTTTCTTAGGAAACAAACACAAAATAAACCCAAAAAATTTAGCTTAAATACAAATTTAGCTTAATTAGCACTAGAAATTTCAACCTCAGACTCAAAGACTTTACTTGCCTTTTCCCCGATTTTGAAGGAATCGGAAGCTTCATCAACCTCACCTCCTAGGGTTAGGGTTTTTCCATCAGCAACAATGGTGTCCAAAAACTCGTGCAATGCGATCGCCCTCTTGATCACACTCTTCCGGCAATCCCTAACCCCCGAATCGACGCCTCTCATAGAATCCAACCTGAAGAGCAAGCTCATCAACGTCTTATTCACCCTCAGCCTCTCCTTTGGGTCCTTCTTCATCGATTCCAGCGCCTCCTCCCTCGAGATTTGCCTCTCCACCTCATCGACTTCTCTTCTGATTGTCGCGTTCTTCTTCACGCTCTTCCTCACTAGAAACCTTCGGAACACCTTCTGGATCTTCAACGCCGACGAGTCGGACTACGCCCCGCCCCGACCCGACAAATTGGACCGGGATTGATACTACTTTAGATCTGGGTGTTGTTTTTTTGAGTGAAGAAAAGAATGTGTGTATGTGGGTGTTTTTTTCTTTCTTTGTTCTTAGATCTTGAACTGTGTTCTTGATCTCAGGGTTTGGTTTTTTTTTTTTTTTTTTTTTTTTAATTTATGGGTTTGTGTTCTTGTTGTTCTTGTTCAAGACACATACTTAGATCTCAATTCATATGATTTTTAGTTTTTAATTCTGTTTTTAATTTTTTTTATTTAGTTAAAATTAATAAATAAATTTTTTTAATTTAAATGCTGACGTGACTTTTTTTATTATTTTAATGGCCACGTCAGGCCAACAGTACATGTCGTTTGCCAGCTGTGCAATTTTCGTCTCTAATGTAACGTTAGGGACTAAAACGAGACGTGTTTTCCAGGGTAGGGACTAAAATCAGATAAAAAAAAAGTTAGGGATCAAAGTGGGAATCGCGTGAAAATGTAGAGACTAAAATGAGTTTTATCCCATTGAAGTATTGACATCAATCTGCGCAAAATTTTTTGTTTATTTTAATATTAGAACCTCATTTTTCTATTTTACACAACCACTTTTCAAAACAACCAACATCATATTATCTATTTTACACTACATTTCATTAAAATACTATTTATTTATCAATTTTTTATTACTTTCCCAAATCATATATCTCTCTCTTCCCTCAACTAATCTTCCTCAATCAACCACCCCTATCAACCAAACCATAAAACTTGAAGCCAAATAAGAGAAAAAAAAAACCCAGTCAAAGCCTAAAAGCAACACCAAAAAAAAAAACCCACATATTTAATCATCAATTCTAGCAAACCCTCAAAATTCTCAAATATCAAATACCCAAATCAAATCTAACCCCCAAAAATAAAAAACTAAAATCAAATATTAATAAAAAAAACACTTCTCAATTGCCCAAGTCACTTCCTTGCTTAATATTTGTGATGGCTTTAAAGTGAAGTGGAGTTCATCAGAGCTTCGGTAGTGGCAATGGTTGTGTTCATTGCAATGGTGTGGCCGAGATGTGGGTTTTTTTTTGTGGATTGGGCCTTGACTATGGGTTTGTGTAGGTGAAGTATTTGATGTTGAGATTGTGTGGGGATTTTGTTTTTGTAAAGTATATTTGATGAAGTAGAGAGAGAAGCAAGTGAGGGGAAGAAAGTGAAGGTAAAGGGATGAGAGAGATCGGATACGAGAGAGATAAAAAATAATAAAACATAAAATACAAATTAACAATAATTGTGTAAATATACATGGTTGTTGTAGCAACAATGGACAGCAACCATGTATATTTAGATAGCTCTGGCTTAATCAACGTGGGAGATTTTAGGGGTAAAACGTGTAAAACTAACCACTTTTTTTATATTTTACAAAGAATGGTACGAGTGCTCTTAACATGTAAGCAAGGAATACCAACACCTAACACATTATAGAGGAAAACTGTGTGACAACCAAGGCAAACTATATGATTACTTCTACTGATGACAAATTTTAGGAGAAAAGAAAACTAAAATGTTAGGATCAATGGTTTGAGTGATAGTCTAGTAGTATTAACATAATTTGTTGTACTCAATGTCTACTATTAGGCTATTTTTATTAGGAGATTGCATTGCCATTGATTACTCACCAATTTTAAATTAATTTGTGCATTTCAAAGACAACACTAGTCACTAGTGCATGGTAATATACTAATATGAGGGCTAGATCCTTTTGCAACATGGGTTTAACACACAAATTTAAAAAAGTAAGTTTATAGAGTAGCATTTTGGTCCGGGCCCAAAGCCGAAAGCATAGTATTGCATGCTCAAGCTTGATCCTATAGCTGTAAAGGCCTACTCATAAGTCATAGCTTAGCCCATTCCATTAGATTTTCTTCCTTAGGTAGCGTTTGGATTGTGTTTTGAGGTTTGCGTTTTGAGGTTTGCGTTTTACTCACCGTGGGACCTACACTACAGTGCCACGAAATAAACGCGTAAAAGTTCTAGCTAAAATGCATGGATGAAAGCTTGAACGCACTGTTTCATTAACGATATGCGTGTGCGTGTACTATTCATGGACATAACCTTGAAGGGAAACACGTTGCTACTGTGTATTGTGTACTGTTCACTCATCTGACCCACGAAGCAGAGTAAACACAAAACAATGCGTTCAAGCCAACGGCTAATTTTCGCATTCTCAGGTTTCTTCTTTCTCTCAACTACCGTGGTAGAGATGTCTTCAATTTTCTTCAATGCTCCGTCCTCTTCCTCTTTAATGAATTGCACCTACCCACCAACCAATAAACCATCAAAACAGAGGAAACACAGTAATTGCAAACCTATTACACGGAACAAACAAATCCGATCCCTTATGTTCTTCCTTCGCTTGAACTCACCTTCTCTCCGCTTGGGACGTCGTTGCCGCCACTGTGGGTCTCTGCATTCACTGGTAAGTTGTGTCTAAATTCTCATACTCTCTGATCTGTTGGTGTGTGGTTATATTGTTTTCCATGAGGCTTCAATTTGTGGTTTTGTATTCAACGTTTGTGTGTGGTTTTTGTGTTCAATGTTTGTGTGTAGTTTTTGTGTTTTCCATGACACTAGCATGTGGGTTTCTCTTCCTACTTATGTTGTATTTGAACTATATAAGTTTACTTTGCATTTTTCATGTGGGCATGCGTAACCGATTATGATATGCATACGAACTATTTGTTGAAATGCCTCAATGAGTATAGAAGGAAGTTGTAGCAAAAATGGGTAAGGAGAAATCGAAGGACGGTGGTAATCAAGTGAGAACTGGGTGAAAAGAACCAGCGGAACTAAAAACTTTTTGTGATTTGTGTGCTGCTCAAGTCCTAGATGGCAATAAAATGGAAGATTTTTGAGAAGGGAAGGGTTGATGCAGTGATTGAGCAGTTTGGTGAAATGGGAAAAGTGGTGACTCACACACAGTTTAAAAACAAATGATATCGTCTGAGAAAACAGTGGAAGGCTTGGAAGGAGTGTTTTGAGCGTAAGACTAGGTTGGGTAATGATGCTGTAACTGGGAAGCTTGAGGCCAGTGATGAGTGGTGGACCCGAAAGCTGCAGGTTAGTTCACTTTACATAATTGTGAAAAACTCAACTGTCTACAATTATATTGTGCTCTTACTACCGGTTGTCCACATGTAGGCATGTCTTAAGGCATTAATCTTTAAAAACAAACCTTTGCCAAATGTTTAGTCCATGGAAATCATGTTTGAAGGCACGGTTGCAATGGGGGAAAATGCATTTTGCACGAGTGGTGAAATACCAAAGGAATGCATCGAAGGGTCTAGGGACTCCGGTGATAGTAAAGAATTTGTTGACCCCCAATGTCAACCCTCTGTGAATGTTGACCCAATGGAGGTTGAAGGCCCATCATCATCGAGGGCAAGACCGACAGTGAATAAGGGGAAAGGTCCATCATAGTTGAAGGTCCTGGAGACTACTAGAGCTATTGTTAGCTTCTTTGCTTTCTCTTCAAAAATCATGCGTGCAACGTTGGCTCTTTCAGCCTTTTGTTTTGCAACTCGCTCCCTTTCCAACGCTGCGGTTGTCAGGGTGTGTGCTTGCTTCAACTCTTCATTGGCAACTTCCACCGCATGCTCCAATCACTTGAATTTGGTGATAACAATAGGTGCTGTTGCTGCTCCGCTCGTACAACAAATGTTGGTGTCTAACCACTTGAAGAACTTGCATGCACGATCATCATCCTGCACAATACAATACAACACATAAATAGGAATACAACGAATTGATTCTTTAACGCACAACACAAATATTTTGCTAATACTTGGATATGGTACTTACTGGTGACCAATAGCAACAACTATAAAACCTTCTACCAAATGTATGAAGTTTCAGGGACGTCCTAATGGTGCAGCTGTCAATGTCACAAAAATGGCCATCAGAACTGGAGAGATAGTTACTCGTTTCCGACATTGGCATTTTTTTTGTTGAAAAATAAAAATAGAGGATAAAGTGCATATGTAAGTAAGCAATATAACTCAAGAACTAAGAAAGCTAAAGGGGGGGGGGGGGGGACTTCATGATTCATGAACCTTAAGTTTTTCCATTGAACATACAAATCAATAAAACAAAATTTTATTTTTTATCGTTCTTTGGCAGGTCCAAAACACAACATTATGTCATTCAACCTTGCAAATCAGATTTCACTACCATCAAATCCAAGAACTTAAATCGAAATCTCTAACACTTATACTTTCTACTAGGGTCCAATCTTCAATCTCAGATGTTATAAATATTAATACCAACCGAAGTAGAACCTGCATTTTATTTAATTGCATAAAGACCTCAAGGGGCTACCCCCTCTTGGATGAACCCAGATGTAAGGAGATGGAGTAGTTCCCGATCTTTAAAACCAACAGCTTACATAGCACGTTTGGGAACCACTCTATTGACTAATGTAGGGGCAAAAATAATTGACCAATTACAAAAAGAAGATAAACCTTAGTTGAGTGACATCTTCTATTTCCCAATTCTTAGTTGAGTCTTCCTTTATTGACAAAACAAACCTTAGCATAATTATAAAAAAAAATTAAAAAAAAAAAAAAAAACCCAGCCAAAACTCAATCTAATAAAACCCAGAAAACCAAACCAAACAAAACCTTTGTGTGAGAGAGAGAGACACCATCACAAACCAATGGCCTCTATAGCTGAAACCAACGGCCTTGCCACAGAAACACAAAGTAATAACTAAACATATTCAGTGATGACTTGCAGGTACCATGGTCTCAAATTTGTTATGTCAAATAACGGGCCAAGACAAGGAATGCATGAGTAACTAAAGAGCCCTGCTGCTTGTAAGAGTTGAGAAATCCACTCTCAACTGACTTTAGGGTGCACCATAAATGCATAGAATATGATTGCAATATAAATACGATGAGGAATAGCATGCTGTTCAGAACAAAATTTCCAACTCAATGTTGCTCTATGACTATTTACAATTTTTTTAAGTTTGGTTAAACAAATCAATAGTTTAACATTTTAGTCTATACTCATTTTCTAATTACGCATTTGTTTTAGGCATTGTTTATGCTTAAGGACATGATTACATGATAAAGTAAGGGTGTAGCTACATGAATTCTGCATGAAAATTCTTACATGGATTTGAAGTTGGGAAACTGACAATATGAAGCGAACAAAAATGGAAAAATGCATGCTACCCTTGCCCATGTCATTATCTTTTTTCTACTATAGATTTAAAGTTGTCACTAATGTAAAACAAGAATAAAGAAAGTTAATTATAGCATGCGAAGAAAGATCAACTATTTCCATGCTTGTCTCCTATATCTAAAACTCAGATAAATAGCCTGACTAAGGTCAATAGGTGGGGTTAAGATATCAAATTATACATATTTCACTTGCAGCATCCCTAGGAAATTTTAGTGAATGCTCAAGAAACTACAAGTTACAGATTTCTTAATCACTCAACCAATTGCAAAAATAAATAAATAAATACACATCAGTACAAGACCAAAGCACTATTAATTCGACTCTAAATAAAAAACATTGTGCAACTTATACAAAGGGAAAGTAAAGGGAAGAAATGAGTATCAAACACTATCACAATTCACAAACTCAAAAACCCACTGGCCCAGAAATTAAAAAAACCCTTTGCACTGTATTCTAATTTCTAATCATATATGCATAAAACAAGCTTAACAGATTAGGCTCTTAACCTCAATAGGCCATTTTAGAACAGAAATTAAAAGCAAAACAAAACAACTGGGGTTAGATTCCAACAATTCAAAAGAAAAGAAAGCCACAAAATAACAAAAGATGACCTGAATTAAACAAATGGGCCAGCAAGTGTAATTGGAAGAGGTGTGAAATGGGTTTATGGGAAGAGAGGTGTTAGGCTGGGAGTGGAGTGAAATTGGAAGAGGGTGAAACAGGTTTATAGGAAGAGAGGTGTTACGGTGGAAGAGGAGTAAAATTGGGGAAGAGGGTGAACCCAGGTTTATGGAAGGAAGACTACACTAGAGGGAACTCGATCTTTGCCGAAATCGGACTGGGTTGTCTTCCTTGTGGGTTCCTCTTCTGAGCCCTTCGCCTGCGTCAAACCGATGTAGATCTTCCTCGTGGATTTCTCTGGTGGGCGTGGACCTCTCTTCTCGAAGACACAGGCATTAGGGTGGGTGAGGAGTGAATAGAAAAAAAAGACAAAAAGAAAAAAATAAAGAAGTAAACGCGACCTTAAAATACTTTCAGCTGAGCTACAGCACTCGGACCCCAAAATAATCAGCTAGCGTTTTTCACTTATTTGTTATAGTGTTTGCAGTTTTCAGCAAAATCAGCGGTATCCAAACGGACCCCTTAATCATATATTCCTTAGATTTACTTCATCTCTACCAAAATAGACTACTCTCAGTACTCGCTTGAAAATGTTTATTTTAGCCGATTTATTGGGCTTGAAAAATACTACTAAACTGCAATCCACTTAGAAAAATATAAATAAATTAAAAAATTAAAAAGTTTTATATAGATCAATAAGCTCAAAAACAAAATCATGGCAAACACGTGATTGAGGATACGAGCATTGATCTTTAAGGTTTGGTTTCAAACCCCTTTTTCGAAAGACAGCTGCAATGCAACTTCCACATTAATAAAGCAGCTCCTGCTTTAAAGCGACAATCGGATTGAAGACTAACGCGTAGCATGTGTTTTCTATACCAACAACATCATGATTTTTTTTTCTGTTTTTCAAGTGACAAAATTTTCTTATTTTATACAGTAAATGAGCAAATAACAACAGAATCTTACAAAGAGAAAGTTTAAAGAGGTAGTTCACCTCAACAATGTATAGCTAGCATATAGAACAGCCATTCACAACATATATAGTTAATTGATACTATAGACCTTCGGACAAGTAACAACCAAAAAAAAAAGGCAATATACAGCTTTTGAGATAATTAAAGCCGCCCTTGTAGACGGGCATTTCTAGATGCCAGGGCATCGATACACAACAGCCCTATTGCCCGCCTCCACGATTACAACAATTGGGAAATTCACTATAACTACAACTAAGGCAGACATTAAAAACAAACAACATCAACATCAACAGCAGTGAAAGTGCTTGTCTTTAGTCTACTGACATGCTGCACATAAAAAATACATTGGAGCTAGCTGTATACAGTGCTCGCCGGCTTGCCATCCACAATATTTTGAAAGTCTTCTATACTTCCTCTTGACCATGGCTGCTACTCTTCAATATGTTGTACTTGCAGAGGGGACAGGTAGCATTGATATAGAGCCACTTATCCACGCAGTTGCAGTGAAAATGGTGACCACAAGGAAGTTCTCTAAGCTCAACCCCATCATCATAAGCAGAAAGGCAGATGCAACACTCCTACAGATGATCATAAGCATTCAAACATTCTTAATTAGGAAACAAGCTTTTGTTAAGCCACAAAAACATTACATAGGAATTTACATAAGAACATGGATAAAAGCCAAGTTCATAACAAAACAAGCTTAAATACTTGTACCAAACCCAAAAAAAAAAAAAATACCATTCTGGAAAATATGTTTTACTTCATTTTTGCAAAAATTGTAATAACAGTAGGAGAAAACAAAAGGCAAGGAAGAAAAGAAAGCTAACCAGGGAAAAAAAAAAAACACTAAAATATTAAACTACATACCGCATCGTCCTCCGAAAGAACATGTTCAATCGGTGAATCTGTGCCACATTCAGTCATTATCCCTCCAAAAGGTCCTTGTCCATCACCAGAAAGTTTCTCATTATTGTCAACCCTTCGAAATTTGAATTTTGATAGCTGTTCAATGTCATCTTTTGTTGCACCTTCCTGCTTTGATAATAGCCGATCAGGAAACAAAGAGGGGGGGGGGGGGCGGGGGGGGGGGGGAAGAACATCAGCATGAATTACAATATTTCACTCTAGTAGAATTTAGAATCATATGAGCTGCCTGAAAGTAAAAATCAATTTTTCAAGCATTGCCTTTATTTTAATTTTCAGGTAATAGCAAATTATTTATATCTGATGCCAAGTGATACATCCAATAATTGTCAATCAAACCAGAGAAATTATTTTTTTTAATAAGTCAAGTAGTCCATAGATGTTAATTATAGTCACTTTTAATCCCAAAATGCTGAGAGTTAACATAGGACAAAACTTTAGTCAGGGACAAAAGGCAAAAAGGATTATGCAGTTAACCCCAATCAGTAGGGCCTAACACTTTTCAGAGCTGACTTGATATTCCGATGTGCAAAGTATCATAAACCACCATAAGCAGATGTCAACATACCCTTTGGGATCTGGCAATTCAAACACGTCACTGAATAAAGGTACAACAAATCAACCACCACCCCTAGCCGATAGGTCTACAATCAGTATTATATTCCAAATGCCCAATGTGGGCTTGCGCATTGAAAAGTCTCCATGCACTTCTGCGCCTCAATCGTAAAAGATTACGTTCAGAACGATTTTTAATTTATAAATAAATGTCCATGTCTCCTATAAGGAAAATAATCAACCCATGTCATTCTAACACAACATATACCTGCAGGCTGCAGGCTTCACAGAATCCGGCCACAAAATTTAAGTCAAAAGGATACTCCAATCTCCATGAGCAGTCTCCTACTTCAAAAAGTCCACCCAATCCCTTTTATCCTAAAGGATAGTAGAAGAGTCAGATGAATACAACAGACAACAATGCCATTGAGCAACGTTGTTTGCAACTTGAAAACTGATATGAGGAGCTTTCTAAATTCAGTTTTTAAACACCCTAAAATGAACAACAAAACTCAAACACTCCTAAAAAAATAATCCTACCAAACATGTTTTCTTTTGAAACAGTTTTCAGTATTTAAACACTAAAAATTGTTGTTTGAAATCAGGAACCAAATGGGCCCATATTGGTCCATAGCAGAGTCAACTGGAACCTAGTACAGTTGGCTTCATGGTAAAAGTGTGAAATAATTAGGATGGTACATCTGCCATGTCATAAGTTGGAGGAAGCCTTTCTTAACATGAAGGACAGCATCACCAATTTACCAACTAATGCTCTACTTCCTTTCCCTTGCTCTTCAAAGTGCTTCCTTCTGCAAAACTTGGTATATTTATATGCTGCGTTACAGCATGACAAGTCAGTGCATGCTCTACAAGGCTGAACAGCTCTATAAATAAAGTTCGTAGAAAAATATCCCTCCATTCTGTCCTTTTATTTCTTTTTTCTTGCCAGTGTATCATAATTTTTCTTGGTTCTTAGTCAAAGATCTTTATTGGATAATTTGTGGAAAAAATACAATTAATCATTAAAGTTAGAACCTCCTGTTTAGGTAATTGTATAGCAAAATTACAGGAACCAAGATGCATGGAATTGGATTGTGTTTCCAGAGGATGGGGAAATCTGGTTAACTCTGGTCTAGATAATCCAACAAAACATCAACATTTTGTAAAAAATATAAACTCCAGTCAAAATTTCAGACAATTATTCCTGAAACAAATGAACCCACCGTAAGCTCCTTTTACCCCAAATAAGAAAAGATCACTATATGACATTGACTTGAGTAAGACACTTGCAAATCCCCCCCACCCCCCCCCCAAAAAAAAAAAACCAAAAAGAAATTATTATGTTTTTCTTGTCCATTAAACTTTAAAATCCACTCAATATGGCAATGAGAAGGGCTCTGTGGGACAAGTGCTCCCTTGTAGGTACATCAATAAGTAGGCAGCCATATTTGAGCACCATCAAAGCTATATGCACCCGAGCATGCCACTTTCCAGAGGTGCATGGAAATCAAATTCCTAGTGAGGCCAGAATAAATGCGGCTTAATGAAACATTTCCAACATATTTAATTCTAACTTCCCCCTATAAAACTTACTAACTAACAAAATCTCAACAAAATCTCACAAAGAAGTTAACCTAGGCTTCCCACCTAGATCAATCCACGGTTAAACCTTCAATTTGCACGTAGAATTCTTTGATTAATAATAACAGTCTAACTACAAAATAAGCCATCTGGAACTTTTATAGAGCTTCCAAGAACATAAGAGATAAAGATAAACATCCATAATACGAATCCTCACTGAACTCAAATAGTAATCCAAATACTAAACTAATCCTTATCTAAGAACATGAAATTCAATCCCTATCACAAATAAAACTAAATATTTACTTAAATATAAAATTATCTAATGAAAATTCAAAATAAAATATTGAAATAATTTCCGGTTGTGCTCCTGCATCAAAAACCTACAAGTAGGAGAACGTAATTAAAGGCTCAAACCAAAAATAAATGAACAAAGTAGACATCAACTAGAACTCCACCTATATTCAGTTATTCACAAATAGGCAACAAAATCCTTTCGGGGCTGACTATTTAATCACCTGAAAGTCTACCATTAAATTGAAGATCATCCCAAGTTAATCAACTCTCTTTCTATATTCTGCCATAAGAAACATTTCAGATGGACACACCAACCCAGCAAAATAAATAAATTCAGATTGAATCACCTGCTACAGAAGTAATTGCAGGACTAACCCCATCATAGGGAACATCCATTTTAGAACCCAAAGTCACATTCTCAGTGACTTTGTCTGTCACTGTTATTCAATTGAACTCCAATATTTGCGATACATAATTAGTCAGAAATGTTTAATCCATTAAATGAGTCTTTCTGGTTTCAAGTTTTAACCTAAAAATTCAGTGGTAAATTATTTCTAGGCTACTATTGCTGCTCAGAATTCATACAGCATAAATAAGTTAGTGAAATAGAGCACTCAGTGTGATGAAAAACAAAACATATGCAAGGAAAGAAGTATAAAAGTGCTACCTGGTCCGCCACAGCATATAAAAGTGCTATGATACATGGAAGACAGCAGCAAACAGCGATACCAATGACACATGCCAGTGCAACACAGAAAACGACAAAGAAAACATCAAAACCCAGGAAAATTATACACAGCCTGCATTCCACATCATATTACCCAGTGTAAGATTCAATTACAAATAATGTTTCAATTTGAGAGATAGAGAGAATGAACAAATACCAGTAAAGCTGAGGTGAGTCACGTGCTAAATCTTGACCACCCGCAGATACCCAGTAGAATCCAATGATCCACCAGATAAATGAAAACATAGTATTTGCTGATTCAAGATGTTTTGCTACACTACTGCAAGGATAATAGCACAAAAAGATCATATATAATGCAATCTCAAATGATACAAGTGTATTGTAATTAAATACCCTCCCAATCCAATAGGAAATCAATCAAATAGAGTTAGTCACATAAAAAATGTCAATTTGAATTTTGTAAAGCTTCAATTAAAAATTCCAACATCTTATACTCCACATAATGTACCCAGCACCTACTAACTCTAGCAAATAGTAGAATTCAAAACACATAATGTGTTGAGTATAATCAATTCAAAAAGGAAACCACAACACAGAAATGTATGTGATAAAAAAAAAAAAAATTTTAAATCAAATCATCTTACCATACATGATACAACCAAAAAAAAAAAAAACACAGTCTTCTTTCTACAGCATGTCATCAAGCATAAATAGTTCACACATTTCTTCATACACAATTAAAAATATAATTACCAATACAAGAAAACACAAGGCTCCAAAACATAAATACAGAAATGAATTGTGTGTTCTCATTTTCCACCACTACCACCAAAACATAAATATCAAAAACCACATAAAAGAACAGAAAATATCAGATAGCTATGCAACTGACTATAAAGCTTCTGTTTCAAAATTTATCAAACACCCAATTCGATTCTATTAAAAAAAGAGACAACGTAAAGCAAAATTACCCAGAGCCCTCCTCATCCAAATGATCCGCCAAACTCACGTACTGCTGCCCTGACTCGTCTCGCGTATTCACCCCGCCTTCACGGCCCTGGCGACGCCGGCGCAGGCGCCTGCGGTACTCAACACAGACGCAGGCCATGTGGAGGAGGCACTGGATGGCGTAGCCGAGGATCCAGAGCCTGAGAGGCATGCTAGGGGCCTCATAGCGGCTAAGGAAGAGGACAGTAGCAGCCACGACAACAAAGGCGAGATTCCAAAGCACGTCGAGGATCACCACGGGCTTCGAGTAGGCCCAGTCGCTCTGGCGCTCCTCGAGCTGCTCCGCCGCGGTCTCCCGAACCATCATCGACGGCTCGCGCATCACGCGGCGGCTGCTGGCTTGGCGGAGGAACCGCGCGGCCTGGCGGAGGCTCTGGCGCTGCACGAATCGGCGGCTCGTGTTTGGGTTGTTTGGGCTAATGTTAGTATTAGAATCGTCGCTGGAGTTGCTCGAGGTGGTGTTGCTGCTGTTGTTCAGAAACGGCGTCGTGTCAACGATGTCGGAGGTGGAACGGTTCGGAGACCTTGTCGAAGCCATTTGTAGCTGCTTTTTTCTAAATTTGGGGATGTTTTGGAAACCCTAACTCGGTGAGTTGAATCGTTCAGCCCATGCGAGATTGAGAAAAGTAATGAAGGGATTCGACTTTCGAGATCTTATATATTGAGGTGTGAAGAACGATAATGAAAGAAAGGTCGGATAATTTTGGTGTCGACGACGATGCTGAAAATGATAATGGTACTAAAAAGAGACTTTGTGTATATATATTTATTTATTTTTTTTAGTTTTTGTTTTGTCTCGAGTACATTTGGTCCGGTTATTACAGTTTCATCTGGTACAGGACAACAAAATAATGAAATATACTACTCATCCTTACATTCATCTTTGTCTCGAGTACGGTTGGTCTTGGTCCAGTAATTACAATTTTATCTGCAGGGGACAGCTACTGAGGAATTTTTTTTATTATTATTTAACAACCTTATTATTATCTAATGCTATTTTTTTGGAGACAAATTCTCAAAATAATGCTATTTTAATTTTATTTGCAACTCTTAACGTTTTTAATGCCGACAAATTCCTTTTGAATTTATTTTTTTCTTATAAATTGTTTAAATAATAGGTACAAATCTTACAAATTAAGAAAATAGCCATTAGCTTTTATCCAAAATGGAATTCTATTTAAAACTTATTTGAAAAGTAAACTCTTTTGGTCTTTCCAAGATTATTTGAGTCATGATAAAGACTTCATAAAAAAAAAAAATCATGTTAAGACAGGCAAAAAAAAAACATTAAAACAGTTTTATAACATTCTTTAATTAACCTACGATGTCATTGAAAAAAATAAAATGCAAATTGAGACGTAATCATGTTTAAGGTGATAGCTAATTTGTAAACGTCGTGAATAAATAATTGTTACCCTTACCTTTATTGAAAATTTGAAATGATTTATACCAAACTTCAAACTATCTTGCGGCCCAAAGACGGGGAGTCAATTTATTATTGTATTAAAATAAAATAAAATAATTAATAGTCTTGTATCTTAGACTTTTTGGTGTTTCAAAAAAATCTACCAGGGTAAATTTGGTTTTTAGTGTAAACAAATATTGAATTAATAAGGTTCCAAATTTTACATTATTTTTTGTTTGGCAGCCACATGTATTCTTTTGAAAATTCATAGTCAACTTAAAAATAATAATAAATAGACTTAATTTACGTATTTGTTTGGAAACTGTTTATTTAGTTGAAACTGAAAATTTTTACTAAATATTGTAGATAAAGCTAAAAAGTAGCTGAAATAGTACAGTATGACTTATGAATAGTATCAAAAAGTGCAATAAGATTTATAAATATTACAAAAAATAAGTTAAATAGTAAAAAAAAAACTGGCTTTTAAGCCAATATCAAACGCACACTAGATATGAAATAATAGGACCCACATTGTGCTTATCCCAAAAATCCAAGGTCCAGAAACCATTGGTAATTACAGGCCTATTAGTCTTTGCAACACTATTTATAAGATCATCTCCAAGATTATTGTTGCTCGGATTAGACCTCATCTGGAGTTTCTTGTCTCGCCTTACCAAACGGCTTTCATGCCAGGTAGAAGAGGGGCGGATAATGTTATTATTGTTCAAGAGTTGATCCATTCTATAGGCAGAGCCAAAGGTAGAAAGGGGTATATGGCTATTAAGATTGATCTTGAAAAAGCTTATGACAAGATTGAGTGGAGCTTTATTAGGGAAATGCTGTTATTTTTCAATTTTCCTACTGCTATTATTGAGCTTATTATGAGCTGTGTTTCCTCAGTGTCGACTTCTCTGCTTTTCAATGGGGGATGCCTTGAATCCTTTCGTCCTTCTAGAGGTATTAGACAAGGAGACCCCCTGTCTCCTTATCTTTTCATTCTTTGCATGGAATACTTGGGTCATTTGATTGAAGAGAAGTGTGATTCTAAGCACTGGACTCCTGTGAAAGCTTCTAGAAGTGGTCCGTTTTTCTCGCATTTATTCTTTGCGGATGACTTGGTGCTGTTTGCAAGTGCGGATCAGGATAATTGTAATACCATTAAGGCTGTGCTTCAGAATTTTTGCCTAAGATCTGGGCAGAGGGTGAGCGAAGCAAAATCTCGGGTTTTTTTCTCTCCCAATGTGGATCCGGATCAAAGGGAGCTCCTGTCTGGTATTCTTGGGTTCACCTCGACTCCAAATCTTGGCAAGTACTTGGGCTTTCCTTTAAAGCATTCAGGGGACCGAAAGCATGATTTTGATTTTGTGCTCGATAGAGTCAAGAAGAAGCTGGCAGGGTGGAAAGCCAACTTACTCTATATGGCTGGGCGTGTAGTTCTTATTCAAGCTTCCTCCTCAACTATTCCGAATTATGTGATGCAATATGCTTCCCTTCCAAATAAAATCCTTAATGGCATTGATAGGGTAAATAGAAATTTCCTTTGGGGGTCGACAGAGCATGCCAAAAAGATGCATTGGGTTAATTGGGACGAAGTGGCTAAGCCAAAAGAGGCAGGTGGTTTGGGGTTACAATCTGCTAAAGGAAGGAACACGGCGCTGCTGGCAAAGCTTAATTGGAGGTTTCACAAAGAGGGGACTGCCCCTTGGGCAAAGGTTCTTAAATTCAAGTATTGCAATAGGCAAAGGATAAATGCTAGGAATGAAGCAAGACTTCCAAGCTCCTCTGTCTGGAAAGGGTTCAAGAAAGGTGAAGAAGTTTTCAAAAAAGGGGTCATTTGGATTCCAGGTAATGATAGCAGTCTTAATTTTTGGTATGATAATTGGTCTAAGCTTGGTACCATTAGGTCTGTTATTCAAGGCCCATTGCCTCAAGATTCTGAGCATTTGCAGATTAAAAATGTTCTTACTCCTACTGGGTGGGATTGGAATTCTATTCCTTTTGATCTCCCCTCTGAGGTTAAAGCTGACATCCAAGCTGTCCCCGTTCCCCGTGTGGCGAGGTGTAGCGATAAATTAGCTTGGAAGTTCTCGCCAAAAGGTAATTTTGAGATGAGTAGTGCCTATCTCATTGCCAGAAGCTCCTCAGATTCCGTTTCTTTCTCTGGGTCTTGGATTTGGAAGCTTCCCTCCTTGCCTAGGATTCAAATGTTTATTTGGAAGTGTATGCAGCAGAGCATTGGTGTTAAGGAGTGCCTAGCCAGAAGAGGGCTTCCTATTGATACTACCTGTCCTTTATGCCATTCAGAAGCTGAATCAATTTTGCATGCTCTCAGAGATTGTAGCCTGGTCAAACCCGTGTGGCATCAGCTGGGAAACCACGGTCTGCACTCCTCCTTTTTCTCCCAAGACATCAGGGAATGGTTAACCATTAATGGGGGCCTTAAGTTCACTCAAAGGGCGTTGGGTATTCCTTGGAATGTTTTATTTTCCTTTGCTCTTTGGTTGATTTGGAATCAACGCAACCAAGTTGTTTTCAATAGTAAGAATGTTAACCCAAGTCTCTGTAAGAGTATTGCTTTGCAAGCGTCGGAGTTTTTCTTTTGTGCATCTCAGCAAAGTCGGAACAAGAGAATGATTCTCAGAGAAGTGAAGTGGGAAAGACCGGAGCTGGGTTGGTTGAAGATGAATACTGACGGGTCTTGGAGCGAATCTTTGGGAAAGGCAGCAGGGGGAGGTGTAATCAGAGATGAAGTGGGAAACTGGGTGGTTGGTTTTTCCAGGAAGCTGGGCAATGTGAACAGTTTCTCGGCGGAGGTTTGGGCGCTTCGTGATGGGCTGATGATTTGCCACCAAATGAAACTCCCTGCTATTATTGTCGAGCTCGACGCTAAGGCTCTTGTGGAGGCTCTGAATAATCCCCACTACAACAATTCAGTAATCTCTCCTTTATTTGAGGATTGCAAAGTTTTGATTTCCAAATTTCCCCATATTCGTATCAGGCATATTTTTCGTGAGGCGAATAAATGTGCGGATCGTTTAGCATATTCCGGTCATGCTCAAGCTTTAGAGTTTATTATGCATTCTGCTCCTCCAGTGGATTTGGTCTCCTTTGTTGAGGCTGACTCTCTTGGCGTCCCTTGTAACAGGCTGTGTCCTGAGTTGTTTCCTTCTTGTTTGTTGTTTTTTTTCTTCCTGTTTACCAAAAAAAAAAAGATATGAAATAATATATTTACATGCTAAGATGACGTTGTCATTTCTAGCAATCAAAATCAGATGCATATTTAATATTACAAAAATTGAGCAAGTTGAATGGTGTACGAAAGAGTAAAGACATGGTTTTGCTATTAAGTTTTAAGTGTGAAACTGCCACAAAGAATTGCAAATCTTGCAAGCCTATTTTTGCTTGGCTATTAAGAACCCAATTGCTTAAGGACTTTTGCATTATTTGGAGTTTTTGTTTTTTTCCTTGCCTTAAATTGGAAGGTATAATAAAAATAGCATTATTTATTCTTTTTTCTTTTTCGCAATTAGCATTATTTTGACAAGGGAGGGGGGCTGAAGTTTTTTTTTTTCCTCAATTTCCTTTTTTTTTTTTTTTTTTGACAAAATAGAATTTTTACTCTAGTCTAATTTAAATGTATATGTGTGTGAAACTCTCTCCTAGAGACTTGAACCCTAACATTTACCCCCTACACCCCACAAGTATTTATACTTGCGGATTAACCACCAAACTAAAGGTGCGCGGTGGTCAATTTGCTTTTAGTATTAATACTCAGGATTTTCTATTACTAAAATAAAGGCTAGAATTATTAGATCTGAGAATTCTGTTATTACTTATTAGTTTGAGGGCATAATTAGT